>CM051266.1:22709525-23222025 GCA_027921565.1 Artemia sinica | reverse complement strand
GATAGACCATCGACAGCAATAGGAGTTTGATTGCCAGACTTTTTCTTCACCACAACATTTAAATCAATAAATGTGGAAGATAAATCAATGAAATAATCTTCATTGGAAAAAATTTGAAAGTGTATATTTCCGACAGGGGTTGTTGAAGATGAAATTGTTCAAAGTAGCCATATTTGACAAAGACTTCAACAATTTAGGCATTGAATAGATTAAATGATGAGGTGATTGATGGATGCGATTCTTTGTGGGGGAGATAGGTCATCTTAAGAGAAAAAATCCGTCTTTGATCTAGCAATCTCTTTCTTCCTCTTATTGCTCTTCTTTTTTTCTTCAACGTCATTGTTGATGTGTTTCGCTTCCCACCTGGTTAGATACTGATGAGTGAATGGCGACCACGCCCCCTTTTTAACCCTTTCCCATTTTGCTGAGTTTTTAATCGTTCGTCAACAGCTCTTGCTGAAGATCTAATATTTTCCTTAAGACTATCGTTGAAATTTTTACCCGAGATCCAGTCCTGTAGTGTCGAGGCAGCAAAATTTGTTGCAGCCGGTACGATGTATTTTCTGGAAAGGGTAGTGCAGAACGAAATAGCCTAGCAAACCACCTACCAAGACCATACACAGAGTATGACATGATTTTAGTATGACACTTGTATTAGTTCAACCCATGACCTATTTGACGAGGAAATGGAGCAGCAACATAACAATAAATGCCAGGACAGACAAATGGAATTCTTCGATTGTTCATCTTAAGCAATCGGTCAAAAATGACATGTAATGACAGACAAACCCCTTGTTATAGTTAAGAGATTACCGACTTCACTTCTTAGTGTCAACTGACAGGGTTCCAAATACGAAGTGTTTACAGGAACATACTGGAGATTTCTTATATTGTAGTGGTGAACATTGTTTTCTATACCTTTTCTCTCTAGAATACGTAGGAGGGAGAAATTGTGAATTACCAATTCTCGACGGTTCCACAAATGAACTGTAAATGAATATACAATTGTCCGAGGAGAAACTAGGCGCATAGTCTGCATAGATAACATGTTTCTTGCCACTGAAATATTCTGCTTTAATAACGCGATCTTTAAAACCGAGAATCTCACGTAAATTATCATTGAAAAAAATTCTATCATTCTCAAATGGATTGGTAGAATAAATTCTCCTTTGTTCTTTTCAATAGTTGAAAATGAGACCACCCTTTTTTCGACTTGTAATTTTTTGTTAATAACTCGACACAACTCATGCATATTGTTGTATTCCCTGTAGGCTATGGTAGCCAGGGGCGTCCCGAGACTCGTTTCATTGGGAGGGGGGCGATCTTCGTAAATTTTACCGAATCGCTATCTGATTTATGCCGAATTTTCTGCAGAAATCAAGAATTTTGCTAAATTTCGGGCAATTTTGCAAGATTTTTGCCAAAATTTTTACCTTCAGCTGAAATTTTATCGAATGCCAAAAATGTTTGAGGGGGCTCCCCCTCCCCTCCCCGCCCCCTTTCCGGACGCACCTAATGGTAGCAATAGGGTAATGATCAGAGTCCTAAGTTGCCACCCCACCTTCATCACTGAAGTCAAAGGGTCTTACTTAAATCTCGTATGGGGTCCCTTTCCTTAGAACACCATATGTATTCTTGATAATATATTCAACCAGAGCAACTTCATATCTACCTTCAAATTAAATGGCAAGGGAAATTTTAGTCCAAAATCACTTGTTTTATTCAAATCGTCATAGAGAAGATCAGAAACATTGGACATGAATGTACTATAGAAATCATTGGTCATTGTGTACGTCTTTAACACCTATCCAAGAATCAAATTCAGAGTTGTACCCAAGCCAGTGATCTAGCAACTGTTTCTTACACCCTGAGTTCATGTTTTTAATACCTTTTCAATTTGATAAAACCACTGTGTTTTTTTTTTTGTAGTTCATAGTCAAAAAATCCCCCCAAAATCTCATCATATTTGTACTCGTAGTCGATAGGTCATGGGGTTAGTCTCCAGAACTTTTGAAACTTTAAGAAGTTCAGTAGACCATAGATAATTTTCTTTTTCAAAAATAGTGCTTGTACGATTGATTCAAGCTGTATCACCGACATAGAATTCGCTTTTAATTCCACTTTCACTACTAGAAGAGTATTGTTTGAGAAAAATTTCAAGTGTATTGTCACCATGATTAATTTCAAGAGGACTAAGATTGGACAGGGAGCGATAAGGACGTTGATTGTAAACATGCATTATTTTTTCCAGATCATGAATAAAGGCAGCAGTATTTTCGAGTGTGCAATATCTGGAAATGAGAAGACGAAAGGCTCTAATCAATCGTTCTGCCAATGCAGCCTTGATTGAGCGATGATTATCATACAACTCTGTACCATATATCAATAGAATTCTGTTTACATGTGGATGAATAAATTCACTCCCTCAATCTGTCTGAATTTTACTATAGGAATCTTGGCAAAATATTGTTTCTAGAGCAGTTGTAATCTCCTCCCGTCGCTTAGATTTCAATGGAATTGCATAGGAGTAGCGACTAATAATAATAGCAAATAGAATGTACTTATAGGGTGTATTGTATTGTCGCTGTATTCCCTCCAAAATCATAAGATCAGCTTCCATGATCTGCAGTGGGTAGAAAGCCTTTGTTTTTCGATATTGATTAATGCAAAGTCTACAATTTCACTGAAGAGTATAGCTGAGTTCACTTTGAATATATTCTTTTGTTATGCTCTGTCGAACATTAGAGGCCTGAGCATATGCACTGGGGGCACTACGACTTCCCTTCTTGCCAACATTTGCATAGATACGTTTCAGAGTTTCATCCATTTTGCGTGTAAGTGTGTACTTCCTCTTCCACTGCCCTTTTGTATACTGGCGTCGGTGGTGGCGGTGGAAAGACATTTTTTCCTAAGCTTCAAAGTTGAATCATCATCATCATCATCATTACAGTTGTAGATTGACTTGGGTGTACTTGTTAGCAATAGCGTTTTAAAGTCATCCTTTTCAGAATTTTCATCATCATTTGTTGATATCAATTCTTTTAAGAATTGATAATTCTTTTAATTCTTTTTTTGTATCAATTTCTTTTTTCTGTTAAAAACAAATACTTTGGAAAAGTTTGATGTGTTTAAATATTTCAGAAGATTTGTGTCGATGGATACAATTTTCTTGTGATTTGAGACAAATCAGTTGTTAGATCATGAGATTGCAAGTGCTGCTACCTAGAGTGATTTGCTTACTTGCAGCATCAATTTTTACATCACTGGTTTCATTCAAAAAAATTAACAATCTTTTACCCCTCTCCCGATAGGAAACTGGTTATAAATATAATATTTTTGATATGTCAGATATTAATGGCACAGCTGCTGCTGCTGAAGAAGTACTTGACTCTTGTGTCTTATCTGCAATATTCACAACACTGATGGGTTTTATTTGATACTGTTTCTGTTTGTCAATGCGACGAAGTGCCATTTGAAAAATCAAGTTTTAATCATCAGGTATACTACTGTCATTAAGGAAAGTTGCGAGATTACCCTCAAAAGTTTGCAGTGGAGATAGAGCCTCATCAATTGCAGTCAATTCATATGGTTTAGCCATATTTTCTTCTTTTTATGACGATGATGGAAGAAGAAGATTGCTAACAAGACCGGTAATTATTGGCAACAAAACTGTGAAAAAACCTTGCCCCGCCTGAACTGAATGTTTTCTTTTCCGCTTTTGACTGGTTTTTCTTTTGGACAGTGCAAAAACAATGGACTGATGTTCTCTAATCTGCTTCTTAATAGCATCTGGTAGTTTAACATTGCCTGCTGTTAAATTTAAACACAGTTCGGAAATGAGTTTAATAAATTCTTGATCTACATTGTTCAGTATGGCCTTCCTAAGACACAGTTTTGAACTACACAAAACAGAGAACAAATATCTATTGCGATGTATCTTCTTCAACGTCAAAGTTGCATCTAATATCTTTTCCTATCACCCACCGGCAGATATACAGTTATTTCACGACCAAAAATATTACTAACAACGCATAGTTCTTCAGGTGTATTTTGATTAAGGTCAATAACAATGTATCCATAGGGTTTGCTTGCTGCCTGATTGTAAGCTTAATGCAGGAATTTAGGCTGACCCGGACAAATTTGTTTGTTTAAAGTTATGAGGGAACTTGATTCACGATCACCTTTGTACACAATGTAATGAGGATAATTCCATGCAAGAGTTCACATACATTTACACTGATGAAAGAGATTGTGTAGGACAATGGTTACGGAAATATTTTCATGATGAGAACGTACTGTGAACAATTGAATCATTTCCTCAGACCATTGCTGTATCGATTCGGCCAAATCATCAATAATAAGCCAAGAATTTGGTTCCGATGAAATGAATGCAGAATCCAATCCCTTGATGAATTTAATTTGAGGCTCAATGACAGTATAGTAACACTATATATTTTTTATTGATATTTGATCTGCTGACAACAACATTTCACGTCGATTCTGAATCATTTTCATCAAAAGTGTTGTTTTCCCACTCATTGATGGCCCACAGAGCAAAGAAAGGCTCTGAAAGGTGTTAAAAACTAGTACATAATCTAAGAATCTCTCTCTCTGTTTGTGTGCTTGCGATCCTATTCAATGAACATCAAAAACTGAGTTAAAATCCAATAGTTTTATATATCAAATATATTTACATTCAAAAATTTGACAAAAGTAAAAAAAAACTTGGGTATAAGGAAACTCTTTAGTAACATATATAACAACAACAACTTGTATATTTACAAAAGTATACAGAAAATCTGCTTTAAGTCATTAAAAGATACCGGTGGTGGCGCCCCCCACCTGCTGACGGCCGAAACAGCATCCGAAGACCCTGCCCCCTTCCTCCCTTGGGCAACGATTCCCCTACCCCCCCCCCCCCCCAGGGCACGAGACCCCCTCCTCCCCCCAGGCCATGAGCCCCTCCCCCAGGGTTTTGGGAAATTTGTTTTATTGGAGTATACGCACACCGTGACTTTCCCTATGATGGACACACTCGTCTCGGTCGGAAGTTAAGTAGTGCCCAAGGGGGGGGGGAGTACTCACACTATCTCGACAAACATAAACCTTGTCGGAAATGGTACTGATTGCAATCTTTTCAATATTTACTGTGAAATTCTTGTAGTTTAACGAGCGAATTGCCAACGGTTTCGCTCGTGGAATTGTATTTTTAACAATACAATTCCTATAAATGTCCATCAAAATTCTTTTCCACATATTCTTTATTTATAAATGATATAGAAAGATTATTTTAGGAATAGGGCAGAACCATGTATTGAGTTATCGTGTAAATCTTTGTTTGCTCTCCTTTTTGCGAATGATATGGTGTTGGTTGCAAAAAGTGAAAAAGAGCTGAAAAGATTGTTAGATCTGACCCATGATTATTTAGTTGAGAAGAAGCTAAATTTTAAGGGTTGATCAGTCAGCGGTATTATTATTTAGACAAAAAGGGGGACAAAGTGAAATTTTTTATGTGAATGGTAGTAAGTTAAAGAGTGAAAAGGAGTTTGTATTTAGGGTGTAAGGTTACATCTAATGGAAGGTGGAGTAGTCATGTTGATTTAATGGAGAGAAAAGGAGAAGACGATGTGGAGTGTGTTAAGAAGCAGTTTAAGAAAGATAAGCCTAAATGATATTAAATTAATGAAGAGGATTTTTGATAGTAAGATAAAACCAGTATTTAATTATGGGTCTGAAATTTGGGGATTGGACGAGGGGGCTAAGTTAGACAGGATCCAGTTAAGTTTTTATAAGAGATTAATTAAAAAAAAAATTAAAAAAATAAGTTTTTCAAAGAAAAGTAAAGAACTCCATTAAACCAAAAATGAGCAAGAATAAAATCAAATAATCGACCAAGCGTGAAACTACCACAAATCAGCATCGATAAATAAATGAAACCCAAAACGAACAGAAATTAAAATAAACAACCGAGTCAAACTCAAAACGAGAGGAAATTAACATGAGTAGGGCTCAAAACCCCTATGCCTTCCAATGGCGAGAATATAATTGGCACTTTACTGAGAAAATGTATAAATATTTTTACTTTTATAACTTTAATCAATAAAATAACATTAACATTTTGATTACTAAATATCAGTATATGTATATTAAACTGACAATGGACATTCATATGTATTTTTTTCAGTAAAGTGAAAATTATGTTCTGGCCTTGGGAATTTAGGGGTTTTGAGCCCTACTTATGTTAATGTCTGCTCGTTTTGAGTCTGACGTTGTTGTAGAAACTGTCGTAGGCATAAATTACAACAACACTTGCCCTGGGGGCTTTAGGGGAAGTGTATCCCCAAAGATATAATTTCCGGACCTTTCAACTATTTTGAACAAAATGATTATCTCAAAATTTTGATTGGATGTTTTTGGATAAATGGTGGGCGTGGAAGGGGTGTTAGTTGTCTTCCAATCACTTTCGACTATTAAAAAGGGCACTAGCCATTTCAGTTTCCAATCAAATGAGCACTTTTTGAAGTTTATACGACAACGCTTTCTATAAAAAACCTTTTATGCCCCAAGGGCATGACTTACAATCCTTGTCTTGAGGGCTGTGGAGGGGATGTCATCCTCAAAGACCTAATTTACAGAACTTTAAACTACTTTGAACAAAACGACTATCTCAACATTTTGATTGAATGTGTTTGGGGAAAAGATGGGCGTAAGAGGGGGTTAGTTGCCCTCCAATCACTTTCAACTATTAGAAAGGGCACTAAACCTTTGAATTTACAATCGAATGAGCCTTTTTTGAAGTTTCTACGACAGTTGTTTCATTAAAAACCTTATATGCGCCCAGGGCATACCTTACAACTCTTGCTCTGATGGCTGTGTACGAATATCCTCCTCAAAAACATAATTTCTATCTGGAAATGAACTACGCTGAACAAAATGGCTATCTTCAAATTTTGATTGGATGTTTTTGGAGAAATGGTGGGCTCGGAAGGGATGTTAGTTGCCTTCCAATCACTTTCGACTATTAAAAAGAGCATAAGCCACTCCAATTTCCAATCGAATGAGCCCTTTTCGAATTTTTTACGACAAATCCTTCGATACGAAGTACCCTGGTCTAAGACCAATAACCAAAAAAAATACATTGTGCCAACATCGTTCTTTACTTAGGCAGTCCTATATCACTATGTTCTATAGCCTATGATTGGTAAGTTCAAAGTTTAAACATACCAATAACCTAAGTGATAAGTTTAATGGGTTATTTTTAAAGGGGGATCTGGGGTTGAGGAGTGAAAGAGTTATAAGACTAGTTAGTATGATTAGGTATTGAGATAAATTAGTATCCCTCCCAGAGGAGAGGATACTAAAAGCAGCTTACCAAGAATCTTTCAGAGATAGGAGGGAAGGTTCTTGGGCTAGCCAAGGTAAACATATTTTGGAAAGTTGTGGAGAAGCTAGGCTTTGGGAAGGGGGAAAAGGTTTAATGGTAAAAAGGGGGCGGTAGCAAAACAAGTTAAGTTTATTTTAGAGATCCAGAAATGGCATTGTGATATATCCTCGTCACCTTCTCTATCTCTGTATGTTAGTATTAAGGACTTATGGGGGAAGGAAGTGTATTTTAAGGCGGGGCTTAGTAGGGAGCAATCAAAGTGGGTAATATCGGAAAGGGGAGATTTTGTAGCACTTGGAAACAGGAGAAAATATTTGGGGTAGATTAGGTCGAAAGCTCGTCCTTATTTTTGTCCGATGTGTGGGGACGAAAATGATGATTTAATTCATTTTTTATGTTTATATAAGGAGTTAAGAGGTTTGAGAGAGGAAATTTTTTCGCGGTGGTTCGAAAGGGAGGTGGGTAATATATTAAGAAATAGAAATTTTCTGGGGATAAAGAATTTGGGAAGGTTTATTGGACTGAGCATGGAGCAAAGAGATCATTATCTTTAGATTTATTTTTTATTATATTTTTGTTTATAATAAGGGTGTTTTCACTTATTATTTTTGAAGTGTATAATGTATTAACCATGGCCCAGTAGGGCTTTTAGTTTAAATAAATCATATCATATCATAGCACGTAGGTACCATCTTGCGACGTTTTTTGATTTCATCTCTGTGTCAGTATAAAGTACATCTCCGAACTTAAAAACATCGATGGGAATCATGTCGCTTCCGTTTCTAATTTAAAATATAAAAGTTGATTTGGTATCCGACGTTTTACAAGTTCCGGATAGACCTCCCCGTCCCAGTTGGTATATTCCATCTGAGAACTGATGATTTCGCCGTGCACCAAATCATCGAGTAGGTTTTTCAGTTTTTACTTTTAACATTAGGGAATCTGTTCCCCCTTGGCAGACCTCTACTTGTCCCTCCCCCGGCCACTGTGCCCAAGCCCCATTGTAGTAGAATTCCAACATGATCTTTTAAGAAATTTCATGGATGGCACTGCCTGCAGCAGTATCAAACAGTTCGTGGTAACGAACTGTAAGTAAGGAGCGACCCGGCTCAATGGTAACCGAAACTCTAGAAAAGGGGTTTTTGATAACATTAGATTCATTAATAGAATCAGTTTTTAATTCTGATTTCAAATATATAAATTTCATCAAGTTTAGTGCTACCCATCAAAATCTAAGCGCCTGAGAAAATTTGGCTGATTTTCAAAAAAAAGGGGGAAAGACCCCCTAAAAGCTATAGAACCTTAATGAAAATCACACCATCATATTCAGCGTATCAGAGAACTTACTGTAGAGGTTTCAAGCTCCTATCTACAAAAATGTGGAATTTTGCATTTTTTGCCAGAAGAAAGATCACGGATGCGTGTTTATTTGTTATTTTGTGTTTTTTTTTTTCCCAGGGGTGATCGTATCGACCCAGTGATCCTAGAATATCGTGAGAGGGCTCATTGGAACGGATATAAAAAGTTCTAGTGCCCTTTTTAAGTTACCAAAAAAAATGGAGGGCAACTAGGCCCCCTCCCACGCTTATTGTTTTCCCAAAGTCACCCGATCAAAATTTTGAGATAGCCATTTTGTTCAACATGGTCGAAAATATGATAAATATGTCTTTTAGGATGACTTAATCCCCCGAAGTCCCCAGGGGGAGGGCTAAAAGTTATGAACTTTACCCAATTTTAACATATAGTATTGGTTATTGGGAAGTATACAGAAGTTTTCAGGAGGGTTTCTTCTGGTAGTGGGGGGTGGGTGGGTCGGGGGCTCTGTTGGAAGTAGTAATCAATGTTATACTTTGCTTGCTGTCATAGCAATTCCTATGTTATTTGCTTGCCTGTATAGGAATTTCTATACTATTCGCCGGGACGTATACACCTTTTCAAAGAGAGTGAGTATCCTCTCACATGGCCTTATACTTTGCTTACTGCCATAGCAATTCCTATGTTATTTGCTTGCGGCCCTAGGAATTTCTATACTATTTGCCGGGACGTATACACCTTTTCAAAGAGAGTGAGTATCCTCTCACATGGCCTTATACTTTGCTTGCTGCCCTAGGAATCTCCATGTTATTTGCTTGCGCCTCTACACCTTTTCAAAGAGATTCAGAAATCCCTCACATGGTATTATACTTCTGGTCCATCTTGTGCTAGTTGGGCTATTGACTTACCAAGGCCAACCAGACAGGTTTCTGGTGGGTATAGTCTGGTTTGGTGGGTATAGTCCGGTTTGGTGGGTATAATCTGGTTTGGTGGGTATAATCTGGTTTGGTGGGTATAGTCTGGTTTGGTGGGTAAAGTCTGGTTTGATGGGTATAGTCTGGTTTCGTGGGTATAGTCTGGTTTGGTTTTTCAAAGAGAGTGAGTATTACACTTTACTTTTTTGTTTTTGTTGCTTGCGTGTACAGGAATTCCCATGTTATTTGCTTGCGTGTATAGGAATTTCCATGTTATTTGCTTGCAGCTATAGGACCATGTTATTTGCTTGCGTGTATAGGAATTCCCATGTTATTTGCTTGCGTGTATAGGAATTCCCATATTATTTTCTTGCAGTTATAGGACCATGTTATTTGCTTGCGTGTATAGGAATTCCCATGTTATTTGCTTGCGTGTATAGGAATTGCCATGTTATTTGCTTGCGTGTATAGGAATTCCCATGTTATTTGCTTGCAGCTATAGGACCATGTTATTTGCTTGCGTGTATAGGAATTCCCATGTTATTTGCTTGCGTGTAAAGGAATTCCCATGTTATTTGCTTGCGTGTATAGGAATTCCCATGTTATTTTCTTGCGTGTATAGGAATTCCCATGTTATTTGCTTGCGTGTATAGGAATTCCCATGTTATTTGCTTGCAGCTATAGGACCATGTTATTTGCTTGCGTGTATAGGAATTCCCATGTTATTTGCTTGCGTGAATAAGAATTCCCATGTTATTTGCTTGCCTGTATAGGAATTCCCATGTTATTTGCTTGCCTTAAAAACGAAATTTTTGTGTTAAATAAGTAGTTCTTGTATCTTTTAAAAGAGCTTTACGGGGTTTGAGAGACTCGGTTGCCTGATTCCGTGTGGTTTTTCTTTACTTGGTGCCCATTAAAAACGAAATTTTTGTGTTAAACAAGTGGTTTTTGTTTCTTTTAAAAGAGCTTTAAGGGGTTTGAGACTCAGTTGCCTGATTCCGTGTGATTTTTCTTTACTTAGTGCCCATTAAAAACGAAATTTTTGTGTTAAATAAGTAGTTTTTGTATCTTTTAAAAGAGCTTTGTGGGGTTTGAGAGACACGGTTGCCTGATTCCGTGTGGTTTTTCTTTTCTTGGTGCCCATTAAAAACGAAATTTTTGTGTTAAATAAGTAGTTCTTGTATCTTTTAAAAGAGCTTTACGGGGTTTGAGAGACTCTGTTGCCTGATTCCGTGTTGTTCTTCTTTACTTGGTGCCCATTAAAAACGGAATTTTTGTGTTAAATAAGTAGTTCTTGTATCTTTTAAAAGAGCTTTAAGGGGTTTGAGAGACTCTGTTGCCTGATTCTTTGTGGTTTTTCTTTACTTAGTGCTCATTAAAAACGAAATTTTTGATGTAAATAAGTAGTTCTTGTATCTTTTAAAAGAGCTTTATGGGGTTTGAGAGACTTGGTTGCCTGATTCCGTGTGGTTTTTCTTTACTTGGTACCCATTAAAAACAAAATTTTTGTGTTAAATAAGTAGTTCATGTATCTTTTAAAAGAGCTTTACGGGGTTTGAGAGACTTGGTTGCCTGATTCCGTGTGGTTTTTCTTTACTTGGTGCCCATTAAAAACGAAATTTTTGTGTTAAATAAGTAGTTCTTGTATCTTTTAAAAGAGCTTTACGGGGTTTGAGAGACTCTGTTGCCTGATTCCGTGTGGTTTTTCTTTACTTGGTGCCCATTAAAAACGGAATTTTTGTGTTAAATAAGTAGTTCTTGTATCTTTTAAAAGAGCTTTACGGGGTTTGAGAGACTCGGTTGCATTGTATTTTCCATAATTTTCTTACAAGAAACGAGCTTTATGGGGTTTGAGAGACTCGGTTGCCTGATTCCGTGTGTTTTTTCTTTACTTGGTGCCCATTAAAAACAAATTTTTTGTGTTAAATAAGTAGTTCTTGTATCTTTTAAAAGAGCTTTACGGGGTTTGAGAGACTCGGTTGCCTGATTCCGTGTGGTTTTTCTTTACTTGGTGCTCATTAAAAACGAAATTTTTGTGTTAAATAAGTAGTTCTTGTATCTTTTAAAAGAGCTTTACGGGGTTTGAGAGACTCTGTTGCCTGATTCCGTGTGGTTTTTCTTTACTTGGTGCTCATTAAAAATGAAATTTTTGTGTTAAATAAGTAGTTCTTGTATCTTTTAAAAGAGCTTTACGGGGTTTGAGACTCGGTTGCATTGTATTTTCCATAATTTTCTTACAAGAAACTAGAGTTTACGGCCAAAAACCCTTGTTAGCTCAGATTTTATAGAAATAGTTTTTATTTTTCGATCTGAAAATAGACTAAAGTTTCAGATTTGAACCAGAGAATTGTACTTTCCATAATTTTCTTACATCTTTGGAAATCATTAACGATAACAAACATGTTTTCGACCAGATGGGTTTTTGAAAACACATTCAGCATGGCGTGCGCTATTTTTTTTTTATCATGAACCCTTTAGAGACCAATTTGATCAACTTGGAGAAAGCTCAAATAGAATCGTTACTGATATTGATATTAGTGCGTAAACTAGAAACTGACAAAAATATCCAGAACTTTTTTTCTTATAGCCTTGACTTTGAAGACATTTCTTCATCTTAATTGGCTTTAGAAATATCATGCAAAATAAAACTAACCAAACAGTCGTTGCTTTGTCGAATTTTGAGCAAACAAAAGGATTGTAACACCTGATTGGCTCGTTTGTATGCAATTTCAAGCCAGTGAAAAGAACGAAACGTCTTTGAGTCACATTTTTTTTAAAGGTAAATCCGATGTTTCTCTATGATTCAATCCCAACGTCCCCCTGCTCTGAGTGTTGAAAATGATTTCACGACATTATTTTAGTTTTTTTTTCTTGCCCCAAACTATTTTTTTTTATCATGAACCCTTTAGAGATCAATTTGATCAACATGGAGAAAGTTCAAATAGAATCGTTACTGAAATTGATATTAGTGCGTAAACTAGAAACTGACAAAAATATCCAGAACTTTTTTTCTTATAGCCTTGACTTTGAAGACATTTCTTCTTTTGTAGGTGTGTGTTGTTTAAAACCTATAGTTTGGGATGCTATTTGGGCTTTTCAGAGCTAGGTTTCTTAGTCTCTCATAGGTGTGTGTTGTCTGAAACCTACAATTTGGGGTGGGTAATTTGCTATTTCTGGCTTTTCAGAGCTAGGTTTCTTAGTCTCTCATAGGTGTGTGTTGTCTAAAACCTACAATTTGGGGTGGATAGTTTGCTATTTCCGGCTTTTATGTGCTAGGTTTCATAGCCTTTTGTATGTGTGTGTTGTCTGAAATCTATAGTTTGGGATGCTATTTGGGCTTTTCAGAGCTAGGTTTCTTAGTCTCTCATAGGTGTGTGTGTTATCTGAAACCTACAATTTGGGGTGTGTAGTTTGCTATTTTTGACTTTTCTGAGCTAGGTTTCGTAGCCTTTTGTAGGTTTGTATTGTCTGAAACCTATAGTTTGGGATGCTATTTGGGCTTTTCAGAGCTAGGTTTCTTAGCCTCTCATAGGTGTGTGTTGTCTGAAACCTACAATTTGAGGTGGAAAGTTTGCTATTTCTGGCTTTTCAGAGCTAGGATTCTTAGTGTCTCATAGGTGTGTGTTGTCTGAAACCTACAATTTGAGATGGGTAGTTTGCTATTTCTGGCTTTTATGAGCTAGGTAATAAACTATTTCTGTAAAATCTGAGCTAATAAGCGTTTTTGGTCGTAAACTCTTGTTTTTTGTAAGAAAATTATGGATAATACAATTCTCTGATGGAAATCTGAAACTTTAGTCTATTTTTGGATCGAAAAATAAACTATTTCTGTAAAATCTGAGCTAATAAGGGTTTTTGATCGTAAACTCTAGTTTTTTTTTGTAAGAAAATTATGGAAAATACAATTCGTTGGCTCATAGGTGAAAATTAAGTACAGTTATGGATCGAAAAATAAACTATTTCTGTAAAATCTGAGCTAATAAGGGTTTTTGCCTGTAAACTCTAGTTTTTTGTGAGAAAATTATGGAAAATATAATTCACTGGTTCAAATCTAAAACTATAGTCTATTTTTGGATCGAAAAATAAACTATTTCTGTAAAATCTGAGCTAATAAGGGTTTTTGACCGTAAACTCTAGTTTTTTGTAAGAAAATTATAGAAAATACAATTGTCTGGTTCAAATCTGAAACTCTAGTCTATTTTTGGATCGCAAAATAGAACTATTTCTATAAAATCTGAGCTAATAAGGGTTTTTTGACCGTAAGCTCTAGTTTTTTGTAAGAAAATTATGGAAAATACAATTCTCTGGTTCAAATCTGAAACTTAAGTCTATTTTTGGATCGAAAAATAAAACTATTTCTATAAAATCTGAGCTAAAAAGGGTTTTTGGCCGTAAACTCTAGTTTTTTTATAAGAAAATTATGGAAAATACAATTCTCTGGTTCAAATCTGAAACTTAAGTCTATTTTTGGATCGAAAAATAAAACTATTTCTATAAAATCTGAGTTAAAAGGGTTTTCGACCGTAACCTCTAGTTTTTCGTAAGAAAATTATGGAAAATACAATTCATTGGCTCATAGGTGAAAATTAAATCCAGTTATGGATCGAAAAATAAAGTATTTCTGTAAAATCTGAGCTAACAAGGGTTTTTGGCCGTAAACTCTAGTTTTTTTATAAGAAAATTATGGAAAATATAATTCCCTGGTTCAAATGTGAAACTTAAGTCTATTTTTGGATCGAAAAATAAAACTATTTCCGTAAAATCTGAGCTAATAAGGGTTTTTGACCGTAAACTCTAGTTTCTTGTAAGAAAATTATGGAAAATACAATTCTCTAGTTCAAATGTGAAACTTAAGTCCAGTTTTGGATACTCAAAATGATAAGGACTGATGATTCTAATTCAATATATTTTCGATAAAAACAGACTATTTTTTTAAACTTCGAAATTATTCAACTTTATTTATTTTTTTTTATTTTTTTGTACGTATCTTAAAATGACAAAATATGCCTACGGCTCTAACAATTCTACTCTATGATTGGTCAGAGATATGATGTGGCTTTCCCATTGGTATTCTATGTCCGGTTATTGACACTACTTAGTCTATTGCATGTATTAAAGCAGTATTTTTTACGCAGTGGAACGATAAACACATAAGTCATATCTTAAAAAAAAGTGAAGATGGAGCATTTTAATAAAGTGTGTTCACATAACAAGGTTATTGTAGCAGTGAATGCCGACAAGGAGAAGTATTTAAACTATGAAACAAGTACAAGTGGTAGCACTATTGGAAATGTATGCTTGCATTGTCATGAAAGTAAGGAATTCAATTTCTTTGGAATAGTGAAAAAATTCAACTCTCATGTTGGTGGTTATGCGAGATTGAGATCTCCAGAGATGATTGCACTCAAAGAGAATGCCAACATAAAAATAATCGTTGATGATAGAGGACAACTCCTTGCTACTGTTGCAGGTAACACATTACCTACTGATACATCCAATCGTCAGCTTTCGGGTATTAGCATTCAACGGAAGGTCAATAAAACAAAGGCCTACTCTTCTACTAATATCGTAAACCATATCTTGTCTACGTGCCGAAACTGTTACCTGTGTAAAAATAATATGATAATAGACAATGAAATTGCCAGAAAAATAAAAAGGGCATTGTCAGAAAATATCACTATGGAATATAAAGATGAATCGATGAAAAACAAAGCACCAGCAAACGTTACTGCCATTGATCAAACAGTCAATGAACCAAATAATACCAAAGACGAAAAGCATATTGAGCCTGTTGATGAGACACCAGTAAAAATTGTGTATGACTCTAAATGGAATAGTGATTATTCTACTGATTACGAACTAAGAGAAGACAATAGCTAAAATATCAAGAGAGAACATGGTGAACTATTTTATGGAACAAATTCAAAATATCCAAAGTTAATCATTGATATTAATAATGTATCATAATATATTTTTGTATTAATATTCTACATAGCATTATCTCATTAAAAATACTTTATGCATTACCTTGTTATGTGTTCATTATTTTTAGAGTAAGCTAGCATATCAAACGTGTAGAATGTCTATTAAAACATCGGAGATGTAAGAAAAGGAATTTGCATACATCTATTGTCAGACACATGGGATAACATTGACAAAATCTAGCTATCAGAATGAATAAATTCTTTATCAACATCCGTTGTTGGATATGTTATTATGTCATTATGAAAAAATTGTAAGTAAGTAGGTAAGTAAGTAATTAAGTAGGTAAGTAAGTAACAAACTCTTTCTTGAATTCACCTCTTGGATACACAATACAGAAATTTAACTCAGGAAATGATGAAAAAATTGAACAAATTCTTTATTAACATTCTTTATCGATTGAAGTCGCTTCCTAGACAGTCAATACAGCAATTTCACAAAATCTAAGTATCAAATTGATTAAATTCTATATCAACATCCATTTCTCGGATACATGCGGATGAAATTGACAAAATCTAAGTGTTAGAGTGAATAAATTTTATTTATCAACATCTTTTGTCAGATACATCGGATAAAATTGACAGAATCTAAGTGTCAGAGTGAATAATTTATTTTTTATCAACATCTATTATCAGTTACAACAATTATAAATAACAAAATCTAAATATCAGAGTGAATAAATGCTTTTTCAGCATCCTTTGTCGGATATGTTGAATAAAATATGCAAAGTCGACATAGCTTTATTTCATTTTTTAAGGTTAATTTAGACGAGGTTACGTGCACGTGCGTAACCTCGTCTAAATTAACCTTAAAAAATGAAGGTGTGGGAGGAAACCTCCACTTGCCACCTCATTCATTTTGGACCCATGAACAAAAATTTGGAAGTGGCTATTATATGTGATTGTATTAAATTCAGCAAATTTTTTCTGGGCAACAGCAATAGGGGTGAGTTCTTTAGTCCACTTTGACAAATTAGTATTTATTATGAGAATTGATCAACTCCATGGAAGGGCTTGGGGAAAAGTAGGAACAATAGACTTTGCTGGCACTGGGAATTTCTTCTGAGTATTGGCATATTCATTTGCAGTGAATCTATACATGGCGGGATTTCTTAACCAATTATGCAGGGTATGTGAGCTATTGGCTTCAATTTTTGTAACATATTTTATCAAAAGAAAACTTTGTCCTTCATTTATTTTGTTAATCCACTCTCAGTAAGCAGAAACTTAGTACTTTTGGGTTTCTTAAGACCAAATATGGGACGATTATATTGTTTTGTGTTGTTTCAATTTTTGCATCTGGGTCTTTGCACAGGCACCATAAACAACGAGCCCAAAATCAATGTGGAGTCTTACATGTGATTTATAAAATTGGAGTAGGGTTTTCTCCTCACAACCCCAGGGTGTGGAAAGAAGTATTTTTATTATTCTTATTTTGGCTGCCAATTAAAACAGCTCAACATCTCTACAAACTTTTCCAAATTCTCTTTTTTCACCTGTCGCACATTATTTCTTTTTATTGTATATGCTTTTTTCTTTACACAAGTAATCTTTCCAGCAACCGGTAAATGGTCCAAACCAGGGTAAATTATAACATCTGCATAACTATGATTCAGGTACATTAAACTTACAAAGATATTATCAATCAATGTAGCAGAATGACTAGAAATCCTCGTGGGTATGCTCAGCAAAGGATAAAGATCATATGAAATCATAAAATAAAAAAAAATAAAAATTATGTGTTCTAAAATCTAAAAAATAAATTAAAATCTCCCATACAAATAAAATCTAAACCTGTAGCTGCCACTCCTTTCATCAGTTCCTCAAACCCATCAAAAAACTCCTCCAAACCAGCACTTGGCGGCCTATATGCCACAGCAACTAATAACTTCTTATTATTCATTACTAATTCCAATAAAAAACTTTCCATCTTACCTTCAATCCAAACTACTAAATCATCCCTTATCTTAAAACTCAAATTCACCCTTACCAAAAACCCAAAGCCACCACGATTCATTGTAGCCCGAGACATTACTTCTAGCTGGTAACCTGGAAAAGAGCATTCGTTCACATTTATCTGAACTACAAACATTCTCTGATGGCCTGACAAACGTACTAGGCCATAGAGTTTTAAACTGATTAGGCATAAAATCACCACTCCAACAGGAATTTTAACATGATCCTCTATCAGGAACTCATTTTCTAAATATCTTTCTAATGCATTATTTGAATCATTGTCCATCATGGATTGTAATTACCATCAAACACACCAAACGACACGAAAAAAAAATACAACAAAATAATAATAATAATAAAACAACAGCAAAACACACACTCAAAAAAAAGAAAAAAGAGAAGAAAAAAGACACTTGGGGAGGGGGGATTGGGTTAAATGCAATACAACAAAAAAAATACAACAAAATAATAATAATAATAAAACAACAGCAAACACACACTCAAAAAAAAGAAAAAAAGACTCTTGGGGGGGGGGTTAAATGAAAACGGAAAAAAATTATATCTAATACAATTAACAAACAACCCCTCAATTAACATTTCACAACGTGTCAGTAAGTGACTTCACTCTTTTTTAGTTCATATAGCCTTACTGGTGCATAAAAATGTGCCAGCGATCTGACCAAACATTTTTTAAAACATAACATTAATGTGCACCGTCTAGGATTGACGTTTTCCTCTTTGTCAGGTATTCACTAACAAAAATTCCTGATTTAGCTAGTTTTGACTTTGGTCTAAATACACCATAAGCAATTTCTTTATTCACGAGCTTTACAAGGACATGAGCCGCAACGTTACTAGAATTACTTGGGGGCAGTAGGGTTCATAAGTCTGACTCTGGTAGCCTTTAATACTTGAGACTGAGTTGTAGTTGACAGGCTCATCTTGTTCACAATAGTATCAAATACAGCCACATTTAACTCAACTCCTGGAGTTTGCTTTAGTCCAGAAAATACTAATGAATCCAGCAGCTTCTCCTGCTCGGAATCCTCCAGCTTTTCTTCACGTTTTTCAACACGAGATTCAAGAGATTCAATTTGACCTTTAAGGCCTACTAGGAATTTTTAATTTGAATAAATTTACCACTGTATTCTAGTGTGATTGCATCATATATCTCTGACACAATACGCTGAATATTTTTAGTATCCTTAGACTGAGTAATTGTTGACGCGCCATCATTTGGCGAACTAATTTTCTCCATTACTTTTTTCTGAATGTCCTGCATCAAATTTGCTTTAATTTTCTCTACTTCTGCTGAGTAGAGTCAAGCTGATTACGAATAATCGAAGTGTCTAAACCTAGAGAAACTGCAATTCCTCCTGTATTTCCGCTTTTCTCGCTGCCCTTTTTTATAAACTCAATGTAAATATCTGGATGATTTTCATATTCACGGAAAGCATTCATTACTCCTTTTGCACTTTTTTTTAGAGGAACGGGATAATTTTCCGTAAAATTCAGCAGGTTTGCCTCGACAACATTCTGTAGATCATGGGACCCATGGCAAAAACGAGTGTATCGCAAAGTTTTTCCAGATTGGTTAATCAGTTTGACCACCCGAACCGGCCATAGCGGGTAATCCAGGGAACGAGCAAAGGCCAAATCCCCTCTTTTGTATATTGCCATATTCCAATATAAATTCTGAGGCCTCAAACAAACGATAATAATAAAAGAAAAATACTTATCTTTATTGGGACAGGCCAACAGTATGCGTTGGTGATTTTGGCTAGGTGGCCCAGTGGAACCTGCTTAATTCTCCTCCGTGTTCTAATAACCCAATCTCTACGCTCATAATAACAAATATCCAATTATCCAAACTAAGTTGAACAGCCAGTTTCAACAGTCCACTTCGTAACAACGAAATTAATTCAATCCAGCAAACCAGCTCAGGTCATCAAGATTGTGAAAATATAATCTGATTATTTGAGATGTTCACACCTTGAAAACTAGTTAAAAAAAAAAACCTTTAAAAATCGATTATAAATGCTGATATATTGACTCAATTGTGTTGAGTTCTACGCATTACTTGTGTTGAGCTTCCTGCATTGAGGTGTCTGTCTTGAATTTCACGATGCGATGTCGGTGACTGTGCTGAGTTGTCCTGGGTTAATTTGCTTGTATTTCCCTTAATTCACATACTGGGCCTAGTTCTCTAAATTCAGTTGACTGGATCGCGTTATCCAAGTGAAATTTCCTAGGTTTTGTTTTCGGAAAATTAAGCTTCTTATTTTGAGTTGACTTGGTTAAATTCTTGATGCGTGAGCTCTCTGGGTGCTCTCATGGAGCTATTGTTTGCTAGTCTCCTGGTGGAGGCTGGTTTTTACTGAAGCATTTAGTCCGAGGTTTCTATTGGAGTTAACTAAGTGGAATATTTCTACGTTGAAATTCATGCTTTTAGTTGTCTCGTTTGGAGCTCATGATTCTAATTGACTAGATTCAGAGTTTTATTCACCAATAAGTATAGGTTGAAAATACAGAATCCTTGTTCCCCCTCAGTTTTATTATTTGGGGTTGAGTTATCTGACTTCAATTGACAGTGAGTTAGATACAAATAATTGAATCAACTAGAAAATTAGTAAAAAAGGTTAACTTCTGTGTGTGTTAGTGTTAAAAAATGATAACCGGGCGACATCCTTTATCATAAGGAGCTCCCTTTTTTTAATCTTATCTTTAAACATACTGACAAAATAGCAAACAAAGGTTTAGAACCTAGTTTTTGATAACCTCGTCATGTTCTTCAAAAATAAGTTTTCAGAACAAGGCCTAGGGAAAAACTGCCTACTAGTTTTTTTTCACAGGAGATAGAATACTTTGTGGGGGGCAGGGGTACTTGATAAAATCCAAGGAACATTGCAGTTACACAAAAAATTAAGTCAAGTTGTAAGGGTCTTGTTAGTTCTAGAGAACCACGCCTTACGCCCACCCCTTCCCTCTTGTCTATGTACCTGAACAAACTAAGGAACAGATTTTCCTAATAGTCCACTTTTCCCTTTTTATATACATGTTTTTGTTCAAAATGGCACCTGTTTGACATCATTTATCCTAGGTGAGTGGGAATTTATTGATAGTCTTTTTTAATACATTGTTAGTTCTATTTTTATCATATTAATCATCCGTTCTTTGCTAATGAAATTAAAATAAACCAAATTGCTATGGCTACGATTATTCGAATATTTTTGTAGCATTTTCTCTCTTATATTTTTCTGTCCTTGAATTTTCAAATTGGACTAAATTGGGAAATATTTCCCGTAAGAAGCTTACCTTTCATTAGAATATGTCAAAGAAAAGGGGAGAAGCAAAAACCTTTCAATATAATTTCTTTCAATCTTCCACGTGTGAAGTGATTTAAAAGATACTTTAGATGGAGGCTGTTTTAGGCAAGTCCGCATTCAGAGGGTTTTGTAGGCAAGGCCGAATACAAAGCCCCAAATTCCACTAAATGTGTACTCGTCTTATAAATTTTCCTAAAGAATACAAAAGCTCAGTTTTACCCCTGGTAAGAAAAAAGGGAGTAAAGCTCAGATGAAGTTTTTAATAATCTCAGTTTGACATGCTCCGCTTCCCGAGACTGCAAACCACCCCCGGCAATCTTATTCGAGACCGTCATCTTAAATCTTAATTTCCTGAAGGTCTCAAAACATCCAAGGTTTTTCCCCTTCACAAAGGTGGCTCAAGATCTGATATTGGGAACTGGAGGCCAATCTCAATCCGTTCCCTTTTTTTAGCAAATACTTGAAAAAGTTGTTCATCAACAACTCTACCAGTATTTTACACATCACGGTATCCTTAGTCATACTCGGTTTGGCTTCTACAGAAGTCACGCAACTACACCTGCGGTGTTACACCTATGTGATTTTGTGAATCAGTGCTTTGATGGTGGAAAAATACCCCTCACTGTTTTTATAGAATTTAAAAAGGCATTTGATACGGTTGATTTTAGTATTTTATTAAATAGATTAAAGCTTTTAGGGGTTAAAGGGGCTTGTTTGAATTGGTTTGATTCTTTTTTAAAGGGAGGTCATTAAAGGCTGTAACTGATAGTGTAACCTCTAGTCCATATCTTGTGAATTGTGGTGTTCCGCAGGGCTCTGTGCTGGGTCCGCTTTTATGTTTGATTTATCTACCTAACAATTTCAGGAAAACCTTAATTAAGCCACATTATAAGAAAGGTGATAAAAGTGAGTGTGGTGATTATCGAGGGATTAGTCTCTCTGTAGGTAGTAAATTACTTAGTAATATGATACTTTTTAGACTGAGAGATGCCGTAGACAAAGTTTTAAGAGAAGAACAGTGCGGTTTTAGAAAAGGTAGAGGATATTTCGACCAAATTTTCACTCTTGGGTTAATAATTGAGAAGTGCCTGAGTTTTCAAACACCTTTGGTCCTCAGTTTTATAGATTATGAGCAAGCGTTCGATTCTGTTGACAGAAGAGCTTTAGTAAAGGTTTTATCCTTGTATGGTATACCAGACAAATAGATTAAAGTGATTAGTGCTATGTACGAGAATAACACTGCTGCGGATAAGGTAGGAAATGAGGTTAGCAGCTGGTTTTGTATTAAATCAGGAGTTAAGCAGGGTTGTGTTCTATCCCCCTTTATATGGATTATTTTGATGGACTTTGTCTTAAGGAGCACAGGAAAGGCAATGGAGACCACAGAATCAAATGAGGAGGAAAAAGTCTCCTGGACTTAGATTATGCTGATGATTTAAGCATCCTAGATGAAAGTGTGAGCAAAATGAATGAAATTTTTGGAGGTTTTGCGAGTTCAGGGTGCTAGAATAGGTTTGAAAATTAATGTTAAAAAGACTAAGTCAATAAGGCTAGGAATAAGAGAAGATGAAAAGGTGAAGTTGGATAATGAAAAGATCGATCAGGTGAACAGCTTCACTTACCTTGGTAGTATTATTAGTAAAGATAAGATAAGATATTTATTTCAAAAAATGGCTATCACAAGCCCCGAAGGGCCGAATTCGCATTTCGGGGTCATATAATAAAAAAAGACATAAATAGCACAACAACTAAAAAACTGGGTAAACAATGCCAAACACAACAATATCAGAAAGGCAAAGCCATTCATTAGTCTAACAAAAAGTGTCAAATGTAAGAAAGTTAAAAAGGCACAAATTAAAACAAAACCAAAAAAAAAATTGAGATAAAAATAATGTTAAAAAGGGTTAAAAGAGATTATATAAAAAGGGGAGGGAACGGAAGAGCCGAACGGACACCAGCATGGGCATCACCAGTAAAAAAAAAAAAAAAAAAAAAAAAAAAAAAAAAAAAAAAAACTAGTGGTTTATTTGATCAGTAATGAAGGGGACAAAGGTTTTTTCATATCTGGAGGTTGAACAACGGATGGGGGACAAGATAGGAACGGGTTCAGATACAGTACGTGGCAGGCGGTGTCTGGATGGGGAGTGTCTTTTGGGGAAAATGTTTTCCGTGCGAGGGTTTATTATTGCATTTTTTGCAAAACGGAGGCACAGCGTTCCTCTCCTGTGCTCAAGAGTTTCCAGCTTGGCCTTTTTTAGAAGGAGTAAATATGGTACCAAAGTTTCTTTAGAAATTATTCTTAGGGCTCTTTTTTGAATAGATTCAATTTTATCTGATTCATCACGGGAGATGCCAGGATGCCAAACTGGACAAGCATATTCAAGATGCGGGCGGACAAAGGAAGTATAAATCCTTAAAAAATGGGATGGGGGGCTGTTAAATTTATTCAAGAGCTTAAGGAGAGACATGGACGCATTAGCTCTACGGACAATATCTTTCATGTGGATATCCCACTTTAAATTAGAGGAAATTGTAACCCCAAGTAATTTAAAGGAAGACACAGAAATATCTGGGGGTATAGGGTCAAGGAAGGCGGGAATAGATTTCAAGAAATTTATCGTAATTATATTTGATTTAGTGGAATTTACTTTCATATTTAGGTTCTTAGCTTCATCCGAAATGTGGGATAGAATTTCAAGGGGGTCACTTTTAATATTCCTGTGACATACTTCGAGGATCGTCGTCATCCACGTATTTCCACCTATGGGGGAACTCCTTACCAATATCATTAATCATGACTAGAAATAAAAGTGGTACCAATAAGGTTCCTTGAGGAATTCCACAATATATAGGGAGGGGGTTAGAGAAAATATTTTTGTATTTAACAACTTGGGATCTATTTGAAAGAAACGATATAACAATATTTACTAACAGAGGATCAAGTTTAAAGTTAACCAGGAGTGATCGAATTAGGGTGGTGTGGTCAACCAGGTCAAAAGCTTTTTGGAAATCAACTAAGACAAGGTTCAGCCAGACATTTGGTTTATCAAGGTTACTTACGATGGTATGCATTAAGTGCACAAGGTAATGGGTGGTGGAAGTTTTCTTTAAGTTACCAAACTGCCGGGTGTCAATACGCGAACAAATTTTATCCTTAAGCCAGTCACAGAGGAAACCTTCATAAAGTTTGGAAAAAACAGAAGTGGGCGTAATGGGGCGAATGTTGGCGAAAGTCAGACTGGCGCAATTTTTAGGGACAGGTGTTATAAAACCTTGTTTCCAGCAACTTGGGAATTTACCAAATTTTGTGATGTGGTTGAAAATATTTGATAAAGGCTCAGCAATTTTGTCCGAAAAGGCTTTAATTAAGTCAACTGGGATGTCCAAGGGACAAATACTTGATTTTCTAAGCTTAAGAATTTTATTTATAACATCAGAGGGAGAAATAAAGGGGAAGGAAGTATTGGTAGGAATAGTTGGACTTGAGCCAGTGAAAGGGGGGAGACTTTGCACGATGGAAGCAAGGTACAAGTTCAGATCGTTGGCAGTCTTATTAGGGGGTTCAGGGAGATGAAAATCAATTTCGGAAAGACTTTTTCCGCATATTTCTTTAATTTTTCTGTACCATTGCTTGGGCTTGTTAGAATATAGATCTTTGACTTTATTATTATAGTAATTAGAAGCTGGTTGGAGTAATTTAAATAGTAATTTAAAGATGGCTGGAGCAGTGAAGATGTCAAAAGTAGAATAGCCAAGGCTCAGGGTGCTTTTTTACAGTTAAAAAAAAGTTTGGAAGAATAGAATGATAAGTCTGCAAACCAAGATTAGAATATTAGAAGCTACAGCGATGACAGAGTGGTCAAATATGGCTCTGAAGCATAGGCGCTCCGAAAAGCGGATGAAGATTTGCTACACGTTTTCCAGAGAGATTGCTAAAGAATTGTTCTGGGTACCCGGCTGACTAACCGTATTTCAAACAATAGGCTATACGAAAAATGTGGTTCAATACCGCTCTCTAGGGCTATAATCAAAGAAAAGTAGAGGTGGCTAGGGCACGTTGTGCGGATGAAGGATGACAGATTGCCGAAGATTGTTCTTTTCGGCCAACCGTCTAGGGCTAAACGGAAAGCAGGTCGTCCTCGTCTGGGGTGGGAGGACGTCATAAAGAAAGATTTAAAGGAAATGGGAACTTCATGGGCGGGCGTAAAAAGGGAGGTTTTGAATAGATTGGGATGGAGGAGGAGCGTTCGTAGCTGTGTTGCCCGGAGGCAGCTAGGTGCTGCGGTAGTAGTAGTAGTAGTAGATACTATGAGTTTTACCTTCGTGATTCGTGTCTTACATCTTTCGCAGATGACACTGCATATTCTTTTCGTGGTGTTTCTGTGGATGAGTTAATTAATAATGTAAATATGGTATTAAATGATTTAAGTGTGTTTACGTCTTTAAGTATTGTGGTGGTTAATGTAAAAAGACAAGTTTAATGGTTTTTAGTCGAATTGGTAAGCCCATTGATCTTGGTGGGCGAATATTATTTTCTGGTAATTCTCTAGAACAGGTTAAATTAATGACGTATCTAAGTTTTTACCTAGACTGCAATATGTCTTGGAAACGTCACAGTAATCTTGTGGCATCAAAAGTTGCAAGAGGCCTTGGAATTATACGTCGACTGAAGCACTTCGTACCAGGTCAGGTGATGTTGCTTCTTTATCATACGATTATTAGCCCCTATATATCGTACGGCTGTGTGTTAAGGGCTAGCATTTTTTTGGTAATTTTAGGCGTGTACAGGTATTACAGAATAAGGCAGTCCGTTTGATAGGGGAGTACGTTAAAGAAACTAATAATACAGTAGCTTGTTTTAGGAAATTAAAGTTGAAGGATGTGGGACAAGTTCATGACTACCAGGCGTACAGTGGAAGTCGTACTGGATTTCAAATGAAACATCTGGGTCAGGGGGTATGGAATTCCCTCCCAGATAGTGTTAAGGCGGCTGAACACCAGCATTTGTTTAAAGAAAAGAAAGTAAAGAATTTTTTGTTAGGGGGGTGAGGAGCTAGGATTCAGAGATTGAAGATTTATGTTATTATTTATTTTCTTTTGTTATTATTTTCTTCTGTGTTTTTTGTGAATGCTCATCATTATGTGTGAAAATGAAGTTATATTGAGGGATTTAGTCATATTGAGGGATTTACAAATAAGGGTATGGACAGTAAATAGTGAAGAATACAACGACACATAAAACCATTGAAAGTATTTGGTGTCTGGCAAAACTGCGTAATAAACAACAGTGGGGAACAAGACGTGAGGAAATTTTGTGAAAAATCGCCGAGTATCGGCCTTGTTCCTGGAGTTAAGAAGGTAAATAGCTGAAGTGTTTGGTATATGTACAACAGAAATGCTATAACAAGGGATCTTTAGCAGTGGTATATGAAGAACGGAACTTAGCCCCCCTTCTTTTTTTTTGGGGGGGGGGGAGGGGGGAGAGTTACAAAACAGGAAAATACTTGATAATCTGCGTAGGAAGTGCCAAGAAATTTATAAAGAAATGTGGATTTTGGAGGACTCAGACTCAGTGGCATAATTTCGTCAGAATCCTGGGGGGGGGGGGGGCAAAGTTGGAGTCAATTTTTCCAAATCAAGTGAAGATGACAGTACAAATTGAAAACGAGCTATATAACGACCAAAAATGTTTATTAATATATAGACACTCAGAAAAAACATGCAAACGTTATCAACCAGCAGGATTTTCTTCTACAATCTCGTATATAAACTACTGTTTTTAATTGTTTTAGTTTAGTCTTACTACTGATGACGGTCACTGATGCCTAACCGATTTGAATTGAAAATCAAGTATTTTGCACTAGTCATCAAGACATGGCTAACTGCAGAAAAAGCCAAGACAGATAGTCCGAGTAATTGAGAGGCAAATGTTTAAACGGCACGGGTAACCCAAAAATTCGTGAAAAGTTGAAATTTGCTCAGAATGCTGGACTGAGCAGAGGCACTGAATACATACTATTTGGAAAGTGATTGGTGACGGTGGAAATCCGTGAACAAGTGCTAAATTGATAGAGGAATTTGGAACAATATTTGGGGGCACCCACCAGCTCAGAGTCTCGGGCAAGTGACCCAAAAATTTGTGAAAAATTGAAATTTGCTCAAAATGCTGGGCTTAGCTTAAGCAATGAATAGGTACTATTTTGAAGATGAAGATGGCTTTAAAGGATTGTTTGCCTGTTATTTCAAGCAAATTAATGGTCCTGTGTCAATTCTAAATTCTTGATCAACCTTCCTAAGACCATAGGCAGTCATGCCTTGTTTGCCTCTCATTCCAGGAAAACTAATGGTCCTATGTCAATTCTAAATTCTTGGTCAACCTGCCTGAGACTCTAGGCAGGCGTGCCCCTTTCCAAAAACTAACACACAAGTATTTGTCCAATAAGAGATTTGATTTGAAAATACTAGATTTTCAGTTCAAAATCAAGTATTTTGCACTAGTCATCAAGACATGGCTAACTGCAGAAAAAGCCAAGACAGATAGTCCGAGTAATTGAGAGGCAAATGTTTAAATGGCTGGAGTAAGTATGACTCTCTTATTGGACAAATGCTTGTGTGTTAGTTTTTGGAAAGGCACGCCTGTGACCGAAATATCTAGTATTTTTTTGTGAAATTGTATCACTGTTTGTGAAAATCACTGTCTATTAAAAGTCTATTGTCTATTCACTGTCTGTTTTTTTTTTGTTTTTTTTTTAGAAAATAATCCAATTTGCTTTCAAAATAAGCAACTTTTCTTATTTGATTGAGAAATACAACCCTTTAAAAAAAACTGCAAAGCAAATTAAAAAATTTAATTCATGAATGAAGTTGAATTTTAAAATTGACCCAAAAACGAAAATTTACAAGTGTTGTAAATGATAATTCGTTGAAGGAAAAGGAAGTTTTTGTCCCACCATCTGAACAAATCTACAACCTGGACTATCGTGTAAGACTAGACCAATAAGGGCAGCTAAAGCAAAGGGCATTGGAAAACTGTATGAAATAACGAAAATCCAAAATGAAGAAAAAGAAAAATGGGATTAGAAGATAAGCGACAGCGAGAGTCAAAACGTGTCAAAACTAAAAATGATTGCGATCAGAATACAAATGATGATTCTTTGGAACCACCTGAACTATTAAACATGATAAGACCAAGAGAAAAGCCCGAACAAATTAAATTCACAATGGGTCAACAACCTGGAGAGGCTCAGGTCTGTGGTTAGAAAACAAGCGACAATGAGAATCCATATGTAGAAGCTGCAGACTCAAATAGACTGCGGTTAGAAGACAAGCGACAAAGAGAATCCACATATAGAAGCCTGCCACATGCCAAGTGCTGGGGCTTCCGGCGGGGACGCCGACGGACTCCCGGTACTAAATATATATACATAATATATATATATATATATATATATATATATATATATATATATATATATATATATATATATATATATATATATATATATATATATAGTATATATATATATATATATATATATATATATATATATATATATATATATATATATATATATATATATGCACCTGTTTAAGCGACAATGCGATTTCAGTACAAATAAAAATAAAATTTATGATTTTAAATCTGAGAGTCAAACTATATAAAACTAATCATTTAAACGAAAAAAAAGACAAGAAAATAAAAACCATGTAGAGCAAAAGTAAATTGCGATTTAAAAAAGAAAACTTCAAATATACAGTTGACCTTTTCCTGCACAATCCGAAACATAACTGGGTAGAACTTAATTCGAAGTGTTTAAACACTCCGGCGTATAAAAGTTAGGAAACCGGCGTTTACTAACTTTTATTTAAGAAAACATCCCAGTTAGTGAGTATTAACATTAACACTAGTGTTTAATGACGTTATATACCTAAAAATGATACTTCCATTTTATCCGAGAATAGCATTAAGGTTCCTTTGGTCTGGATAGTCCAATGGATGGATTTGAGGACCATATACTAGTTCAACTCCATCATGAGGATCAATCCCAAACAGTCCCACGTTTCCTCACCATCATCATTGGTTGCCTAACTTTTAGTATAAATTCACTTGACTAGACATAAATTTTATGAAAAACTTAAAGGTCAGTCTTCCTTTTTGTCATAATTTTCCGATGGGTATTAATTTTAACCAGTCAGTGATAATGACGAGAAAATGAAGACTCGTCCGAAATACTCCAAAAGTAGCCCAAATCTTGTCTAAGACTGAAGAAACTCATCTGTTGTTCTCAAGATGACCTTTCAGAGGCAACGCTGTAGCGTTGCCTATAGTAAAGGCCATACGGCTCCAATGTTATATTATTATTTTTTTCTTTCCCAGAGGCACTTCAAATGGAAGGGATCGTCGTAGAAACTTCAAAGGGGGCTCATTCGATTGGAAATCGAGAGTTCTAGTGCCCTTTTTAATAGTCGAAAATGATTGGAGGGCAACTAGCCCCCCCCCCACCCTACGCCCATCATTCCCCCAAACACATCCAATCAAAATTTTGAGATAACCATTTTGTTCAGCGTAGTTGATTTCCAGATAGAAAATATATTTTTGAGGAGGACACTCCCCCACAACGCTCAGGGCAAGGGTTTTAAGTTATGCCCTGGGGGCATATAAGGTTTTTATAGAAGGCGTTGTCGTAGAAACTTCAAAAAAGGCTCATTCGATTGGAAATTCAAAGGGATAGTGCCCTTTTTAATAGTCGAAAGTGATTGGAGGGCAACAAGCCCCCCACGCCTATCATTCCTCCAAACAAATGCAATCAAAATTTTGAGATAGCCATTTTGTTCAGCGTAGTTGATTTCCAGATAGAAAATATGTTTTTGAGGAGGACAATCCCCCACAAACCTCAGGGCAAGGGTTTTAAGTTATACCCTGGGGGCATTTAAGGTTTTTATAAAAGCGTTGTTGTAGAAACTTCAAAAAAGGCTCATTCGATTGGAAATTCAAAGGGCTAGTGCCCTTTTTAATAGTCGAAAGTGATTGGAGGGCAACTAGCCCCCCCCCCACGCCCATCATTCCCCCAAACACATCCAATCAAAATTTTGAGATAGCCATTTTGTTCAGCGTAGCTGATTTTCAGATAGAAAATATGTTTTTGAGGAGGACACTCCCCCACAACCCTCAAGGCAAGGGTTTCAAGTTATACCCTGGGCGCATATACGGTTTTTATAGAAGGCGTTGTCGTAGAAACTTCAAAAAAGGCTCATTCGATTGGAAATTCAAAGGACTAGTGCCCTTTTTCATAGTCGAAAGTAATTTGAGGGCAACTAACCCCCCTCTCACGCCACCTTTTCCCCAAACACATCCAATCAAAATTTTGAGACAACCATTTTATTAATCGTATTTTTAAGTTCTGTAAATTAGGTCTTTGAGGATGACAATTCCCCCACAGCCCTCAGGGCAAGGGTTGTAATTTAAAGATTCTCCGAATCCTTCCCATTATTTCTTATGGAAGGGATGCTCGTATAAACTTTAGAGAGGGCTCCTTTGATTGGAAATTGAAAGTTCTTGTTCACTTTTTAAGGGTCAAAAGAGATTGAAGGGCAACTAGCCCCCCCCCCGCTCCTCCACGCCCTAAATGCCCACGCCCTAATTTTTAGATAGACATTTTGTTAAAATAGTTCTAAGTTCTGATAACAAAAAACTCCGGTGTCGACACAGCCCACCAGGGCCCGGGAGAAGGCGTTGTAAGTTATGCCCTGGGGGCATATAAACAATCAAAAAATCATTAAATAAACAATCAATGCAAACAAACATACAATAGATATTAATGTAAATTAATAAATAAATTTAGTGCTGATATTTAAGTAAATTAATAAATAAATTTCTGCTGGGTGGAATTTAACGCGGGGAATTATTAGCAGGAAAAGAAAATGTTCTTTGAGGGGGGAGGAATTTCCCAGGGGTGGGTTTTCCAAACATCAGTTATTCAGGGAGGGAACGACTAAACCCATTCGATAATATTCTAAATTTTACATCTGAAAGTAACGGGAATAAAGAATCAACGGAAATGTCAGAGATAGCACTTGAGGTTCCTTTAGACGATTTTGTTCGTGTCTTTTGAAAAAAGACATTTTCAAAAGACAGATAATTTTCATTCGTATTACTTTCTCAGTGGCAGCTCAATTATGCATGTGAGGGGGGAGACTCCCCCCCCCACCATTGTCTACGCTAAGGTTTCAGTTTTTATCTCAAGGCTTAAAAATGAACGCAATGTGATAAAAGTATAACTCAAAACAACATATATAGAATAATACATGCACATAACACGGAATAATTAATCAAAATTGCATATTATGAGTTGAGGCTCACCCAAATGATGGCCCGGGGGGCTCACCATTCCACAATCTATGAATCAATCCTGCAATAACTGAAAATATAAGGGTTTTTGAGTATTTTAACGTCTTCCACAACTCAAACGGTCCAACATCTACAGCCCAATGAGTCTGTCTAATCTCCTAAATCGGGAACGGAGATTAGTGAAGTTCCGCCCCGTATTGGATGAGTCTACTCTCCCCCTCTCCTACTGTCTGCGTTAAAGTAATCTTCTTTATGTCAAGTACGCCGTTGCCACCCCAGAGACTTTAATAAGGTAAAGTTTTGTATGGGAAGAACACATAGTAAATCTATTATAATTATCCAACTATAAGGTTAAAATACATACTCTGTGATAGATACAAAATTGCTTTGGCACACAAAATCCTATTAAGGTCAATTCCAAACAGTCGTGATCCCTTTGTGTCAGCAAGTGAAATGGTCTAAACCCCCTTATTGGAGCTATTTTTTCAATCCATTCATTGTTGTCAATCGCTGTCCACAAGTTATGCAAGCTATCTATTGTTCACTTATAAGGTTTTTATCAAAGAGGTAATCGCATAGACTTTGAAAAAAGCCTCATTCGGTTTAAATTGAAAGTTCTAGATCCATTTTTTAAAGTCAAGAATAATCGGACAGTAAGCAACCCCCCCCCCATGTCATAAAACTTGAAACTTTTTGCGATCAAAAACGAACAAAAATTAATTAAAAAAATTTTTCGAAAAATAAGTTTTCAAAGAAAAGTAAAGGCCATTTTAAATTTAAGCTCAGGAGATACAAATACCAGTAAAAGTTCAAACTCAAAACGACCAGAAATTACTATTACAGAATAAATGAGACCCAAAACGAACAGAAATTAAATGAACAATCATAGCAAAAAACATACAACAAGTAATAATATAAATGAATAAATAGATCTTAAAGCGAGTAATGCTTAGATTGAATATGAAAATCAAGCTTAAAACGAAAAAAAAAAATTTTGCTATTAAAGTATAAATGAAACTTAAAACGACCAGAAATCTTGTTTGTAGTTATTTTTATTCGATTCAAGCTTGATTTGCATATCCAATTTAAGTTTCACATCTACTCTGGTTGACATCTACTCTGGTATATCATTATTGTGTTAAAATCTAAAAAGTAGAATGGCTAAGGCGCATGGTATTTTTCGGAGTTGAAAAAAGTTTGAAGTACAGGAAGATAAGTCTGCAACTAGGATTAGAATATTGGAAGCCATGACAATGGTCAAGCATGACTGGAACGAACGTGGGCGTTTCAGAAGGCTGCGGAAGATTTGTTAGATATTTTCTAAAGGAATTGTCTAGTACTGTTTGGACTAGCCGTATATTAAACAGTAAGCTCTGCAAAAATGTGGTTCGCTCCCATTTTCTAGGGCTATAATGAATGAAAGTTTAAGATATCTAGGCCATGTTTTACAAATGAAGGATGACCGACAGCCGAAGATTGTTCTTTTTGGCCTTCCATCTCGAACCAAACGAGAAGCACTTCGTCCCCAAATGGGATGAGAACAGGGAAAGGATTTAAACAAAATTGAGGTCACGTCGGACGATGTAGAGTGAAGCTTTGAATATATTGGGGAAGACAGAGAGCTTGGGTAGCTTTGTTGGCTTCAAGGGGCTTGGTGCTGTAGTGAGTTCTGTGTAGTAGGAATATTCATAAATGACATTTGATATCGGCATTCCGAGCGACTGGAATTTATGTTTATCTCGAAGATTTCCAAAATTTACTGAGTATTACAAAAATCATGAAATAACAACAAAAATAAAAAAAAACGTGAAATTCTTTCACGCGGTGAGATTTTAAAATTGGAATGTTTGAATCTTAATTATAAATTTTGTCAGGAGCTTGTATGCTTCCAATTTTTCCAAAAATGTATACAGGAGATGATAAGATTAGTTGATATCGAACTCCATAATTTGAGTTTACAGCAAGTAACAACAAGTTTAATAGGTCATTGAATCCCATAGTTTGATTCTGCAACCTCTTTAAAGGTACAAGGTAGGGATATACTCAAGCAATCGAATAATTGCATATTTGCAGTGCTGTTTTCAAGTCAAAAAATTCGAGACAGACAGAGGGCCACATTACACAGTAGGACAGGATGAGGGGTTTCAAACTGGTTGGGCCCATAGTCACCGATTGGGCACCACGAGACTCCATATTTTGTGGAGGTCTTGTGTTAAATTTATTGTAATTAAATGGAGATTTGGAGTGGAGGCGGAAAAAAAGACTGTTATTGTTATGGTTCCAAATGTGCGCAAGAATGTATGTCGATTTTTGTCTCAACAATTTAACTTGGAGAATTTCGAGTACCCGTTAAGTGCAAATCTTTCAGTGCCAGAACAAGGTTGATTATGTATGTTCTTTACACACACATACAAAAAAAGAAAAGAAAAAAAAAATTTCTAGTGTTTTTTTTTTTAAGTCAAATGTTATTTAAAAGGCGCAAGAGATTACGATTATAAGCAATCTATGAGAGTCTTCTCATCAATAGCAATCTTGTTGTATGTCAAAAGCTTAGACGACAATCTCCAACAAATCCCCCCCCCCCAATGGCAGCTCCCACAGTAGCAGTGCAGCTATTTGCTAAGAGTCATACAGTATACTGCAAATTCATGAAGCCTATACATACCAAAATTCCTTAAAAATTAATTGGCAATGTAATTCTGTGGTTTACAACTAAATTGTAAATGAAATTAAATGGACTTTCGCCATAAGAAATTATAACAAGTGTATATTTGTGATTAATTTCCCAGCTACACCAGACGAGAATGACACTGGTGTCATTCGCTGAGGGGTAGCTAGGGGTTTCAGTCCCCCAGGGAAGACTTGGTTTTGCCCCCCCCCCCCTCCCCTAAATTTTCGCTAAATGACGACATTGATTTCTGACATGCTTGCAATATTTTTATTGAATTGTGTCGGCCACAATTCAAACTCAAATAATGCCTTAATTGCACACCCCTAGTACAAGACACGCTACCAGAGACCTATCAGAGCCATTTTGAACATGATCGGAACCCCCTTCCGAGTGAAATAGTTATATTAAAATGCGAGAGCTATTTAAAAAAAATTATTTTGAGAAATCAATGGATCTTATTCATTAATAGAAAATCTGCACATCACTAATAAACAAATAAATGAGCTTAACCATTTTAGGACTGACCAAATTAAAACAGATAAGAAACTGAAAACTACAGAATGTATTTAAAAGGATTTATTGCATTACAACAAAATACGCAAAAAATATTTCTCTCAAAATCAAACTAGAGTTTCTTCATATAAGACTAAATTATTGTTAGTGAAGAATCAGACAGCCAAAAGCAAAGAGCAAAAAGGAAATGCATCTTAGCTCCACTTTCATCATTCGAATATTTTTTTTTTCTTTCAGTAGCTTTAGGTATGTTCAAAATAAATAATCTTTTAAGGTCAACCAAGGCAACAGGCCATTTAAACTGATGAGAAACTATCTGCACCTATTAACATTAAAAGACATTTGTCACATATCCATTTCATCTTGTGTTAGTTTTACCCTTTATGGAGAGAAAAACTAGCCAAAAGGCCTGCCACAAAACAATTAATTGGTTCCGGGAGATGGCTTCACTGAAATTCTAATTCTCAAATACAGAAGTTGTAAAATACGCTCTTCAGGCTTAGGATGTAGTGGAGGACCCAACCTACCCTCTAATAGAAGCTAGAAAAGACATACCTAAATAGAAAATAATTTCCCTAATAGGAAGTTTGGATAAGAATAATAAACAGATTAGTGATTAAGAGCAAGTTTCTAAATAAAGTCCACTTATACAGCAGCTGTACCACACTTCTAAATAGCTTACAATCCGGGTTGCAGCGGTAGCTAGCAACCTAGTAAGAGACGATCACGTCCAATACAAAGAAATATAATAACCCATAACTCCTAAGAATAGAGTCAGATCAAAACGAGAGGTACACTATTAGACCCGCCTTGTCCGAAACTCCTATATAGGAAATTTGACATCCCTAGGCTTGAACAACTTGGCAAATATATTGGCTTGAAAATCAAGAAGTGGCTGCAACCATGATATTCTGCATAATCGGCATCTTTTTTTTTCTTTTTTTTTTCTCAGATAGAGGGGCACTGAAGTATCGTAGAGCTGTTTAATGGCTCATTTTAAACAAAATTATTGGGGTCAAAACCCTTTTGTAACAATTTTCTAAATATAATAACTAAAGTAATAATTTTTTAAGTATAATAAATGTTTTACGAAAAATTGCATTTTTCTATAACACTGTAGTAGTTTATGTTATTATAACATCAGGAATGTGTCACCTCTACGTGCTTTTGTAATTAAAGAAAAAAAAATAAAACAAAATCAATACTTTTACAAAACATTGCATTTTCATATACTATTACTTAAAAAACCAAAAGGCGTCCTACAATGAATGGATCAGTAAAAATTTTAATTACATGAAAACATTTTAAGCAATATCTATACCATCAATAATGGAGACGATTATCTTGTCAGATCCTTCTTCTTCTATTAAAATTATCACTTTCAAATTTATTCCCATTTGTATTTTCTGTTGAATAACCTGATTCTTTTTCAGGTCTTGACAATCCCCCTTAAACAGTCTTTGAACTCAACCAGTGTTATTCATCATTGTAGAATACAATAATAGAATTTCTTAAAATACAGGTTATGCCTCTATAACCTTAGCATAAAACAGAGATAAGTCAAGCATTATTTCTCTTATTTACAACTAAACTTTCACAAAAAAAGAACTGAAAAAAAGAAAATGGGAAATACCATAATTACCCTCAGAGCCGCATAAATATAAATAAAACATCATGTCTACATTACTGCAAAATATTTAGGCTTGAAATTCTTATAATATAAAAAGGGTCCATTAAATTAAAAGTCCTTTAGCAGCCAGCGATTGGCAGCCAGTGTAACCAAATTTTTATCAAACTTCATTGATAACAGAGCCAACTACAGCGATTCCTTATAACAGTGTCCCTTTATCCTCTCATTTTGCAAAGATGTCGCATTTGAAACATCTTCACCTCTCCAGAATCAAGTTTGACAACCCCGTCAAAGTTGTCTATCGAAATAAGTTGACCAATGGCCTCACGATCTTCTCCAACGATAACCTATTTGAAAAAAAAAACATATACTAAATAAAATAACACATATTAAACATTTTAGAAATAATAAAAGACATTTTAAATATTTTAAAAGACAAATTAAAAACATTTAATGAAAGTGAAAGACAGAAAATAGCTGTACTGGAAGAAAGGTAAAAGAGTCCATCTGTTGCCGGGCAGCTTCAGATATTAGTAGAAACAGTAAGAAAAAGAAGGAGCGACGCGATTATTATCTTATGGAGTAACTTGAAATGAAGTTAATTACAAAAAAAGACCTTAAGAGAAAGTTTTCTGAAAAAATAATATTATTACGTTCACAGTTAGTTTGGTTTAATGTGATTCAATGAATAATGTGAAAATATGATTCATACATCGAGAGGGGGGGGGAGAGGATTCTCTAAAAAAGATGCTCTAAAGACTACCCCGTCCACCAAGAAAAATCACAACATATCAGCCATAAAAAAAGACACTGGTTTCGATATTTTAGCCCTCGTCCCTTGGGAGAGTCCTCCGAAGGTATCCTAAAGGTAAAAGTAGATTTCTCCTAAAATCGGTTTTTACGGTTTAACCCAAGAATGTAAACACCTACATATGCTGGTAGAGTTCCCTCTCGCTACAAGATGAAAATACAGACCAAAAAGTTACCCTTTTGGTTGGAAATCCCCGACACAAAGAGAAGACAAGTTTAAGATAAACAAATTTGACTACACTTTAAATGCAAAGATTAGCTACAATCGCTGCAATAAAGGCTTACAATGGATATTTATGATAAGTTAAAAAAAAAGCGTTTACCTGCAAATGCACTAAAAAAATTTAATTAATTAATGCTACCAGGATTAAGTAAAATTTCCTGATCACTAGAAATGAAGGGGGGAGGGGGCACGGATGTTTCGTTATTATTCGGGAACAAGTTTTTATTTTCTAACTGTTCCAGGCTTTCATTTTTGTATTTTAAAGTAAAAATGTTTCCTGGTAGCAAGAAAAAAACCTGTTTAGTATATTTAGAGAAAAAGGCATTTTTTTGCATTTTTTATTGTTATTTTTTTCTGGTTAAATTTTTTCTGTATTTGTTAGATTTTTAATTGTCTCCATTATTGCTACTTTTAAATTCTTTATTTATTTATTGGTCCATTATTACCAAAGTAATTAATACTTTGGTCCATCTTCTTCAATCTTCTCTTTAAACTCTTTTTTATGAAGGTAAAATTAAAAACTAATGGTATAAAGCATTTAACTAGGATAAAATAAAAAATACTTATTCTTGAAAAAAAAATCGTTATATATTTGATATAAAATATTCCACGGTAGAGAGATATAAACAGTACGATCATTTCCTACATCAAATATTAGACAAAGCCGGACCGAAATGCACCTGCTCTGGAGAACATATAAACCAGAAGAAACATAAACGAATATAGATTTTTTTTTTTTTCATGTGTAGGCATGCGTGTGGCTTCAGTATTCACAGCCTGGAAAACAGGAAAAGAAATGGAATGAATCGAGCGTCTAGGCGATAAGGAAGAACACAATACGTTGAAGAGATCAAAAAGAAAAAAGAAAATAATTGGTATGGCTGTAATAATACAAAAGATAAAGATACCATTAGTTTGAGAATGGAAAAAAACAAAGAATAAATTCATAAGGATAATCAAGGTAAAAATAAAGTTTTGTTTGAACAGTGCCATAATGTGGCGACATTTGATTAGGAAATTTGGCACTTCACATTGATATTTCAGTTCCATAGTTTTATCAATTTTTTTCTCAAAAGCAAATTATGTGGTCGACATGAAAGTAGACTCGTAGTTTAATTAATTTTAATCGCTTCCTTTTTTCCCATCTGTTATTGATGTTGGTTTGATTTTTATTGTCTGTAGTACTGAGGAGCTCATTAAGGAGATAATCAAATACTAGTTTTTTTTTTAAAAATTTGGCCTCTTTGTTCAAAAAGGAGATAATCAAATATTTAAACTACTAAAACTAAAATAATTACTTGCTAATTTATTTTCCTTGGTTGGGATTTCTGTTGATTTCACAATTCCTAATTTCACTTCGTAATATGCGCGTGTGAGCAAAAAAATATCGAATAAATTGTTCAAGGGGGAAGTCCTCGCAGATAATTCTGTTAGCTACCGCTCAAAGCCAAAGCGAGGACAGTTTTCTTAGAAAGCGAAACTAATCATGCCGAGAAAGCTAAAACGGGAACTGAATGTAAAGAATCAAAAGAAAAGAAAAAACTCAACCCCCTCTCTTTCTCAAAAAAAGAAAATCCTAGAAATGCGCATGACTAAAATCATTTGTTTTGGCATCTGCAAAAGTCTTTTGTTATGTCGTATTAAAGCTTAATAAATAAGCTACAGAAAATTATGCAAGCAAGGTCATTGGTGGATCTAGTGAGGGACCATGCCCCCTCCCTCTGGCTCCAAACATCCCCTGGACAAAAAAAATGATTAGCAACTGACAAAAAAATTGATAACTAGAATGATTAAATAATTTCAAATAATCTTAACATAATTCTGAAACAGTGTAAGTGTTTTAACGAATTTGCACGTAATCCGAAACTGGAAAAGATAATGAAAAGAATCGTGAGGCATATCGTAAGACTTAATGAGTCATAAAGAAATGCTTTTCGACGAGAAGTTTTACGCAATTTGTAAGTTCGTGGCAGAATATTTACACCAATAAAAACAACAATCATTACTTTATAATCGTCTTATAATACAAATACAGTTCTTTTAATGTCCTTCAATTTTCTGAAAACTCACTAAAAATTTCAAGACAAACAGTTCTTAACAGATGCTTGTTATTTCCTAGGATAGGTCTATTCCACTACTTATTAGAAGAAAAACAAAGGGTCTACATCAAATTTCGAAGGACATTTTTATGGCCCAAAAAAGAGTGTAAAAGAGGAAAAATTCAAAGGAATATTTTTCCTTACCAAGAAGAAAAAAGTTTTGGCGCTCCATGGCGCAATATTGCTATCTAAAATCACAGATTATTAATTCACCCCCCTTAGTTTTTGCTTTCGCAATCATGAATAATACAAATTCTAACCATTATTCAAAGTTGTTAGAGCTACTGAGAAATATACACTAGGCCGTTTAAAAAGAGAAAATAGGAGCTTTTATACGCGCCGAGACTGTAGTAAACCAATAGTTTTTAGTATGATCGTACTGGTTTTATTTCTCAAGTAAAAATATTCAAAAAAAACTATCTAATATTATTCACCTTTTACACATCTTACAACCGAGCATCGCCAATCACCCTAAACGCTAATGAAACGTACTAACAATTAAATAAAGGTGAGAAAATTCCCGCGTTCAACAGAGCTTATTGCCATTAATTGCAATATCTTATTCAATAAGCGTAATTATTGTGCTGTATTGAACACAGTTTGAGCATCAAAATAAATTTCTCACAAAAAAAAATTAAGAAATCTTAGAAATCCATCGAACGTTAAGTACTAACCGAAAATATTGTCAGTTTATACTAACAGATAAATACTCCAAGAATTTTCTATCTCTAAAAGGGCAAATTGCAACTTCTTGAGCTCTGAAGCACAATAATATAATAATTAGTTGGAATAGTTTCATACATTGCTTTTAAACGCAATTCAATAATTGCGATTGCTATACGTTAAAAAAAAAAAAAAAAAAAACTGCAATAAGCTTATTGAATGCGGGGAACGTCTGATCCTCGAACACACCTGAAAAACATTGTAAAATGAGCAAAAATGAACTGAATTCCTTTTTCTTTCTGTGACCCGGATAAACCAAGCTAAATAAAGGCACTTAAAAATGGTAGACTAACCTTAACCCGATTTCCCCGAGTTGGTACAACAGGATCCAAAAATTCTGCGCTGACTGTAACAACTCTGTCTTCCGCTGGTAGAAAAACGGAACAAGTGGCTCCCTACAAAAACACTCGTTTAGATAGACAATCAAAAACACTACTATCATCAGATCAAGTATTCAAGGTAAAGTCTAGATGATGCTTCACACTCTAGATGATGCTTCACACTGAATTTTCCTTTGTATAACATTTTTGTCACATTATCAAAGACATCCCATATATTTCATCCATGTTTGCTGCTTCAGCCCCCCCCCCCTCACATATGAATTCATGCATCCTTATTAATAGCATATATTCCTGCCAAACGGAAAAGAGTGCACCTAGTAATTTCATTCAGAATAAGAAAGGAAATCAGAATTTTAAATAGACACCTTTGTCCACTCCCTGTAGTTTTGAAAAATTCACCTATTTTTTCTTATAGTTTCACAAAGTTCCCCTTTTTTCAAAGTTTACACAGCTCCCCCAAATCAAATTCAGAACACGTATCTGTTAATGTAGAGGATACACAAATATTCATCAGCTACATCTGCAGAGGCATAATTATTTCAGAAGAGATAGCGAAGACTAGCTATGATAGGAACAAAATACAGTTCAGTGCCTTAAACGTAACACTACTCTAGCATAATTTATATCGAATATATATCAAAATGCAGCCATATTATGTTCGGTGGTTTTTACCTAATTTTTTTCTTTTAAACCATCTGTTACCACCTAAAGCCTAAAAACCTTAATTTCTCTTTCCTTTAAAATTATGAAGATTTCAGATACTTCCTTTAGTTTTAGACACGACGGTAAGTCATTTATACAGTCGTTTGCCTGCTTTTTTTGTTCTTTTATTCTAATTTTATTTATATTAATCTTTTCTTTCAGATCTGTTAATCAATTTGGGTGTTATTCTTATGACACCATTTATACACTACATGTTTCATATGTTTATATCTCTATATGTTTATTTTTCGGAGACTTTGGTCTTTGTTGTGCTCATCATTCAATTACATGCTTGAGACTTAGGGTCTCCAAAAGACTTTTCTTTAGGGGCAGAGGTGCAGGCCAAAAAATCACGTGGATTTGCACAAAATATAAAAGTATTGCATTACATTTTAAATGTTATTTCAAATGCAAAAATGTAAAACATTGCTCAAAAGATTTTGTTTTATGTCCTTCTTAAAATAAAAGAAAAGTAATAATTTAAAAGAAAATTGCTGCAAAGGATCCCCCATAGCCCCTTTCGTTCCTAAAATCCCCCTCCCTCCTCAATTACATTCTTGTGTATACGACTTGTCAGGTAATTATAGCTACTCTGCTTCCTCTTTCATGAAAGGCTAACTTAAATAATAATTTTAGCTTAAATCAGTCCTCCTACCTGGACTGCACATAAAATCTCGAATTGAAAAAATTAGCATACTTTAATTGATAATTCACACAATCGTAGAGTGATTAAAATTTTTTCTTTAGTATATGAAATTCTAACCGCCTCGTTATTTTATGGATTTAGTTACAATCTTCAAAGCAGTAGCATCTTCTCAACAAAGGCACACTGCAACAAACATCGTAGGGACAAAATACCAAGCCCCCCCCCCCCCCACAAAAAAAAATACAGTTTATAGTTGTAAATCATGACAATCATAGTTTATTGTTTTTTTTTAGATTTGTGGTATTGTCAATAAGACTGATTATATATGAAATGATATGTCAATATCATTAATAAACAATAAAGTACAACAATAATGATGAAGAAGCAGACATAAAAAGAATAGGCAACGCCATTTTAATCGATAATATCAAATATAACCATGTATAAATGTGACAGACAAGAACGGATGAGGAGAAAAAATAAAGAGTGAAATTAAAAAAAAATAATAACAATTAAAAATATAAACTACAAGTCTTAATCAATTATTCTCATTACTAAACTAGATTGTAACCAGTCACGTGAAAAGGCAACCCCTGTCACATAATAGACGAGAAATTTATGTTTCTTCGTATGGCCTGAAACGAGTCTTCATGCTTTGTATGTGCAGCTGACAGGAGACGCAGTAGCGTTACTCAGACTAGAAATACTGTGAATACTCATGGTAATAAAAAAGAAGGTAAAATTGACTTACGGAAATGCCTCTAATGATTCCAGTTTGACCAGCCAAGCCACTACCTCTAGCCTCCTTAATTTTCACTTCAATATCAGTAGTGTGCCAGTCACTCATGCTGTTTAAATCCAAACCTCCTAGAACGAAAAAAAGATATAGATTTTGTCTGTTAAAAAAAAATTATACCCTTTTTTGTGCCCCCCCCCCAATATCTAGGGGGCAAGAATATACAGACTCATTAAAATAAAAAAGAGGTGCAAGAGAAAAGTGAATTCACATTGAAAATTGGGATTCCTCGATTTTGAACTGACCGATTTAGAGGTAAGCAGGCCAAATGGTAGGATTTTGGCTCGAAATCTGGCAAGTTAGTGGGAAGAGTTTTGTCAAATAATGAAGTAAACGGGAGTCGTACAAGGTCTGGTATAGATTTTACTCTACTAGAAAATGAAAATTTAGATCTCTAACATCTATTTGATGGTGAGATAATTAGAGGTAATGATTTTCATATTTATCAAGGTATGAATATCCCAAACCCAATTAATATTTTGCAGCTTCAGATATACCCGAATCCTTAATTTCGTCTAATTTTCTATGGTTCAACTAACCTGTCAAGGGTTATGCTCTTCTATGAGTGATATTGAGCTTATAAGTGAGGTTGCCCCACCCTAAAATTTTTGGTTAGTGTGAAACGTTCCTAAGCCAACAGACATCTACTCTGGTTGATCTTCCAAATTATCATTCACAACTCCTTCATCCTAAAGAGAAGAAAAAAAGGGGGGATTCGCATTTTTTATAAGTGATCTCTAAACTCGTTTCGAAATGCTAACCTGACGACTAATATAGAAGGAGTTTTTTAATCTCTTTTCATTGAATTAAATGTAGCTCATTATAAAAAGGTACTAATTGGTGAGATATTCCGCCCTCCTTCTGGATCAATTCCTGAATTTTTTTTTTTGCCCATCTGGAAAGTAATTTTGATTGAGTTGTTCTTGATGGGTGATTTTAATATAGATCTCGGTCTTCCCTTAAAAAAAGACGTAGTTGATTTTCTTTCGATGATGGCTGCATTCGGATTATAACTGTCTATTACTATTCCGACGCGTGTGACGCAAACGTCTCATACGATAATTGTATTTTTTTTTTCAAGTTTCCCGACTTCTGTTTCAGTTTCAAATATGTCTGACCATTACCCCATTTTGGCATCGTATTCAGTTCAAGAACATGAAATTTTAAGTCACCAGATTAACCAAAATTAAAAAAATCTGGATTTATCGGATGATAATCCGATTGGTCGTCATTGTATGAAGAAAATAATGTAGTTACCGCTTTCCCGTTGTTTCATTATATTGTTATGGAAAAAATGAAAGAATGCTGTGAAGAGTGTAGTCCGCAACATCAGAATGCTTTTTCCTCAGGCGTCCGTCAGTTTTTAAAAGTCTTCTTGATTGGATAAACAAGAAGATGAGAATGTTGAAGGATTATATAAGTGAACCAGCGGAATTTTCATTAGAAGGGTATAAAAAAACATAATAACTTTTTTCTTAAAATTCTAAAAAATGAAAAGGAAAAGCATTTTCTTTTAATAAATTCCAGATTTGTGGAAACAATGATAAGAAAATATGGAGTGTTAGTAAAATCAGTTGTAAAATCTGGTTCTAAAAGTTCTGATATGTCAAAAAAAATTACCCAAAAGAGTGTAGCTATACAGAATGAAAATGAAATTTCAGGGGTTTTAGCATCTTTTTTAGTGAGGTTGGGAGAGAAACGATAGATGAAGTTCCGATGTCTCGTCACAGTTATAAAAATTTTCTTCCTCCTTCGTGTAGAGATTCGATGGGGTTCGTTCCAGTTATTGATTAGGATGTTGCGAATATAATTAAGAATCTCAAAAGCAGTTCTCCATCAGGATATGATGGAATTAATGCAAACCACTTACTTTCTATTGAACCTTTTGTATGAAACAGGTACTTTTCCCAATGATCTAAAAAGGCAAGAGTAATTCCTCTTTTTAATTGAAGAGACCTATCAGATGTGTCTAATTATAGGCCAATTTCACTTTTATCTAATTTTTCTACATTTTTTGAGAACCAATGCATAAACAACTTGCAATTTCTTTGGAATTAAAGGGCTTTCTGAATTTGAGACAATTTGGATCAGAGCAAAATTCCTATGGCAATACTTTTGGGCATAAAGAAGGAGTTTGATTGCATGTCCCATGATATCTTGCTTGGTAAGGTAGACTATATTGGGATGAGAGGCCATCTTTTTTCACGGTTTCAAAGTTATCTAGGATATAGAGTAACTATAGCTGGAAAAAATCATACATATTCGAAGATAATGAATTGCGGAATGCCCCAAGGTTCGATTATTGGCCCTCTCTTATTTATTATTCACATTAACGACTTGCATTTTTCTTTTTGACCGCCCCACAGTTTGTTGCTGCAATTTGTGCCCTCAGACTTCGATGTTACAGGGATTTGCAGATGACACAGTCATTAGATGTGCTAATGGTCATTTTGAAGCACTGGTTTAGCGACAGCAACAGACGATGGAGGGTGCTACTTATCGATGGGTGCTAACAAGATGACTATAAATGTTAATAAATCCAACGTCTAGGGACTAGAAGTCAATGACAACTGACAAAGAGACAACGTCAACTGACATCAAACGACTAGAGGCATGATTCAGAGACCAGAAAATGGATTTGTGAAGTATAGAGGTGTGTGCATTGATCAAAAAATGTCTTTCAAACAATATTCTGCAGCGGCGGGCCTAAAATTTCCTAGAAATCTGGGAATATTAAAAAAACTTGAACACTTTTTTCCTGTTAAGATCCTTCATCCTCTTGTTTTTTGCTGATACAGTCCCATATCAGATATTGCTCTCTTTTCTGGACGGCGACATAAAACTGGACGTAAATCCCACACAAATATGACTAACAAAATAAATCAAAAAGCCTTAAACATAATTACCGAAAAAGATTCTTTTTAGATAGTTTGGGAGTTTTTAATTGCTCAGTTTTTGTTTACAAAGACTCATTTTCTACTATCAAAATGTTTTTCAGGATTTTTTTTTCTGTGGCTGAAACACGCCAGAAAAGATCACAGGATAGAAGCCTGTTGGTTGTTCCATATACGTCATGTGTTCGGCCTTATTTGTCACTTAACATTTTATGTTCATGAGTTTGGAATGACCTACCAGAAGCAACTAGAAGTAAACCGAGCCTTGCATCAATTAACGAAAAAACCTCTGAGTAAGAAGCGTTAAGTAATAGTAAGTAATTTAAAATGATATCGAATAAAAGTAAAAGAAGGTGGATAATTATTTATTATTTTAATATTAATTTAGAGCGATGTCAGAGCTTGTTTTCTCCCGTTGAAATTTAAGTTCTGTCTTAGTGTTTTAACTGAATGGTTTGGAGTCAATTTGAGTGAATGATGGCTGGCAAATGGAGGACCGCCACTATGTGATGTAACAGTGTTATTTAGTGTTTCCTCAACAGGATTGTCCTAGAGGGCCAAAATATGGATTATGGGCCAGAATTTATTTTTAAAAGTATTTGTGAGTGGTTGTAATTTGAATGTAATGTATTATTAAAACCGATCTGAATCTGAATCTGCAGTTGTTTTTGTTTACCACCACGATAATTAGGCCCATATCAATTGCTTTCCTAAATATTTTCAAACTATCAAAACTATTGCTTTCCAACCTATCTAACTTTTTGAAGGAGAGGAGATGGGGCTATATAACTAGGCTGTGCTTTATTAAGAAGAAGAAGAATAATTAATGTTCTAGTTTCCAGGATATAAAAAAAGCATCTTTGTTTCCGTAAGGGATATCTAAAAAACATTGAAATTTGTGTAAATAGCGATATATTTTCAATGAATTTGAGCTTACCTATACCAGGCGTTTGCGGATTAAACGGCGATGTGATTCCAAGTGACGGTGTCATTGGACTATACTCAGCAGGTGATGGAGCGTAAGTTGAAGAGCTTTGTGGCGATGGCTGATACGACACTGGGCTCGGAGTTGGGACGTATGCTCCTGGACTTGGCTGGAAGGAGCCAGCCGGGCTAGACTGGAATGGTGAATAGGTGTGATCAGAGTTGTAACTTCCAGGAGTCTGAGGCGTGTATGGAGTATCGGGTCCTCCTCGACCAAAGCTCGGTGTGGCTGAAACAGATTGCTCTATTATGTATTTGCCGCAACATATATCAAAATAAATAAAACGACACATAGAAGTTGATGTAATAAAATAGGGACTTAATGAGACATTTAATTCCTTTAAGCTTGTTAAAAAACAATCTCAAAATGATCGACTGATAATAGACACTAAAACAGGCACTGAATGTCTTGAAAATGAGACAACTTTCTAAAGGTCTATAATGATCAAATTATGGAGAAAATTTACAAAATGTATCAATACTTTCAGCCAGGAATTTTACTTGATTCCTTTTTTTTATTCAAAATTATTAACTCGTTCTCCAAAAAATTTCTTTTTATTATTAAAAAAAAAAAAAAAAAAAAAAAAAAAAAAAAAAAAAAAAAAAAAAAAAAAAATTAGAAAGAACATCCTAGCTACCATTTAAATCAGAAAAACACTGACAGTGTCAGGCCAATCGTATGGAAAACGAGTTAAAGATGGAAGAAAAACGAAGTCTCTTGCACTGGAAATGGTGACATAAAGGCCGAAACTTAACACAATTGAACGGATGAAGATCTTTCAGTGCCTTGATAGCACGTAGGGCATCGAATAACGTTCCAGTTGTTGTTGCTTTTTCTTTTTACAGGGACAGAAAGCAGGCTTGTCGCCCAACCTTTCGGCAGAACACAACTGGATAAGAGTCCGTAAAACATAATACTTAAAAAATATCCCAGGAAATATTTTATAAGTGCCAACACCTACTGCGTGCACTGAAGATGTTAATGGTAAGTGCTGAGGATGAGACTGAATAATCTAGATATTAAATTATTAAATTAAAATCCATTAAATTAAATTTTAAAATCACTATTGAATTAAATATCTGTTTTCAGCTAAAATACCTTTCAAATAAAAATATCTGATGTTCAAGCAAATAATGACCTATGAATTTTCAACAGCCATCACAAGCTCAAAGGTCGAATTTACATGTCGCGTGTACCAATGAGTCAAAAATAAAAACCGAAATTAAAAGAGTTTTGATAAAACAGTTTCTTTACATAAAAACAGTCAAAATAAATAAAACAGTAAAGAACGAAATCATGTAATTTTGAACCCATCTAAAAATTACTTCGAAGCCCCCCCCCCCCATAAAAAGTGAAAAGGGTATGATAATATATCTCTGTGAGTGTGTTAATAGGAGAATATATAATACCTTTCAAGGAAAAACAGCTAGTAGTACAGAGTTTCTCTGGATTATCTAGTTGGCAGAAGTTTTATTGGTGTGACAATCGATTAAAGAACTGATTTTCCGAATTTTAAACAAACACTCATCCCCCTTTCTTCTAAAGCGTTTAGTGGATTGAACAGTTAAAGCGGAATATTTGATTGTTTTTACATGCAAATTTTTAGGACACATGTCAGGATCTATTTAATTCAGTCATATAGATTATTTGACAAGCAAGGTTACCAAAGAGGAAATACAAATTTCAACAGCCATCTAACAAATACAAGGATAGATTAAAAGTTGGCAGAGAAAAATTTTTGAAGAGTTAAGATTCGCAGAATTTCCATCAAGCAATATGGTCGAATATGCTCTTTCTCTTGATTCTTTCCCAGAAAAGTAGTTTAAATTATCAAACATCTTGTAATTAACAAATAAACTGTTCCTCTAGAAAAAACAATTATGACTACGACTGATAAAAGAAAATAGAAAAACAAATTCTGGAATATTTCAAGTTAAATAATTTTTGTTGGAAAACAAAAATAGGGCTATTTTGTCATTAACTAGCAGAATTTGCTCAAAAAAGGAGAATAAGTGGTGATGCAAAGGATTATGTTTTTGATGAGCTGACAACTACAAAGCATGATCAAATAACTTGAAATAATAATCAAACAGAGAATATTTCTATACGGTAAAGAAATAATTATTCTTATACAATTGAAAGCTCTGGCTAGTCGCTGGGGGAATCTCCGGTTTAACTCAAATACCAGCAGCCATTTTTTCAAGCAACTATAATTACTAGATTGTAAAGAGCTAGGTCAGTTTTTATTCGAGACTGTTGGGGCTGCGTCCCTTTTCTTTTTCAGATAAAAGTCCCCTTTTCAATAGATATATCTAATGTATAACTTTAAATTACAAGCTAAATTATCGTTGCCAAAGCAGTAGTAAAAAGTAAAATATTGGTTAAAATTCTATTTCTGTCGGCGTGATCTGGCTCACTGAAAGATAATGCAATGCGAAAAGCCAGTTGAGTTAAAAACTTCACAAGAGCAGAGTAACCAAAAAAAAACAAAAAAACTAGAGCTGGAGCAAAACTGGAGCATCATTTAATAATTTAGACTATTTGAAATGTTTGAATATTACCTTCAGATTGGCTTATGTCATTCTGGGGCCCACCCCAAGGCAAGTTTCTTTTTATGGATAGTGATTTTGTAGTTAGTTCGTTTTTAGACTTGAGAGTTAATGTGGAGAGTTTGTCGGAGTTGACACTGGAGAAAAAAGTGAGTTATTTCCTACAACTGTATGAGATTTTTTCCCCGTTCCCTGACGGGGTAGGAAAAGAGCTTTGAGAAGTAACGTCATTGCACTATCAACAGGAGGGTCCGTTTCCCCTCCAAAGAGTTATTTATAAAGGTATTAGTGGTGACACAGATCGTGGCACCTAAGGCCAAATATTGTGGTCCTTACTAGTGTTGGGCGATATTTTGATTAATCGATATACCGATATTTTTACTTTCGATATTCGATAAATCGATATCGATATTTCGGATCAGTTTTTTGCTATCTCATGGACTTGCTGAAGTTCAGTAACGCAAATGGTAAATAAAGGGTATTTCGTATAACCTTTTTTTTTCAAAATTCAAATAATATAAAATCAAGCAATAAAAATGAAGTTCAATTACATAAATGAATATAACAAAAACCCAGATTTGGAATTATTCGGGCTCAGGAAAAGAGAAAAACAAACTACTGACTGTTCAAAAACAGCAGCATGTCAATGTTTTTCCCTGAGAGTCGGTTCCGCCGTTCAGTGATTCATCTGGCCGGCCTTGGAAAACACTCTTTCAAAAGGGACACTGGTAGCGGGCACAGACATGAATTTCATTGCAACGTCGTACAGGTGTTTATGGGACCCCATAGCACGAGACTTCCACCACTTGAGTGAAAAAGTTTCTCTTGAAACTATTGGCTCCCTATTGAAAGTTTGCAGAGCCATGATATATTCGGCTGCTGTCAAAGCATATCCTGCATTGACTATTACCTCATCGTGTGAACACTACAAACTGACTTGATTCTGATATGACTGCATCGCAGGGACTGCGATTGTACTTGTATATTCATATCGAGATTCAGCAGCCAGCAAGGCCAAATCTATCTCGTTTGCAATTTTGCTCTCAACTTGTAGAAGATCGTCAGGTGAAATATACATTTTCTTGAAACGCGGGTCAAGATATGTGGCAATTGCAACGGGCGTGACTTGACCAAGGCTAAAAAACCTACAATGCATTTTATTCAGCAACGCCTTTCGAAGCTCATCAGCTACATCTGAGAATCCACCAAAATCTACCTGAACAAGGTGGCGTCTCAAAATCTTAGACAAAGGCAGGACTTTCGAGATGGAGGGAAAACTTTCAGAAGAGATCTCAATAGTTGCCTCTTCAAGGGGTGTAAACACCGTAATTACATTTGAAATAACACCCCACTCACTATCAGTGAGTATGAGGTCCACTTTACCGAGAAGCGCAAGCAAACTTGTTACCGACTCTTTCAAATCTTATAGACTACGCAACATAAAGTCTTATCATACAACACTTCATTAAGTTTCATATAGTTACCGTGTTTGAAACTTTTACAAATGTACCCCCCCCCCCCTTCGAATAAATTTTTCTGCGAGCACCTCAATTTGACTTTCAAAATTTTGGAGCGTAGGATCTTATCTTTTTTAGACAATATAAATAAGAAAATCAGAAATACAATTTTAGAAATAAACAATTAATCTTTCGAGGTATTTTGAACTAGCATCTTTAGGTACTACATCATTAATTCATGGCGCATAACCTAAATGCAATCGAATAAAGATAACCAAACGATATTTTCACTTACCTGGATTGTAGGCTGGGGAAGGTGAACTTTCATCGTATTGAAAATCATCGAAATCAGTCCTTGCTGGGGTATTAGTGATTGTTGGATCCCAGGCCTGTCCTGTTGGAGTCCTGGACCCATCATGTGACGGGGTCATTCCACCATAATGAGGAGTTCTTGAACCTGAATTAAATATAAATGTATTAATCCACTTAAAGAAAGATGAAACACGAAGAGTATCTTCTCTAACTTGGAAAAACAGGTTGAATATTTTAAATTGTTCTAGACATCAACCATGTCAGGAACAGATTTTCATATAATCAAAATAAAAAGTTAAAAAGATGACACAATGGCCCCTCGAACATCCCAAGTCAAACCAACAGATACTACAGTCAACTTCTTTTTAATAAAACTCTGCCACTCATAATTAACTTGATAAGAATTTAATAGATTTCCCTTTGTGGCTTTTACATATGTAAAAGGAACATTTGTCCCTTTGTGCCTTTTAATATGTCCGTTTGACATATTTGATATCCCATTGTCCCTATTAAAAAAAAAAATCCTGCGTTTACATTTATACTAATTTGCTAGTATCTAGCCTCCTAAACACATATGACCTATTGGTTGAAGGTGTCAAACCCCAATCAAAAACAACATCTAGCCTCCTTGTTTCCTCTAAAGGGTCAACAGAGAAACAAGCCACCATGCTTAGCAAAAAAAAAAGTTAATAAGCCCCGTTTTTCGGCCAATCAACATTTTAAGGTATGTGAAACAAGCAATTCAGCAACACTCCTGCAGCTGTAAATTGCAGCACAAGGACAAGATACATATGTCATTGAATTCATTAGTCTCAGTTCTATCCTTTCACTGAACAAAAATTATGTCATATTTTTTATTAGAGAAGGATCTAAATTTACTTAAAAAACAGGGAAATTGCCCTAGGTTACCTTTCTACTACCGCAAAGTAGAAAAACTAAATACCAAAATTTTAACAGAGAACATAAATCTTAGTAAAGAAATATATCGTACACAATTAAGATACCTATTGTTATGCTAGTAACCCCAAATTATTTCAAGGTAAGGCATGGCTTTCCTTTCTAAGCCTGAAAATTTTTTTTGAAGGACCAACCCAAAACTAACACTAGGAGAATTAGGAAAAATTTTCTACATATATTTTTAATGTATTAAAATACCTATAATTTTGTTACTATTTCCAATTTCATTCCCAAGTGAGGTACTGATATCCTATTAAGTAACAAGGTTAATCTTATCCTTGAGTATCATACTAAGATTACTCTACTCTATTATCTTACATATCCTTGACCCGATTCCCCCCTCTAGTGATATTTCCAGCTGTCTTATCGTCAAAAGTCAACCAAACATAAGGATAAGCTAGTAAAAGCCGGCAACGCGTCAATTGAAACTCTTACTGCAATGCGCAGATTTGAGTGTGAAGGCGACAGCGTCCCAACTGCCTACCCCTCCCCCCCCCCCCCGAAAAAACTTGAAAACGGCACTGCTTATGTAAGACTGTGACCCAAATATGCAGCGTCTGTTTGGGGCCCGTCCGTCCAGAAAACCAGCACTTATGCGACGAGACTGAAGTTATTTAGAATACAGCAGTAGCAATCATAACTAAAAGTAGACTTGTAGATTCAGTCCAAACACTAGATAATCCGAGGCTTGAATCCTTACAAGATAGTCCGTCCTTACCACTTAATAATGTCTTTTGGGAAAACACTGCTTGTCTCCACCACATATTACCACAAGATGGTGCAATGAATACCGCAAATCAGGTCAGGTCAAAGCAAAAATTAAACCCCGCGAAGTTCAAAACAAATCCGTGTTGATTTAATATTTGTATATGTGTTTTTTGTTATTGTTTTGTAATGATTACGTAACTTAGTATTGCGATAAAGTGTGTGTGTCTAGACACTTAAGTCTAAGGCTCATCTATAGTCAAGGTTCAGCGTGGCAACACTGACAAAATGTCTGCCCTAAAAACTTGATAATTTTCAAACAACTAAAAGAAAAATCTTAGAAAATCGTACTTTTATTGTGTGAAGTACTTTAACGCTTAAGTACTTTTAAGTGTTTTAATTTTGATGTCCTTGGTACTTGAAAGTAAATTTAAACCAAAACAAATAATTGCGTTTGTATAATATTTAAACAAAAGTACGTTAATTGATTTTTTTTTTTTCACATTAATTTATTATATCTATACAACCGTAGCCACTACAGTACCATCTTTCACTAGAAATGGAAAAATAAAAATAAAAAATAGAACTCACCATCATATAATGGAGTTTGGGAGCCATACATCGGTGTTCTAGAGCCGCCGTACATCGGAGTCTCGCTTCCAGAGTAAGCAGGAGTAACATTCTGGCTGTATGTGGAAAGAGATCCACCAGGCTAAAAGAAAAATTATACATAAACTCACAACTTTAATGTTTGGCAAGCATACATGAATAACTATTCAAGTTTTTTTTTCTATTAATAATGACAAGTGGCTAATTATTGCAATTACTTCTGAGAGAAACATTTATCTGAGATGACAAAATCATCCATATATTTCATTGTTTGCTACAAGTTGTTTTATCTGTGCAAAAAAAGCTTGTCTCTCTGCCAGATATTGGTATACTTAGTATGTTATGTATATATGATTGGAAAATAAATGAACCTGAAACTTATTTCTCTGACCTTGTTTTTTTTGGTACTTTTTTGTAAAGTAACCCTGCGTGATGATTACATTGAAACAATACAGTTGAATATGCCACTAAAATTTCTGAAATTAGCTATTATTCACGAAACTACCATTAAGGTATCCAGACCATATTCAATTTCTTGAAAAGAAGATATTGATTTTCTTTTCTTGGAGTAGAAAATTTTTTAAAGAGGAAATAGAAAATAGAAAATTTTCCGCAATCTTTTCATTTCTTTAAAATGCATTCAAAGCTAAAAGGGAGTTAGCTTCAGATAGTTTCAAAAACCTCATTCTTAACACGCTATCGTAATGTCAAGCTAATAAAGTCCACTTAAAGCAAACCCTTGGTGTTGATGGCAAATCCGTTTCCAAAATTCTTTCGCGGCGCACACAGCTTTGAGGAATGATTTTTTAGGGCGTACACTTTTAAAACAAGGAAGTTCTGGGATGAATTCGGCACCCATCTTGCTTACTATCGCATCTGCCAGAAATCGGATTCTTTTACTTTGAACAAACGAAAGTCCGATTTTAAAATCATTTAGAGACATTTGGTTAGAACAACCTATTTCGCTATTCAAATATACAATAAGCTTATCAAATAACCCACACATTTAGTGTCATAATTTCTTCTCCATTTTACTCCTTTTCAGTATAAATAAGGAAATTTTCACATGTCTAAAATGTCTTTTTAATTAGTCAAAAATGTATTTTTAATTAGTACCATTAGTGTTTTATTTTTATTTTTTCCTACTCGATACAATAAAATCTTGGTACATCTGCACTTCATCTAAATTAAATTATTGCGCAACAAACAGGATAGGGGAAACATAATTAGGATCTTCTGTTCTAGTGTGGGTTTCTCAACTATGTGTCCCCAAAAATTACCATCAACATCATCTAACGTTACCAAGTTAACACCTAAGACTGTTAATATAATTTGTCGGTTACTCTTTAGTGCTATATCGCTAGTGGCGGTATATCTACGTCATTTTTTTCAAGTCAACTTGGTAAAATTAAACTCTCTGTGGCACTTTTAGCTCACATTTCCTATAAGATTTAAACTACAAAGATCTATCTGTCCCTCTTTCTCTCTCCTAAAAAGAAAAATTGAGAGTGAAGCATATTTAAGTATTTCAATTTCCAACTGAAAATTAGTTTCTATTTCTTCCCTTTTCATTGAAATAGGTTCCATTTTTCTAGAGTCGTTATTCTGTGGCTATCCTTACATAAACACTTTTCACCATATTTTATAATCTTGAATACTAAATATATACTTATTACCTACTTAGATATTAATTACATAGTTATCATCAAGTTCCAAGAACAATTATGAGAGAAATTCGCTCTAAGAAAACAAAGACAATCAGTATGTATGGTCCAGCCAAAAATGATTTGAAAAAGTAATAAATAAATTAAATTCAATAAAAGTACTTGTGAATTCGTCTAAAAGAAATCAAAGTGAAAAATCGTACCCTTCCAGCAGTTCCAACGATTGCCAAACGAGTTCTGTCTACAGACACAGTCTGACACTTGGCATGAAGCTCCACCCTAGCTGTTGCCTCAGTAGCGTCTTTTACGATTCCAATGTGGCCTTTATAAGGACCTTGTGTAACTAAAAAAAAGTAGAGTTATTAGCAACATACTTACTCACGGGAGGGGGGAGTGAGTAGAGTGTATTTCTGTCTTTACAATACATTTTCTTACATTTTATTTCATAATTTCTGATAATTATCATTTTCTTTTTTTAAACCGTGGCTGAGTATTTATATAAGTTTTATATCTAAAACCTGAATGTGTCAGTTTCAACAAATGCTAAATTTTAGTAAACCATGGTCTGTATAGGTTTTTGTTGAAGGCAATATTAAAGGTGCAAATACATACACGCAATTTGAGAAGAACGACCAATGGCTTAGACGCATACACAACAACTTATTTCGAGGGGAAAGACAAACTTTGGGAGGCAAAATTCAAAAACAGGGGAAACAAATGAAAAATTGAAGGAACAAATTCTATAAAAACTGGAATTTCTGGGGGGAAAGGGTGGACGAGTCCCAAAGCTTACCCTCTACGTAGATGATTTTTAAGGCTGTTCAACATTGATATTCTACATCCGTTTAGGAAGTACTTTTAATATCAGTCTTGAAGCCCAAAACTAACTATATTTTAGGTTTTAATACATAGTATCTGGAATAATTAAACCACTGAATTACTATAAAGATCGTACAAATTCTACGGAAAAAAATTCGTACTTATTCGATTTGCTCTATAGGTACATTTTACCGATTCTAAAGGACTTTAAACAACTCTAGTGAGTAATAGTAATAATTGTGGTTTACGATTCTATAGTACTTTTTTCTAATCCTTAGAAAAAAATTTAGGAAGGCATCAAATACTTCGTGATACATCCCAAAGCGAACCCTGAAGGCCCCCGGGGTTGGATTCTAGAACTATCCTCAAAATCACATAAACGGTCAGTATTCCCCTAACTAAATAAACGCGTGTTCCTCCCTAAAAATATGGCAATTATATATTGCAATAATTAAGTGCATACCTACGCCTAGATACCTCGCTATAGAGTGTGCGTATGTGTGGGGGGGGGGGGGGTGATAAATAGTGAGAGAAATTATTCGAGACTCATTGGATGGAGTCCTCTCCCCCTATGCCAACTGAAAAAATTATTGCCTAAAACTTCTTTTGTCGATTTTCACATCTTGCACTGGCCCTCCTTACTCCCAGTAATTGTTGTCGGGTAGATTTACCTTTTCGTAAGGTTAAATGCTACTTTTATCCAATGTTTTAAGCAAACATAAAATAACACACAAAGAACCGAGAAATTTATCTATGACGTGTCAATTCAAACGTTTATTCGAAAAGATCATTCGTAATAGATTTAGCAACACATTACTCTTTGATTAGGAGTAAGACATATGCCTTGTGTAATACATTCTATTAAACATCGTACATTGGTTAAAACCATGGACATTTTTCTCGGGTTGCACCATTTCAATACGGCTCATAAAATCATAATATCATAGCCTTAACTAAATCCATCAAACTTTGTGCATACTATGTATTTGCTCATACAATGACTGGAAGCTCACCTTTCACAGTTTTTCCGATAAGCTCTCTGTCTCTTCCACCTCTTCCTCCACCACGACCTCCACCTCTTCCTCCACGAGTGCCACCACTTCCAGGATGTGCAGGTGATGATAACCTTGGGGACATGAAACCAAGACTTTGTGCTGCAGGAGTCGAATTAGACTTGGCTCCTCCGGCCAAAACTAGATGCCTTGTTTTGCAGACAAATATACCGCCATTATCAAGCATCATTCGTGAGTGAAGAAAAGCAAAGTTGCGGTAGAGGTGACGAATTTCACCCTGGCGACCCTATGATTCAAACAAAAATATTGTGAGTTTGTAAGAATATACAACTAAAGAAATTTAAAAAAGACATCATAAACGGAAACAAGAGCAATATGAGCTAGTGAATATCCAAGAGCATATAAGTTTAAGAATCCAAGAAAGACATGATAAAAAGAAAGAAGAGACACGAAAGTAAAATCTTATAAAAAACCAAATCCAGGCTAAAACTTATACACAAATAAAAAAGAAAAAAGTGTAAGAATGGACTACGATTAGTGATTCTGAGTACAGGGACCAACAGTTGAAGACGATTATTAGGGTTATATCTTAAGGATATATTAAGGGGGCTGGAAGGGTTAAACGAAATTCCCAAGTCGCGACCTATCTAGATCATTTTTGTTTTCACACCGAAAACAGTAGTATGCCAATTTTCAGAAACAAATATGCTGTAGTTTTCAATAAAAATTTACATATATACAATTAATGCTCGTTTAACGATATAAGATGCTATGTTTTGCATAGCAAGAAACTTGAGGCAGTTGTTGTAACGGCGCCAAATATTTAACTCCAAAATTTTGCTTTGCTTTTTCTTTGCGGCTCTTCCGTATTCAAAGCGTGTCCTCTAAAAGGAAGTACATTTCCCACTAAATTATTCTACAATTAGACTAATATGAACGGCTGAATGTTATTCGAACTGAGGATCGAGACCTGACGGAATGGTCCTAGGTCCATTCCGCTGTACCACAAAGTTTTATCCTCTCTCTTGTACTCTTCACGATTCTTATCGACTATAACTTCGGATATTTCAGTTTATTGGCGGAATGTTGAATGAGAGATTTAGTGTCTTTTACGGTTGTTTTATTGATGACACTGCGCTCCTGTCTCATCTACGAGAAGACTTACAGAAGTACATCACAGATCTCTCAAGCACAGCCGCACGAGTCCAAGATTTGCAAAATTATAAACTTGAAGGTGTTGTAATGGGGCCAAAACACCAAATACTTGTTTCCAAAATTTGGCTTTGGTTTTCTTTTGCAGTTCTTCTGCATTCAAAGAAAGTTTTTTTTTTAAACCCTTTAATTTTGTCTCTAAAAGAAAGTGCATTTCCCATTGCAGATATCCTAAAATTAGACTAACAAACGATTCAAGCTATCAAGACGTGAATTTGTGCCAACAAATAAATTTATGTCGTGTAGCAGAAATGATCTCACATTTTTCTAAATGCTTAACAAAGCCTAAACGGTTTAACAAATATCATAGGAAAAATTCCATGATTTTAAGTAAATTTAATAAATACAGTAAAACATCTGCTTTAATGGTAAGGTAAAAAATTTCATCTTCTGTACCTAAATGTACGACCCAAGAACGAATCTAATAGGGTTTGTCAGTTTCAATTTGCTATTTGCTATTTTAAATAATCTGGTGAGGTTACATTAACAGATTAGTAAAAAATTGAATCTTTAGACATATAATACTACCACCATACACAAAAAGAATAAGAGAAACATACCGAGTGGGGTCCATCAATAACTTTGACAATGTCTTTTCGTTGAATTGAGTTCTGTTCAGAGTCGAGGGCAACTGCTTGTCTATTTTCTCTCCTTTTACTGATTGCTTGAGGGCGGACCTGAACCACCTTACCATGCATGTTCAGTATTTGAAAATTTTCACGCTCCAATCGAACAATGACGCCAACAGTTTGTGAACTGCGAAAAATAAAAAACAAAATAAAGTATGCATGCAACGGTAAATTTAATCAGCAGATTAAGACCTACCAGAGAGATCTTGAGTAAGTAATCGGGTTACCGACGCTTCTTGACTACTAAGGTCCCTGCGTCGGCCCTGTAGTGTGTTGCTATGGCAAGTTCGAACTCTGGGTTCCCTATTACCAAGCCAAGGTCAAACCCATTGCGCCACCACAGGACTAGAGAGATCTTTCTCACTTTTAAACTCAATTTTTTAAAAGTGGGAATACACACTGTTTCATCTTAGCCATAGTGATATACAATTGAAAACCCTGAATTTTTAAGAGGGGTAAAATGATTCTTCCAAGATAGTCTTTTCAAATTCCAACACTCTTTATTCTTGTAATATTTTACAGCTTTGCAATATTTTAAATAATATTTTACAGTTTTTATTCTTGTAATCATTTGATTTTACTGCGCTGAAAACAAACTCATCATTTACTTCTTTTATATATACGCGCAAGTAATAGGGATACTCCCACGGATTAATCTGAAGGAATTCCCACCGAAATTTTTAATCTGAAATCGATTTCTATTGACGTCTAACAAAATAGGTGCATTAAAAAAATAAAACACGTGAATTGTAAAATCTTCTTCTCTAGTATGTTTTGTTGCTATTTATGTTTGACTGGTGTATTGAAGGAGGTATTGACAAACGGCACAATTGGTTAAACTCAACAGCACAACTGGTTAAATGTTTTAGCATCCAACACGTTCAAGCGTCGGTAAAACTCGTCGTATCTTTGCAGTTCAACAAGAAAAAAAATATTCAGAAGGATAAACTTTTCTTGTTTAATTAAAATCAAATTAGGTTGTTATTTGTAGATAAAAGACCTACACTACTCATATCATTAATGATGTAAATTAGTTATATTTATCGTTTCAGTTTATATTATAGGTATGGTACTGGTTATCGCTAAAAGCTGTATGTAATCTGATTTTATTGTTTAGAATAAGCTATTATCTCGTTTTAGCTTGTCGAATGGCATACTTAAATGTCGGAAGATCGTTTGGTAGGATAGATTCTATAGAGCAGATTTTCTTCTTTTTTTGCTCAGAAAAGATTTACATTGAAAAAAAAAAACATGACAAAAGAGAAATGCGTATCTGGTGAAAATGTCCTGCCATAGCACTTTCTTCATCACAGTCTGCTACTATGAATCCCTGTAGCAGCATCCATTCAAATGTCTGGAATTCAGCCATTCAAAGCCACTACTCCTCATCTACGCTTCAAGCGACTACCCCTCATCTGCCCACTTCTTCCCCCTTATCATCCACCAGAATTTTTACGAGCATTGCAAAAACAATGCGTCCAGAGAAACAACATCTCCCAATTGGAACTGCCACACAGAATCCGCTCCCTATCCACCCGTACATCTCCCATCCTCCACTATGGAAATTCCCTAAATTTTCATAAAACTTTACAAAAAAAATTATCAAAAGAAATAAGGGATCCCGTAGCATCTCTTTCTTATCCCTATTTCTACCTCCATCCCCACAGCATTCACTAAACTGTTTGGATCTTTTCCTTACAACTACTCACTATCCCTCTATTACAACTATTCCTTCAATCCACTATCGCGAAAAACATATCCGAATTATATCAAAATAAAAACTTACTCAAGAGCAATTAGATCTCCCCATTGGAACTGTCCCATAGAATCCACTCCAGTAGCTCTATCTGCACAAAGCTGTAAATCTCTTGGAAGAACTTTCATTTCGTGCATTGACAAATCTGAGAAAAGAACAGCAAGGTTTTCTTCAACACGAACGATAAGACCAGTATCCCCTTCATAACGACCAGCGATGACCCTTACATGGTCGCCCATGTTGAAATACTTGCGAAGCTCGTGAGCAGGAAACTCAAGCGGGTCCTAAAATATGATTATAATTGACTTCTTATCAAGTACAGATCTTACACTCATACATAAATCATATAACTAGATAATACAATACAATTATAAATAAACCCATAAAATACACTACACCAACCAAACAATTTATAAAGTGTTTCCATTAAATTAACAAGTAAAAAGGGCATATAACTTAGAATAACTATCAGTTAGAAGCTGAGTAAACCTTTAGTTGCAAACAATTCCTTTTCATTGGTCGAAGTCCAGTGTTAGGTCTATCAGCGGCGAGGGTGGGGGGTGATAGCTCACGATGAGTTGGAGTTCTAACATTTAGTCTAGTTTGTTACATCAACTCTTGACTACGATTATACAGGAATTTCAAATTGAGATGTTCCAGTGCGTCACCATATGTTTAATGATTGCGTCCATGTTTAATCATTCAACTCCTAACCAGATTTGACTCCTCTAGAAGGCCCATTGAATACAGTCAAGGAAAAAACGAAGAAAATATAAAAAGAAAATACCAAATAGTCTACGTTTATAACGATGTCAGTAATACTGGGTCAAACTGTGATTGCATACCAAATTTTGGAGAGAAATAGACAAATCATAGGACGAATTTTATCATAATGTTAGTTACTGTGACCATAGTGTATGAGATTGTCAGTTTACATATATTCGTTTTACATATAATAGATTAAGCGAATAGCGCTTTTGCAGTTGACGGTTTTGGATTTTTTACAATTATTTATTAATTGTGTATTAATTATTATTATGTACTAATTGTTTATTAGGATATGTTCTCATTATTTTAAAAAGCATGATATGCGAAAACGGTATTTCCACAATTAAAACTCAGCATGGATACTTTCCGTCAAAACATCATGAGCAAAAACATTTTTTCATGTCAATCCATTTACTAATTTCTTAATGTATCCAAAAAAAAGCTTTTTCCCTAAATACTCCAAATATGAAACAAAAAACAACATACCGTCAAATCTTCATGTTTCGGCATCATAGTCACTTTATTTCCATCTATAGTAATTACTTTTCCTTGAAGATGAATTAATTCACCTTCAATAACTTCGACGTGGTCACCAGTTGCCAAACCATGGCCTTCATCCTTACGTCCAGTTTCAGGACCCAACTCAAGGTCAATACCTTCAGGGGCTTCTTCAAATCGCTCAAGCTCAGTCAATGTTGGTTTCACACCTTTAATGATCAAAATAATAATCAGAATATAATAATTCAAGTAAGATACTCTAACCGAGCATTAGGCAATTCTTATGTTCCACAACTGGCTTGTAAAGGTTGGAATTCCACCTAATACTCCCCGAAAAATCCCTCTAAGGAAAGCTGATAAACATGAGTCTGCATTGTTAATTCTTGCCCGCTCCTTATTACTGGAGAAAATGCTCTCAATTCAAAAGAGTTTAGTTGTATGCAACAATGGTCCACATGGGTAATTCCAATACAAAATGTTATTTAAAAATAAGGTTCAACGACAAAGTATGGTAAGTCCAGCCAATGGATATCGAACCCCTATTAAAAGTATAATAAATTCCTAAACGGAAAACGAAAATCACAACAAATTCAAGTAGGTTTGGCTCATTCTTGCTACAAGAAGAAATCGTATAATTTTTAAAGCCCTTCAGCAAAGCTGAAATAACTCGACCAATTCAGAAATTTTATCCTAGTCCATGAATGAGCTGATAAATACGGAATTTTAACCATGGTGTGACATCAGTACTGGCATACTTACTTGGCCAGGCTGCATATACAAGCCAGTCTATGTAGCTATCAATTTCTAGTCAAGATTGTAATTGTCATTTGAATATGATAATATTTTATATACTTATAAGCTCTAAGCAGAGATAGGGCTTTGTGAAACATTCAAAATTAATATACAACGACTGTGAGTTCTCCGAAAGTAAAAACAAGCTGTAACACCTTTGGTGAAAAATACAGTTTAATTTTTCTCATAAATTGCTTCCCAAAGACTTTATACTTGAGACAAGTCCACTTCAAAGCTAGGCAAAATCCATTCCCAATGGCATGGTTGTTTTAAATAAAAAAGTGCAACTGCTATTTTGAATAAGAACACTCTAAAGCAAAATAAATTTGCAGCAAGTTTTTAATGTTCCTAACACTTTAATTTATACCAACAGTTCTAAATTATTTTATGTCACTAGAGCCTGCTATCATTTATTTAAATCCAAACTCGAAAAAAGTACGGACTATATCGTCAACCTGAAGATTAGTAATTCATTAACAAAGCCTAATTTATTAATAAAAACCATCGAATCGTGTTTTCTTCTAAAACAACGACAGAATCTTGTATCCAAACCCACTATACACACCGTGCACAATGAGCAGCCTCTGTCCTGAATAACTAAAAATTTATGGCTTATTTAAAGGGGGCTTTAATGAGAGTGAGAGCCCGGTTTCAAAATACCTTGATAGCTTTTTCAGATTAAAACATCCTTAAATTATCGATAAATTGCTCAATTATTATTATAAACAAATTTGGTTTTAATTGAGTCCTCTTTTTTCAAATGAAACACATTGTTGAATTCTCCTTCTTCTTGCTAGAAAGACATTGTTAAGGCTCAGACAGAATCCAATATTGCCAATCCAGTAAAAAGACACTTCTACCCTGTTAATTGTTTACAATAAATTAGTTTGCAATTTTAAAGAAGTCCTATTCTCTCAGAACTGAACAATATGAAAAAGTACATTCTTATATTAAAATATAAAAAGAAATGATAACCATTTAGAATCAATTTACCCCTGAAACTTCAAGATTAAAATCCATACGAAGTATAAACTTTCGCAGCTTTGCTTGTACCGAAACTTGCTTGTACGTACGAAACTCAGATTGAATATGTGTCATTAATTACGAAGATTCTACAATAAAAAATTTAAAATTTAAGTTTCAGATACAATGTACGTTTTTTTTCAATAGAAAATCCCATAAGCGAATGCATTTCCTGGAAGCGTGCTTCAATAACAAAAAAATACAGCATCTTGTCTCATAAAAAGAAATGAATTGATTTTTTTTTCGAATATTTCTGTCATTTAACCGACCACAACTGTTTTAATTCATAGCTACGTGCAGATATGTACAACATTGCATTGTCATTCTGAGAAATTGGCAAAGCGGTGGAATCTTTTCCACATGTGGATGTTTTATTCTTGATTTCGCTTTACATACCAAATTTCTTTGGGAGTCATATAGACATATAGCTATAGGAAATTTAGTGTCTTTTGAAAACTAGTTATTTTTACAAATATTCACTAATTATGAAACAAAATAAAAGTATCACCGACGAACAGATAAAAATAAAACGCATTACTCAAAAATAGAAAAAAATGCATTAGGATTCACGTAATAAGAGAATGATGCCATAAGAAACACAAGAGCAAATGTTGGCTAGCTTTTTGCATCACATTCCTCATTGAATGTATTTATCTTAAAATAATCAACACATCCAACAATACAAAATACGCTACAATTCTAAACTAATTTAACAAATCCAACATTACCTTCAGCAACAATAGCACTCATAGCAAAAGTCTTGTACAAGAATCCCTTCCTTGAGTAACGATTTCCTTCAAAAATAATAAAGTCTCCATCGTTAGTAGTTTCTCCACCGATAGATCGAATAGCCTCAAGGTCAAAAAGTTTAGACACTGGTCGTCTGGCTTTTTTCTTTCTTGCTTCAGCATCCTTAAAAAATCAACAGTTAGTGACAAGCACAAATACGAGCACCAAATTCAACATTCACTCAAGAAAAGCTTAAAGTGAACGGGTCGATTATAATTAAGTGCCGCCGATGAACTGGACTGGGCATACGAATCTATGTATTATAGTCTATACAATTGGTAAGTGTCCATAACTCGCCGCCAATCACTAATTGGAAAACAATAACATTAGGTTACACAATGCGTAATTGAAGCGAGTATTTCACTAGAGCGCTTTTAAATCTGCGTCAGTAAGCTTTTGGATACTAAGAAGGGAGTGAACGTTTTTCTGACGCCTGGAGCATTAAGGCAAGCGAGTATATCTCATTATAGAGATTCCATAAAATCAGTAGATTTCTTCAAAGGTGACAACTTTTATACATATTGGTAATTTTGACCTGTTTTTCCTGGATAGGAAGATCAAGCATAAGCTTTCAGGAGGTTTTTTTTAGTATGCGGGGTGGGGAGGGTGTTTGGGGGAAGGGTTGGAAAAATTATCTCTTGTTTTCACTAAAGAGTGTAAACTATTTCTTGTTTTCTTCTTCATGCCTGCCGTCCGACATTCTTTACCTAGTATGATGTCTGTTTATTTATTCATTCTTTACAGTGACATGTGTCCTTGACGTTCAGAGGCCCAAGCACCGGTTCGAGAGAAGCAATTGGCGACAGAGAGGGCCGAGGTTCTGAGGAAGTGGAGGGAGGCTAGACAAAGGGCCGGCTTTTGACCATTATTCATACGGATGTCTATTATTTCATCCACTGCCTTGGTATAATATTTCCACTTTTCCCCTTTATGTGTAAATTTTTAGATTTGCGAAAAGAAGGGCCTGGGTGTTTGAGCGACAAGAAAACTAAGCCCTCTTCTGTTTACTATCTTATGAAGCTAAGACACTTTTTTTTTAAATGAATTTAAAAAATTGAACAGAGGGAAAACAGAAATATAACACAGCACATCGACCGCAGGTGGAGGAAGGGAGTTTTTTCTCAACTTAAATTTACCACGGATTCAATAATTTTGGTAGTTTGAACTGTCTAAAATCCTTCGTATTTTCCTTTACCATCGTGAATAAACGTGAAGAAATTTTTCAACTTTAGAACATTTGATTCACAAAAACACTAAAAACTGAATATTCCACGAAAAAGAAATATTTCTTTAGACAAATCCTGAATGTAGAGTAGGAATTAGCACTAGTGTCGACAAAAAAAAACTATCAGCACCATCTAGCGCTGGGCGACACTATGCCAAGTGTCACCAAATGCTAAACGGTGCTAATTATTTTTTGTCAACACTAGCGCCACTTCCCAATCTTATAAGTTACCCATCATTTTATACTTATCATTTTATACCATTCAATGTCAGCTGGAACGATAGCTATGTAAAAGCGAATAAAACTAGCAGTTATTCTGGTCAACCAAAGAGGGGTTTGCAAAGCAGGCTATGGAGACCCTTGAATGGCTACCATCTTGTTCGATTTGGAAGTAATGGGCATTTGTGGCCTGAGTCTCAACTTAGTTTGGTGTAAGAACAGTCATTTTTGCTGGGAATTGCAAGATCACCAGCCACGTTTATCTTATAAGGCAATTTGTCCATAGAGAATTCTTGTCTTAATTGTCTAATCGCCGAAGCTATCAGCACACAATCAAGTATGCAATCCGTATTTAACAATGTAAAAACAATTCAATCCAGGCAAACCAAAACAATAAGAGATTAGATGTATTTAAAAAAAAGCGAACGGAAAATAAAAGAAACAAATTCAAATAACAAACTTACGGAAGCAGATGTTCTAAGGGCTCCCCGAGGCCGAGTATAGTCAATCCTGGGAAGAAGTTTCAAGTGAACTTGGTTCTGAGCCACGTCAACATAGTCCACTTGAGCAATATCGTCTTTGAAGATACCACGTTTAAGACGAACCCAAGCTTTTGGTTTCAATACGCTTTGTTCTTTCACAACTCTCACTACATCAGTCATTTCTTTGATAGGTACCATCTAAAAAAAAACTATGTTGATAAATACGTTATCTCGAACATGAACACTTTAAGTTGAATGAACTACTTTACTTCACTATGACTAAATCTGAGGCTTTAACCTTATTCTGTAGTTATTTTTACATTTTTCGAGAACAACCTCTAGAACTGGGGCTCTGCAGTTTTAGTTATTCTGTTCGTTTTTTTCTAACAGATAAAAACAGGCAAACTAAACGCAGATTATAGGAGAAACATAGACAAATGCTGAGGTTTCTGGAAGGGCCGGGCACGTATCCCCCCACGAACATGTCAACCTAACCTAAAGAACATTCTTCACCCTCCATAGGAAATTAATACTTATAGCACTAAATAATGTAATAATGGCGGCTTTGAATGTCAGAGCAAAAGGTAAGCCAAATTATAGGTATCTTTTCTTGTGAAAAGATCCATGACGAAGTGAAGATCCCCCTGTTATTACTTGTGAATTATTAATATTATCTTTTTAAACTTCTTCTCGTTAGATCGAGCAATGGTTAAAAAATCTAGTTCCATGCTAACTTATGCTCACTTTCTAACTTGTCACAATGCTCTCCTAATTTCCTGTCAGTTCCCTTTTATTATAATATGACCCATTTTATTATAATATGACCCATCATTTTTCAAAACTTCAAAATTATTCTATTTTATGGCGTACGTCTCCTTTGTCCTTGAGAAAAAAAGGAGACAAATACCAGGTCCCCATGTTATAGCTCTATACAATAATATTCTTCTGTCATTCTGAATTGCAACAAGATCTGATAAAAAAGAGATTTACGCCACTTGAGGCTTATGTCTCTTTTCGTCTTCGTAACGGTACACGATAGAACAATTCTGACTACACCATTCGATTCATCGTGCTTAGTTTACCCATGATACATACATAACTCATTTTTGACCAAAATGGCACATGCCGGTTTTATTGTTTTAAAAAATTAAGTTGTGAGACAGAGTCAAACTTTAGCGTAAAGAGCGAGGCGTTGAGGAGGGGACAGCCCCTTTCATATACGGAATAATTTCTGTTCGTTTTAAGTTTTAATGTCACTACTTATTTTCAGTTAAAAAAAACTTGTTTTTTTTATTTAATTTCTGAACGTTTTTGAATTAATGCAGGTTTGATTTTGGCTCACCGCACATGAATAATTAAAACGAAATTCGCAAATTAATTATCCTTTTTTTGGCTAAATGGCTTTCTCGAAATTTTGTTCTGACGTAGCTTACGAATTAACTTACATAACTAATTTCTATATTCGTATGTTTTTATTACGTATATTTAGGGAGTTCGCCTCTAGTCAATCCCTCGCTCTTTACGCTAAAGTTCGAATTTTGTTCGAATCACAAACCCCTGAATCACAAAGGCCGGTTAATTAGAATAGAAAGCTCTTTTGAAAGTACTACAAAAACTTTGGCGTAAAGAGCGAGGTATTGACTTGTTTTTTTTTATTTAATTTCTGATCGTTTTTTAAATAATGCTGGGAAATCCGGCGCCCCCTTCATAGAAATGTCCGTTCCCCCAAGGAAACATCCTCAATGGAAAGATTCTCCTCCGTAACCCCTACTCCGATCCCCCCCCCCACCAGAGAAAAATTCCTCCTGAAAACGCCTGTATACTTCCCAATAACCAATGCTATATGTAAACAATGGGCAAAGTATATAACTTGCAGCCCTTCCCCGGGAACTGCGGGGGATTAAGTCATCCTCAAAGACATATTAATTAGATTTTCGACTATGCTGAACAAAATGGCTATCTCAAAATTTTGATTGGGTGACTTGGGGAAAACAATGAGCGTGGGAGGGGGCCAAGTTGCCCCCAAATTTTTTTGGTCACTTAAAAAGGGCACTAGAACTTTTAATTTCCGTCCGAATGAGCCCTCTCACGATATTCTAGGACTACTGGATTGATACGATCACCTCTGGGGAAATAAAAAAATAAACACGCATCCGTGATCTTTCTTCTGGCAAAAAATACAAAATTCCACATTCTTGCAGATAGGAGCCTGAAACTTATATAGTAGGGTTCTCTTATATGTTGAATCTGATGGTGTGATTTTCATTAAAGTTCTATGACTTTTGGGGGTTGTTTTCCCCTTTTTTTGAAAATAAGGCAAATTTTCTCAGGCGCGTAACTTTTGATGGGTAAGACTAAACTTGATGAAACTTATATATTTGAAATCAGCATAAAAATTTGATTTTTTTATGTATCTATTGGTATCAAAATTCCGTTTTTTAGAGTTTCGGTTACTATATATAAAAAATATTTTCAGAAAATATTGCTCATTTATTATATATTCTGAACCTCAGCCCACTATATAGTCAATTATCATTAGTCAATTCAAATAGCGAACTATTTACTGCGTCAACAGAGCATTTGTGAAAACAACTATTGACCCTTACATCTTTTTATGTCTCATTTATCATATATCAGTCCAACCTTGGCAAATAGTAAAGTTAAGAGGATTACACAAAAGTTGAAGAATTATGAAGCTCATTTAGAAGCTTGATTAAAGAAACAGCCTACCCCAGGAAAATAAAAATCATTATAATACCTGTTGTTTATACAATCCCATTCGAAGAGTGCCAACTCCCTCAATTGCATGTTTCACATGAGTCTGCTTATAGGCTTCAATGTAAATGTAGCCCTTAACTCCCTCTGAAACAACTACAGATTTGATGTGAAGTGGCTCTGGAGAATTTTGGAAGGCTATATATTTCCGCATCAGCTGCAAGGCTGTTTGTTTTTCTTCACCAAGACGGCAACGGACCATCCATAAATTGGGATCCCTGTTGGGAGAATAATAACTTTTTAAGATAGCAATAAATATCATCCTTCATTTAATACGAAAATGGGTAAAATAATGACACAGAATGGATAAATAAATGGCCTAAACCAAATAAATAGGACAAAGTGGTGGAATGAAAGAAGTTTATTTGGGACTTAGTTAGTTCTTTTATAGTTACTCTTAATTCTGATAAACAAAATAGACAATTATACCACTAAACCATTCAATTATAATCAGTCTTACAAAGGAAGAATGCCTCAAGTTGGCAATGAGTGTGTGTACAGAGCCTAAAGGACATACAAGTAGGTGCCAAAAGGAGCTTGATCAAGACGCTTTGGGTGTAGCACTACCTTTTTAAAATTTAGGGCAAAGCCATGGGTAAAACTTGACCAAATGAAGTGATGCTGTCTCTTGAGAATTCATGGGTCATCAGCTAGCCAGCTTACAATTATAAGACTAACAATACATCCTCTAGTATTTGACGGGGTTATGAATCTTGTTACACAAATCAAAAAGGATAGATCTCTAAAGCTTAACATTTGAGAGATCTTCATCCAGCACAACCTTCTTAGAAAAGACAATGTCATGTTTTAAAGACTTTTTATTTCAGAACAAGAGAGACGTCGTTTGTAATTGATTTTTTTTTAAATTGCATTCTCAAAGAAATAACAGTCAAGATCCAAATTTAGGATTGATGTGGCCCTAAGCCGCCAGGGTAATATGGCCCTTGGCATACCCAACTGTCCTGCCAAGTTGGCTCAGGAGTAGTTGGTGTTCCTACTGAGGTTGTATGCAATTTCATCCTTTTATTTGATTCTCCATTATTCATGCTTTTACTACCGACTAAAAAGATAAGAATTGGTTCCGTTTCTTTTTTTGTAAGCATCTTGATAAATACCACCGTTGTTAACTTCCTTAGAAATTCAATTTGTCACTCACTTGACACCAGAGATTTAATAGTTATAAAGTAGCAGTAGTAGGAGTTTAATATCCAAAAAAAAAACAGACAAAATCAATCCATAGCACACCAAAAGCGTCGCTTGCGAGGGTGTGCTACTAGAAAAAAAAATAGAAGAAAAAAACAAAAACAAAACATGATAAAGCAACATTTTTTGTTCTTAATCCACTCCACTTCTTTTTGTTCATAGTGGGTAATAAATAAATTATTATATTATTATTATAATATCATGATCCCGAAGCAAAAAAAGCAATAAACAATTAACAATTACTGTCAAATTTAATTCCATCAATCTTAATCTGTTTCGAAGGCTAATGGGTAATTCCTTGGTACAGGCTTATTCCACAGCTTAGCCCCTCTATAAATAACTAAATAAGCAGTCCTACTAGAAACTAGGCAAGGAAACCTCAATATCTCCACTTGTCCGATTTCCATGACAATGAACATTGGACCTTTCCCAAAATATTCATATAAAACATTCTGGAAAGCACCCCTAACAATACTTATATTACTATAATATAAAACTATATTACTTTATTGTTAATTCGTTAAACACTTACAATTGACTTAAAAAGATAAGATTTTGTTTTATCTTTTGTTGTTTTTTTTTTTTGCTTATTTTTCAACACTTCAATAAACACCACCCTTTTTATTTTTCTGAAGAATTCCATTTTTCACTTACTTGACACCAGGGAGCAATGTCTGTTGAGTAATTTCATCTGACATATCTTCTCCACCATCGCCAAAACGACGAGCAGCAGCACTTTCAGAATCTGCGTACTTCTTCCTGTAATACTCTTCAATTTCTTCTTCTCTAGAAGCACTACAACAACAAAAATATATTAAAATACAATAAAAAACAAACCCAAGATGTGAAAGATTCTTTTACTTTTAGTATTGTCCTCCATCAAACACAGTTTAGAGTGAGGACTAGCATTTGAAACAGCGCTCCCAACTGTGGTGAATCCTGATTTTTAGACTAAGAAAAATTGTACCATACTAATAAATAGTAAAAAAAATCTTTTTCTATGAAACATTTTTTCTAGAGAAATACTGTATTAAGGTATCACATCGTGCAATAGAAAAAAAGTGCACTGTCATTTGCAGGATAAGCCAACAGTATTACTAGTAAACTCCTACCAGACCGTTTTAAATCAACGAATCTATCAGTTGGAAGTTTTTTCCTACTTCGATTTTAACTTTTATCGTTTCAATTCCCACTTCTTATCGTTTTTAATTCCACAAATCAGCTTATCTCTGAAATTAGAATATATTTTTTTATTGAGAGCTTACGACAAGAGTGGAGAAAATTGTACTTCCGCTTATTTCTGAAAAGTTTGACTTGAATCAAAAACTGTTATTCTAAAAATATTGCTTCTAATTCACAAAGGAAAGAAAATTAAAAAAAAATTTCCCATCTTACGAAATTCTCCCTGCAAAAACTCCCCCTCCACGAAAAAATCCCCGCATATTAATAACGATCATATTTTCAAATTTAAAAGCACTTGAGAAATCCCCCCTCAATAAAATACCCGCCCCCGCAGAAAATTCACTTTCCCGCCCTGAAAATTTCCCTTAATTGGGGAATGGAGTCCAAATTTAGTTTCAGCGGTACCTTATGTTAAAAAACTCAAAAAATACAATATTGCAGTGAATCGCTAAACGCGAACGTCATGTTTTTTTCCAAACATCATGCTTTCCACAATGGAGTTAATTCCAGACTGACTAAAGTTGTCCTTTACCCTACATTTATATAAATTACCTAATTAACTTATTTTTATTACATATTCTAAGAGTCGGAATAAGGTACGCAAATCAAATTTATTTTAATATGGAAAATTTCCCCTGGAAAGTTTTCACCACATGTAAAAGGATAGTATTTTAAATTTGAAAAGTATCAGGTTGAATATCAAACTCAGACAATTTATTGAAAAAGAAATTTTGGAAGCATGTTAGATGACGGAATTCCTAATTAACTAACCCATCAATTGAATATCCAGAAAATGTGAACAATATAATTGAAAGGCACTGTCAATTATTTGTGTTGAGGGGTAATTGCAGTTAGGGCAAAAAGTATTAAGAGGGCCTTAAAGTGTGTGTGTGTGTGTGGGGGGGGGGGGGGGGTTGATGCCTAAAACCTTTGCAAGAGTGTGCTTAACAATTTCTTAAGTTTCTTGGCGATCAGATAAACATTGTAATAATGCATACAGGACACACTCACAAAGGCATACATTCGATTATATAAATGGTGACTAAAACATACACAAAAACCAAGTCTAGTCTGAGAAATTTAAGAAGTTATAGGAATCTGCATAAAAAATCTCGAAATTTTAAGGTGGTATTCGATATAAATCAAATTAAAAAAAAAAATGAAATTTCGATAAAAACATCAAATAAGCAACTTACTCCCAGAAGCTTGGACCTCTCCTCCTTTCACCTTCTATTTCAGCTGCAGTTTTGCCAACCTCTTCAGCTTCGTTACCAAAAGGTTCATATTCTTCAGCCTCGCGATCTTCATATTCCTCTTCATCAGCCTCGTCGTCAACTTCTGCTTCTTCAAGGATGAAACCACCAAAACGGTCTTTCTTTCGTCGTTTTTTCTTCCGACGCCGCTCATCATCGTCCTCTTCTTCTTCATCCTCTTCTGAATCTTCCTCATCCTTCAAGTTTAGATAAAACATTAGTTTAAAGACTTCAGAACAACAGGGAAGGTCACCCGAAGTCCATCTAAGGACCAAACCAACAAATGGTAACAAGCAATGTGAACAATGTCAACAAATGGTAACAAGCAAAATCTCTGAAACAATGTTCCAGATACCCATACAAAAATGTTGGCTTTGTGTGCCTTCATTCTGAATTTGACTTTATATGGTTTTCAATTTTGCTGTCATGGTGTTGATTATATTTCAAGAATGGGTTAACAAAGAGGTACAAGTTGATTGTTTATTCTTTGTTGTTCTTTTTGGTTTATGAAAACAATTTTGAAATAAATTTATTGTAATTCATTAAGTGAGTTTATAAGGTACACATTTGGTAAGAGGGGAAGAAAGAAATCACTTAAGGCTCAAACAATCTTAAAAAATTTAACAGTAGATATAATATGTGCAGCATATTGGACCCCACAAAATGAACGCTTATAACAGCAAAGCTACAAATAATGTGGCAAACTCTGTAATAATGATTATACTGGAAAGCTATTAAGCCCCATGCTCCTATGAATTTCAATAATTTATGTACCAAAAGCCCTCAACAACATATTGCTAAAAACAAAGTATTTTTAGATGAAATAAAAAAAAAATTAGAAAATCTTGGTACTGCACTTGGCATTTGCCTGCTAAAACAACCATTGCCAAAGGGATTTTCTAATCATGTTTACTCTATACCACTGTTTCTTTAATACTAGAATGAGAATAGAAAAAAAGTTTTACGCTTGTAACAAATGCAAAATTTGCAAAACAGAAAATATTTTGCAAATTATTAAATTTGAACCATGTCTTTGTAATTATGAAGCTTAAATATATAAATATTATTTTTGTTAGGCATAAAAACAAGTATAAATTAGGCCAAGTCCCATAATTCATTAGATTTCTAGACTGGTAACATGTCTCATAATAAATCTTTATTTTTGGGCATACATGATAGAATCAAAAACCTTTCACTCAGAAACCACATCAATGCTTTTTGTCTAAAAGTTTCTTGCAATGTGGGTATATTATCTCATTTAAAACAATTTAATTCCCCATGTGATAATTTAAGAACAATATATTTTCCATTGTGAATTCCTATTTTTCTTATTGTATAGTAAGTTAAGATCTTAAATGTCTCCCAGCTTAATAATATTTCAATTACATACTTTTGTTATCATTTTTATAATAAGTTTCATCCTGCAATCTATTCAATTATTATCTTTTTACCACAATTATCCTGCCTCTAGTTATACTACAGATCACTTCTTTGTTGGTTTAAATCCAAATACAAGAGCAGGGTTGTCAATTCAACCCACTTGACCTAATAACCAAAACTCACATACTACATTGTTAAAGTTTCTTCAAAAAATATATATCTTGCCTCTTATGCCTTGGGTATTGAAAAAATTACTTATACCTTCTTCTTAGATTCAGCTATACTGGATAAAGTTAGTACTAAATTATAATAAACTGTTTTGAATGAGGTAGAAATTTGGAACGAAATCATTTTGTGAAAAAACGAAGTATTAAAAGCAAAAATGCACTTTAAATTCTCCAGTCGATTTGATCTTTTCCTGATAAATAACTCCAAAGACAGGACTGTTGTGCCAAAATACAAGGAAAGAGAAAAAAAAAAACGAAATGAAGGTAATTTTACCTAGTCAGGGGAATTTATCTTACATCATTACATTGTTGGGTTTAAACTTCAAAAGTATATGACAAAGGTGAATATTGATCAGGTCATTCCATTGTCAAGAAATAATTAGTCCATTTTCTTTCTTTGCATTTCTGTTTGTCTTCTCTTGGTTTGATCTTTCTATATACTTATGTATTGAATTTGTATTGCTTAAATTTCTTTTACCTTACGCAAAAAGTCCAAAGTCCAAAGTTTAAATGTCAATTTGAGTAGAATAATGCTGAGGTAGAAACACTGGTTCTGACCCTGAAAAGTGCAATTTAGAAATGAAAGAATTAAATCTGCTTACATCTTCAACTGATCTTGATTGTCTTTTCTTTCCACTAGATTTCCTTGCTCTTTCCTCTTCTTCTTCATCAAGTTCAGATCCAGCCCCAGAATTGTCTTCCTCTAACTAAAAGTATTTTAAATATACTAACATCATGAACCTAATACATCTATACTTAGAACTGTGGGGCAAGTGCCTCTGCAAGATCTATTTTAAAAAATTGGGAAAACCGAGTTTCAATATTTAGGCATGAAAGCCCAATTTTTGAATCAGTAGTTCCTCACCAAAAGTGTAGGCACTTTCACTGTAGTATTTGTCCAGTTCCTGCTTCAACGAGTTTAATGAGTTGGCATTGATGACTTCAAAGGGGAGCTTGTTCCAGTGTTGTGTTACTCGGTTCTTGAACGCCCAACAGCCGTTGTCCTTTTGGAACTGCTCCTCTTGAAGCTTAAGGTTGTGACCACGAAGGTTCGTGTGGCTGAAGCTGAGAACATCGGTAGCCTGGATGTTTTCGTAGGCGTCGTAGCAAAGTTTGTATACGTCAATGAGGTCTCCTCGGTGGAGTTGATAAGCTAGTGAAGAAAGTTTGAGCAGCCACACTACAATGTAGGTGCCATTCTCTGTTTATTTTGGAGATTAGATTAGGGCAACAAAACTCATATCACAGCTTCATAATGCACGTTACTGTCAGGCTGCTAATCAGGATTGTCCTCCCAGAAAACCAAATGGTACTTTTTATAGTTGTAGCAGTGATCAATCAGTATCAAGCATGCAGTTGGGTATGCATTATTTTTATAATACAAATAGCATTGGAGTGTACAATTCCATCCATAAAGTAACAGCAGTAAGCTATATACAGTATACTTCAGACTTTGAATACTATACTCCATTAGCAGTATTAGAGTAAATATGATACAGTACTTTTAATAGAATGGTACATATTAAATTATAAAGTATGATATTTATGGCTATTATATGGCTTGGCACTGAATTAGATGACATTATTAATTGTGATTCAGAAAACTATTGATATTTCTAACTGCAACCTATACTAAGTTACATTTATACTAAGTCTATACTAAGTCAACGTCCTATCCCAATTATCTTCTCAGTGGTTAATTTAAAAATAAAGAAGCTAATTCTTCAGAAATCCTTTGAAAGAAAGGGTGCCATTCAATTTAGAAACGATGTGTCAAAGCATGATCACGAAAAAAGACAAAGATTGTATGAAGAACTGCATAAGAGAAGATTGAACGGGGAAGTAGACATAGTAATCTGAGGAAATAAGATTGTGTCAAAAAACTTCCAGACTCTTGCAATGCGTCAGTCACCATTGCAAGAGAAGGTCATGGGATCATATATATATCTGGTACCCCTTTAAGACTTGTAAATAGTTCAATAAGTAGTGTTTTCATTTGTGATAATACTAGTGAAGTTGGCTCTACAAAATCTACAGAAACTGAATTGTATGTTAGTGCTAGATTGGACAATAGAAATTATGAACCATTATTGGATATCATTTCTTTTAAATCATGTGATTCTGGATCTAGCAAAGCTAATTATGACAATACTATTATTGAGGGACTTATGGTATTATATAGTAAAGTAGACTGTATTACTATGAAAATCAATGAAATCAAGTCGATGATGTCAACAAGGCACAAAGTAAGTGTCTTTGCCTTCACTGAGGTGAAACCAAAACATACAGCATTTGGTCTTACTGATATACAAATTCAAGTACCTGGATTTGAGTAAATTCAGATTACAAACCTTGGGTTGAGCTAATATGGATAACAATTCTGCAGCAAAGTCTCTCTATAGTCATAGGCTATTTTTAGAGAAGCCTCAGCTCCAGCTGTCAGTCAAATTCCCTTCTAGCAATTGCATACTCTATTAATAGTGTGATGAAGCAATATTATGAGAATTTTCTTATTGTTAATAATTTTAATTTCCTGAAATTACATTGGATTGATGGGTTTGCTGTCACAGAAGGGGTTGAAACCCCTATTGACTCACTTCTAGAGTGCCTTCATGAACATTTGGTATATCAAGCAATTGATTTTCCAACCAGGTAGAGAAGTGGGCAGAACCCAACCCTACTAGACCTTTTGTTTATTAATGACCACAAGATGCTCATTAGTGTTTATTTGGAACCACCATTCAGAGCAAGTGACCATGTTGCAATCACTTGTAGGCTTAGGTTGTACCCACAAAAGGATAGTTGGATTAAGCATGTGTATACAAATTACAACCAGGTCAGACAAGAGTTGGCACACCAAGATTGGTAATTCATTGATGTTAGAAATATGGAGGAGGCTTGGCTTGAAATGAAAAGGGTTTTAATTAAAGCAACAGAAAAACATACAGTAATTTCCTGGAAAAGAAGACCCAAAACCCTTGACTCTTGATGTCAAGCAAGCTGTGCATAAAAAGAAGAAGTATTGGAGCAAATACAAAAGTATCCCTTCATATGAGAACTATGAGAATTTTAAACAGACCCAAAATAAAGTTAGGTATCACATGAGAAAACTTATGATAGAATATGAAGAGGGATTGGCATTTGATTCAAAATTTAACCTTTAGAGATTTTGAAAGTATGCTTTAGCTCAGAAACCAGGAAAACACTCAGTCACAGAACTATGAATGGCAATACAGTTAGTACCCCAAAAGATATAGCAGCTGAATTGAGTAGTCAATTTAAGTCAGTGTTCATGCCTCCAGATGATGCCCCTTTACCAGAAGCACCAGAATATTCTATTGAGGAACATATGCAAAAGATAACTGTGGTTACCTCTGATGTGGCAAGTCAACTGAAGCTGCTTAATCCTCACAAATCTATTGGCCCTGATGAAGTTCACCCACAAGCATTGAAAGAAGCGCATGCAGAAATAGCCCTTCCCCTTACAAACATGTTCCAGAATTCTCTTGATGCTAAGCAGATTCCTCAGGATTGGCAGAACGCTAATGTTACACCTGTACACAAAGGGGGTAGCTGCAACAGCATTTCCAATTATCAACCAATTAGTCTCATATCTGTAGCTGGTAAAATCTTAGAAGGAATCGTGAATACTCACATTGTCAGACACCTGACCACTAATGAGCTGCTCAGTGATAGTCAGCATGGCTTCAGACATGGATGCTTGGTTGAGCCTAATTTTATTGATGCGTATGATTATACTACTGAGCATTTAGATCCAGCAATCCCTGTTGACTTGGTTCTATTGGATTTTGCAAAAGCCTTCAATAAAGTATGTCACCATCTACTAAGGACCAAGTTAATTGCAATTGGAATACATAATGAAATCATAGATTGGGTGCTTCAGTTTCTTTCCAGGAGAAAGCAAAGGGTGAAAATATTTGGAAAAAATGAACAGGTATTCTTTTCAGAAGAAGTGGAAGCATCAAGTGGAGTGCCTCGGGGAACCATCTTGGGACCAACACTATTCAATATTAATGACACACCAACCACAGTCAAAAATAAAATTAGTCTTTATGCTGACAACTCCAAACTCATTGGACGTGTTGATACACCAAACAAGAGAGCCTCTATGCAGAATGACCTATGGGTACTTTCCCAGTGGGCAACATTGTGACGGCTTGAATTCAATGTAAATAAATGTTGAATAATCCACTTTGGAAAGAAAAATGATAAATGCCCTTACCATACATTAGGGATGGACAGATCAAAACAGACTATCATCTTGTCTGAAGCAGAGAGAGACTTGAGGGTCATAGGTGATAAAGAATTAAAATTCACTATGCACACATGGACAGCTTTAGCCAAAGCACCCCAAACCCTTGGCATTATAAAAAGAAAAATCATTAGTACATCACCTATGGTGATGACTAAATTATATAAGGCATTGGTCAGGCGTAATTTGGAGTTTGGCATGTGTGTTGCTCAAAAAGGTGACCAGCAGAAGTTAGAATCAATTCAGAAATGGACAACAAAAGCAATTGACAGATGCAAAAATTTAAACTGTTCATCCCATCTGAAGAGACAGAAACACCCCACTCTTGTCTATAGACATAAAAAGGGTGATTTTATTATGATGCATAAGCTCCTGAATCCTAACTCTCCATTAAATAAGCCATTTCAACTTGAACAAGGGGACACAGTCAGAAACTATATCAGAAGAGAGCTGCCACTAGACTATGCAATAACTTCTTCACTAAAAGAATAGTGAGTTTGTGGAATTCACTCACCAAAGTAGCAATGACTATGCCCAGTACTGCTGTCTTTAAAAGAGCCATTGATGGAGAATGGTCATCAAAGCTGTGGCAAACTGAGTGGGATGCCATTGAGACGTCCAATCATTGTCATCACTAAACAGCAATTCAAAGATTTAATCCTTATTTTGCTGGACAATGCAATTTAAGGTAAGGTAATTTGTTACTTTTCTGCAAATTTTACATATAAAAATACTTGTTGCTCAAAGCAAAGCTGTCAAAACACAAGATGTGCTGCTAAAGTGTTGGCAGTTTTTGGAATTCTTCTACTGGCAGTTTTGGAAGTTTTTGCACACCTGTGTGTAGTGTTTAAATAGTTGTTGTCTCAACAATGGAGCTGAACAGATCCAACACTGGACCTTATTTCCCTCCAAAGTCCAAATTAAGGCATAAATATGCTATATACAGTTAGGCTATATAGAGATAAGGTAAATTTGCAGTTTACAACATAATCTAGATTTAATGAAAGTGAATATATTGCTTGATGCCTTTTTTTGCTCTTTCATAATTCAATGATTGCTTTTGGGTAAATTGTATTTTACTTTAAATCACAGCTTGGAGCAAATCTAAAGAATTTCCATCCTTGTAATACTCCATGATGACCTGTACGTTCTTTGCTACATTTGGGTTGAGGACTCAACTCCTGCTGTAGCCATTCTTTGTTGAGATTTTGCTTGAAGGCACCCATTGAATCAGCAACCACTGTATCTTCAGAGTTGATTTCACAACTTTGTTACTTGCTGGCTGAAGAAATGGCTTCTTTCTCAGATTAAGGAGTATTTCCTGAATATTTTCCTGGAATGCCATCTAATCACAAAACATTCCAGGAGGGCAGGCAAGGAGACCAGAAAACATTATTTTTTGGGCTACAATCATGTCACCATGTTTCCTAGGAAGCTTCAAATTATATAAATGCTCTTTGTATGGCATGTGTTTGAGGTCTTTGACCATTTTGGTTGCTCTTTGTTGTACACTTTCTAGTATGTCTTTGTCTTTCTTGAAGTAGGGTGACACCGGGGACATTCAAATCTCTAGGCACAGGCAAACTAATGCCTTGTAGAGCTTCATAAATACTTTTGAGATTGGAGGGCAGACAACGATACAGGTTTTGCAGTGGTGCTGAACTGAAGTTGACAATCAACAATAACTCCAAGATCTCTTTCTGCAGAGAGGGGGTTATCTTGGAGATAGTACTGCTGACGTGGATTGTGATTGCTGGAGTAGATTACATGGCATTATCAGCAATGAAGGAGAGGAGCCATTATCAGCCCAAGTCCCAAGAATGTCAAGGTCCTATGGGATAGATTGCGGGTCAGAGGGTGTAGCAGCTTTTGAACACTTAAAGGGCTACAAGGGCTCAAAACAGCCCATAGTCCCCAATAGTTTGAAAGCATGTTTCTCAAAAAAACTGGCTAGTGAAAAGAAATTGCCACTTGTAGCTGATTCAGGAATGGTAATTATTATTTTCCTTAGTCTTAATAGCAAATTAAATAAAAAAAAACAAGTTTTTTTTAACTAAAAGTAAGGAGCAACATTAAAACTTGAAATGAAGAGGAAGTATTCTGTATATGAAGGGGGTTACCCCTCTCTTCAATACCTTGCTCTTTACACTAAAGCTTTTAGCACTTTAAAAAAAACCTTCCTATTCTAATTAAATTGCATTTCAGGATCTGTTCTTAAAAAATTGGGACAAACAGTCAAACTTTAGCATAAAGAGCAAGGTATTGAGAAGGGGGCAACCCCTTCATATACAGAATAATGTCTGTTTGATTTGAGTTTTAATGTTGCTCCTTGCTTTCATTTAAAAAAAAAAAACTTATTTTTTATCTAATTTCTGATCATTTTTCAAATAATGCTGGAAAATCTGGCTCAACCTCCATAAAAGTTCCCCCCACCCCTCAGAGGAAACTTCTATGTGGAAATTTTATTTCATGTAAAATACATACCCCCCATAAAATTTGCTCTGGACAGTTCCATCTTTGCTGAAAATCCAAAATCATTTGCATACTTTCATTTGAAAAAGACTTTAATTTCTAATTGTTTTCTTGTTCACTCTGGAAATCTCCCCTTCCATGGAAATTTTTCCCAGAAATCTGAACACACTGAAAATAGCCCCCAGAACATCTCCAAATGCAAAATTGAGTTGGCAAAGAGAAATTAAGACAAACAAAATAATTTTAAATATGGATTCTGTAATATTTTCTTTCTTCTGGCAAAAAAGCAAAATTCCATGTTTTTGTATATAGGAGCTTGAAACTTCTACAGTATGGTTGTCTGATATGGTGAATATGATGTTGTGATTTTTATCAATATTCCTTAATTTTTAGGGGGCGTTTCCCCCTTTTTGAAAATCAGGCAAATTTTTCCAGCTCATAACTTTTGATTGGTAACACTAAACTTGATAAATCTTATATATTTAGACAGCACAAAAAGTTGATTCTATTTTATTATTTATCCATTGATGTCAAAATTCCTTTTTTTTAGTTTTGGTCACTATTGAGCCAAATTACTCCTTTCTTACAGTTCATTCCCACAAACTATTTTAATAGGCTTCTTTATTTTGCAAACAAATTTGCCGAAATTTCTAAAAAGAGCTAGAAACCCATAACAAATTACATCAGTTTTGCTGTGGTCATTTTTGAGGGGTTCCAGGCTCCTTTTAAAAAATTCTACAAATTTGTTTTCTTAATAACATTTTACGACTTAGACTTCCTGAATTTCCATTCCTGAATCAGCTACAAATGGCAATTTGTTCACATGACGACTATTAGAAACATGCTTTTAAAATTTTGACAACTATACACTGTTATATGTTTTGGACCCAATCAAGGGCTAAAAAGGAATTTACCTTAAAATTACCCTAAATCGCATTGTCCAGCGAAATAAGGAAAGATCCTGTAGAGTCGCTGGTCAGTGACGATGGGGAGTCACTGGTTCGGCGGCGTCCCACTCTGTTTTCCATGGTTTGGTGGACCAATTCTTATCAATGGCAATTTTGAATGCATTGACAGAGGGAGCGGTGACAGCTGCATTGGGAAGACTGTTCCAGGGGCCCACCACTCTATTGGAGAAGTAGTGGTTGCGGAGTCTGCTGTGAGCTCTCTTCCTGAGCAGCTTCTTACTATGCCCTCTTGTCCTGAATGATTCGTCAAGTTGTAAAGGACTCTGAGAAGAGGAATCAGCATGCAGTAGCTTGTAAGCCATAATGACATCGCACCTCCACCGTCTGTAGACGAGTGTTGGGAGCTTTAGTTTGTTCAGGCGGGATGGATAGTCGAGGTTCTTGCATCCATCAATAGCTTTGGTTGCGCGCCTTTGAACAGACTCTATTTTCTGTTGGTCACTCTTATTCAGAGGCGTGGCAACACACATCCCAAACTCCAGCAATGGTCGCACGAGACCCTTGTACAGCTTCGTCATGACTTTAGATGATCTGCTACGTACTGTACGCTTAATTATTCCGAGGGTCTGAGATGCTTTGGCAACCGCTGTTTGTGTGTGTTTGTTGAATTTTAATTCTTCATCGACGACTATTCCCAAATCTCTTTCAGCTACCGAGGAGCCAATCGATTGTCTAGAGCCATCCCCCCCACTCATATGGTACTGCCACTTCTCATTCTTTTCCCGAAATATACCGCCTTGCACTTCTGGATGTTAAACTCAAGCTTCCATTGGCGGGCCCAAAGAGAAAGTGCATCCAGGTCTTCCTGTATGGTGGCTCTAGTCGCTGACGACTCCGAGGGCCCAATAAGCTTTGAATCATCGGCATAGAAGCTCATCTTATTTCTTACAGCCCGTGGAGCATCATTAATGTAAATATTGAAAAGTGTTGGGCCCAAGATCGTTCCCTGGGGCACGCCACTATCAACTCCAGCAACTTCTGCGAAAAACTCTTGCCCGTTATCCCCAAACACTCTAACTCTCTGCTTTCTTCCTGAGAGGAACTGCATCACCCATTCAACAACCTCCACATGTATCCCGGTAGCTAAAAGTTTAGCCTTCAAAGGACGATGGTAAACTTTGTCAAAAGCCTTTGCAAAGTCTAATAAAATCATATCAACAGGGATACCCTGGTCTAGCAGTTCGGTGACACATTCATATGCGTCAATAAGATTTGTCTCGACCGAGCGTCCAGATCTGAATCCATGTTGGCTATCGGTAAGCAGTTTATTGTCAATCAGGTGTTTCATAACAGCGGTGTTTCCAATTCCTTCGAGGATTTTACTGACTGTCGAGGTGATGCTAATTGGTCGGTAATTGGCAGCACAGTTCCTGCTTCCACCCTTGTGAACAGGTGTAATATTCGCATTTCTCCAATCTTGAGGGACTTGTTTCGTCTCAAGAGACTTCTGGAACAGTTTTGCTAGGGGGAGGGCAAGCTCCGCATGAGCCTCTTTCAAAGTTCGAGGGTGTGCCCCATCAGGGCCAACTGACTTATTTGGGTTCAATCTTTTGAGCTGTGATTCAACATCCAAAGTGCCGATAGTAATAATGTGCATTGGTTTCTGAATATCATATTCCGGAATTTGTGGCAAGTGGTCATTATCTAGAGGTGTAAAAACTGACTTGAACTGCTGGTTCAGAGCTTCAGCTATATTTCCAGGGTTACTTATGGTATTCCCATTAACTGAGAGTTCGGTTACTGAATGTCTTCCGGGCTTTTGAGTGGAGGCATACTTCCAAAATTTCTTCGGATTTGTTTTCGATGCTGAAGCTAAAGACTCCTCATACTTGCTAGTAACTTCTCTTGTAAGGTAGCGGACTTTGTTTCGTATTTGTTTGAATTTGTCATGATTAGCCTATGTTGGGACGTCCTTGTACTTTCTCCAGAACTTCTTTTTCTTCCGGACTGCTAGCTTGATTTCTCGTCTGATGAAAGGGAGCGTTCTTGGTCTTCGTTTCCAAGTGGTTGTCGTGTGCTTTGCGATTGTCTCACTGAGGACCCTTTTCATCTCAAGCCAAGCTCCCTGTACATTATTCTTTTCGACAAAAGACCAATCTTGGTTAGCCAAATCTTGCCTGACCTTGTTGTAATTTGTAAACACATGTTTTCTAAAATTGTTTGTCTGTGGGTACAACTTTAGTCGACAAGTTATGGCTATATGGTCGCTTGCGCCAAAAGGTGGCTCTGAGTCTATGCTTTGGATTGCCTCCTCATCTTTGACAAATAGGAGATCTAAGAGAGATGGGTTCTGGCCCTCTCTGTACCTAGTCGGGAAATTGATTGTCTGGTACAATGAATGTTCTTGTAGGCATTCGAGGAGTGTGCCAATCTGGTCATCGTTATCTCCTGTAGCAGCATAACCACTAATCCATTGGATCTCAGGCAGGTTGAAGTCTCCAACAATTACAATATTATGGCAAGGACGACTCATCACCGAACTTATAGAATTTGCAATCGCGAGGTGAGAACTTTTCTGACAGGGAGAGCTTGGGCTTCTATAAATACAACCTATAATTAAGGGGTGACCCTTTAGCTCAATTTTTATCCAGACCTGCTCCGCCCACGGCTCATACTGAGAACCACGATTAATGTCTCCTACCTTCAGTGATGATTTGACGTACAGGACAATTCCTCTTCCTTCTGGTTTCAACAGATTTGAGATTATTCTGAATCCGGTAATCTGGATTTGCACATCAGTCAGTGGCACTGAAGTATACTTTGGTTTAACTTCAGTGAAGGCAAACACACTCACTTCAGGTCTTGCCAAAACTACAGCTTTTATTTCATCCATTTTTGTGGTGATGCAATCCACGTTACTGTAAAGCATTAATAGTCCGTCTTCATTTTCAATATGGGCATCACCAATATCACTAAATTCCGACTCACATGATTCGAAAGTGGAACTATCCATAGGTTCCCTGCTATGAGTACTTGATAATGCACTTGCAAACGATTCATCATTATTGATTTCAAATGTGGGGCTTGCATTTGAATCACTCACACTAAAGTTTCTATGTACAGTACTATTTACATTGTTTTGACAGGCATCAACTCCTAGATCTCCATTACCTGCGACCCCAGCGTAGCTGGAGGCTGCTGGAAGTTTTTTGGGACAATCTTGTTGCCTTTAATCACAATATTTGATTCACCACCTGCCCGCCTTCTGCATAGTTCTTCATATAACTTCTGCCTTTTGTCACGGTCTGTTTTTGATACATCATTTCTGAACTGAACTGCCCCTTTTTTCTCAAAAGATTTCTGGAGAATCAGCTTCTTGATCTTGAAGTTGGGGACAGCGAACATGATTGGGGGTGGGCGTAGTGGATTTTGGGTTACGGAGACAGTAGGATTCACTAGGCGGCGGATGTTTGAAATAGGGACACCAGGTAAGCCGTATTCGTTAGCTAGGTGCTCGCGGACAAACTGGACATCATCAGTTTGAGTAGCAACTCCAAAGGCCACTATATTCAATCTTCTCTTCTGTCTGTCGCGGTCTTTGAAGATTAGCGCCTTCACCCTGCTTTCAAATTGTTCGTTTAGGGCTTCCTTTAGAGCAGTTGTTTCAGCAGTCACAAGGTCTTTCAACACTTTTTGGTCTGTGGCAGCTCCCAAGTGCTGCTCCAGGGAGCGTACTCTATCTTCAAGGCCGGTGAACTTAGTGTCTATTTCAGCTTTCAGTTCATCTTTCAAGCTCGAAAAGGAGTCTTTAACCGCTTCTTTGATTTTCACATCCAGGTTCTTTATTGTGTCATCAAGACCACCTAGTGACCTTTTTATGCTACTGTCCACAATTTTCGCTATTTCTGAGGCATTAACACCGCCTTTTGGGTTGCCTTTGCACATGGGACATTTCTACTCACAGCCCATGCGGCGAGTCATCTTCGTTAATAAAATATATTCTGGTTCCATAAGATCAAGGCATTCTGCACACAGCCATCGCTCACAATTATCACAGTTCATAGCATTAGAACCTTCATTCAAATTGTCTTCACAGGCTGCACACTTGTCTGTACCCTTCACCGGGCTAACACGCATCCGTTTGCTCACCATTTCTGGTTCGGGATAAATAGCGGAAGTTTATCAATTCTCTTGGACAAATAACTCTCGGCAGATACCACTAGAGCACTTGCCACAGGTACTTTCGCCTCTTCTGCTAGCTTTTCCTCTCTTGGCGCTCAAATGAAAGTATTGTATCTCGTCGATGCTCAGAACGCTAAAATTTATTGCCTTGACAATTTTCGAGGTAGACAGAATGTGGGAAGTGCAATACTCAAATCACCTATTCCCAGCAGTTTAAGGATTAAAATCCCGCTGGTACCAATTCGGCCTCTTGTTTGTTTGCTATTGCTCCCTTCTGCACAAATTATCGACCAAAAATACGCAAAAACGGACGAGCCAACGTAATCAATGGTGTTTTTAGTATTTAGCGTTTGGCAACTGCGCTTTATTGCTGGCTGCAAATTCGGAAGAAGGAGAAGGACACTGAATTCAGCTTGGCCTTATTTGCGAACTGTTTTGCGAATTTACTCTAACTAAAAATGCTTATGAGAAAGCAACCTTATAAGAAAATTAAAATATATTTTCTTGTGAATTATTATCGCTTCTAATCAGCAGTTGTACCAAACCAATCCTGCTCAACTCATCCTCAGGGCTATACTGGGGTGTTTCTCCTCCCCATAGTATAGTGCAGACGCTTTGATATCATTCTATTTTCCCTTCTTGTTTTAGTTTTTTTTTTTTTTTTTAAAGCTTTTTCCAATAGGCAATGTTTAGAAGTCCTCCAAAAAAAAAGTCCCACCAGATCCCAAATCAAATTCCAGTGAAAGTGCCATAGTGAAAGATACCCATCTTGGCTGGTCAAGCACACTATCTCAAAATTCAATTGATAGCTCCAATTCGGAGACTAGGACAATGATAAGTGTAGGGGCTAATGTAACCATAAATGATGATAATGGGTTTCAAGAGGTCCTCTCTAGAAGCTCTAAAAAAGGAAAAAAATCTCCCCAATCAAAAGCATTTCCCCTCTCTCTGCCCAAGATCCTCCCTCCAAAAACTTAGGAATTTACCTTAAAATTACTCCTACTACCCCCTTTGAAATAAAAATGATCACTGCAATAAGAGTTGCAATTTTTAAATTGCTAAAATCAATGTTCTCTCTTAATATTAACCATGATGGATCTTTGCTAATAGCTGTAGAAGATCAGAAATCAGCAGATACAATAATTAACCTAAAATCCCTTCTGAATACCCCAATTATTGCATCTAATTGGAACCCAAAACAATCACCAACAAAAATAGTAGTTTATAATGTTCCCCCAGAGATATCCACTCAGGAGTTAAAAGAAGGCCTCTCAGATAGGGCTGGAAACACAATCCCAGTTGAGGATGTTACCCAACTTGGCAAACCTAACTCTAATGGCCTAAAAACTAGTAGATCCTTCTTATTCACACTGAAGGAAAAAATAAATATCCCAGAAAAATTATTCCTATTTGGGCAAATCAAACCACACAAGGAATACAAACCTAAGCCTATCCAGTGTCAGAAGTGTCACAAACTGGGACACACGACAAACAAATGCAATGAAATTCTCCGAGAGTGTAGTAATTGTAAAGCTTTTCATCCTAAAGAGCTGACAACTTGCAACAGCACTCAGCCTACATGCATCAATTGCAAAGGCCCACATGAATCTACAAATAAATCATTATGCCCTGCATACAAGAAAAGAGCTCTAACACTCCAAATATCAACAGATAAGGCCATCCCATACCCCTTTGCAGCAATGGAAGCAAATGCTGCCCAACAATACCAAATAAAGCCTGTTATGAAACCAACCAAAACCCCCAAGTCAAACGCCCCCAATGCATCAAGCACCCCATATAAAACACCATCTTCTAAGCCCTCTAGCTCAAATCCCTATCAGAAGGAATCACCAAGCCAACAAGCCTCCTTGTCCGGTGAGATGAGGTCAGCCTGCCCCCCCCCCCCCTCCCAAGAAGAAACAAACCAGAAACACACCCAGGAATCAATCCCCTAACCGACAAACAGAATGCACAACCAAAAATGCAATCCCCAAATATATGCTTATTCATTCTAAACTGTAATGCAGTTCAGGCCATGAACATACATCAACTACAGAAAACAAAATCATTGCAGAATTGGCAAAAATCTACATCCCAGATGATATGCTCATTCAAGCAAAAAAAGATCTTGCTTTACTTTTAACAAAGCTGAACATTGATACACAGTCATATGAAGAATAAATCAACAACACAACATATATCAATACTCCAATGGAATGTAAGATCACTCACAGAAAATAAGCTAAATGAACTAATATCTTTTATGAATAATAATTCCATTAATATTGCTTGCCTCCAGGAAACTCATTTAACCCAAAATCAACAAATTAAGTCTCTGGGATATACTATCCTCAGAAAGGATAGATCTTCAGAGAGAAAAGGAGGTGGGGTAGCTTTATTAGTTAAAAATAATATAAAATTTTGTGGCATCAATTTTCCAGATTTTGCAAATGATGTTGATGTAATTGGTATCAGTGTTTGGCGGAATAATTTAAAAACCTACATAATAAGCTTTTATAACCCTAATGACCAAACTACAGATGCCAAGGATTTCTTTAATTATATAAATAATTCTAATATGTTAAAAAATATCATTATTTGTGGAGATTTCAATGCCCACAGCCTTTTGTGGGGGAATAAACCAGCAAATAAAGCTGGTAAATTCATTGAGTATGTGACTTCAATTAATAATGAATTAGCTGTTGCTACCCCTCCAAACCTGAATACATATTTCAACCCCAAAAGTGGCAGATTCTCCACAATTGATCTACAAATTGTGTCATTAAATTTTTTGAACAAAATTTACATAAATAAAATTGATAGTCTATGTACTGACCACTTTACTATAGTCTGCTCCCTAAATGAACCTGCTGAAACTTTATCTCATACCTCCAAATATATCAACACTAAAGCAAATTGGTCTATGTTCCAAAATAAGCTAAATGATGAAATTACAAGTTTCACCCAAAGTTCATGCATTTCTAACACAACAGTTGACACACATGCTGAAGCCTTGACATCTTTACTAATAAATACAGCTAATCATGCTATCCCCAGGACAACACCTAAGAAAACATTCCCTAAACAAATTCCTAAAGCATGGTGGACAAATGAGTGCCTAAATAAATAGAGGATAAAAAAGGCAGCTAGGACAGAATTCATAAAAAAAACCATCACCTACTACATATTTAAAAAAATTACAAGCAGAATCTAATCTAAAAAGGACTATAATAGATGCTAAATATAAATACTGGAATAATTTTGCAAATAATCTCTCCAGAGAAACACATGAGCCAATTATACATAAAGTCATAAGCCACATCCATGGGAAAATGACTTCCCCCAACCCACTCCTGTATGAGCTTATACATAATAATACCCATTATGAAAATGATCATGAAAAAGCTAACCTATTTGCAACTCTCTTTGTTAATAAGCTAACATCAAATAATGAAAGCAAACTGTCCACAATTCCTATGAACCCAAGTTACCAACCACGCCCAGGATCCAAGTACATAACTAATCCATTTTCAATCCAGGAATTAAATAATGCAATATATCATATTAGGACCAAAACTAGCGGCAGCTATGACAATATACACCCTACATGGATAAAGAATCTCACACCTTCATACAAACAAGAACTGCTAAATTTTTATAATCACGCTTGGGCATCTTCTAGGTTCCCCAACATATGGAAATGTTCGTCCCTCCTACCAATCCTGAAGAAAAATAAACCAAAAGATAACCCTGAGTCTTATAGACCCATAATGATTACTCCTGTGATGGGGAAAATAATGGAGAAAATGATCTATCACAGACTCCTCTGGTTCGTTGAAAAAATAATATGATCCCTCACACTCAAACTGGATTCAGGAAACACCACTCCTCAACAGATGCTTTCATTTTGCTAACAAATGCAATAAATGAATCTTTCTCAAAAAATAATATTCTAGTTGCAGCTTTCCTAGATTTTGAAGGGGCATATGACAATGTGAACCACCAAATCCTCTTAAACAAACTTGCAAACCTTGGAGTACCCCCTAAGCTAGTATCTATTATTAAATCCTTCATAGAAGTGCGAAGTTTCATCGTTTGTGTTGGTTCAGCCTCTTCACCCCAAAAGACAATAACCAAAGGCCTACCTCAGGGAGCAGTCCTCAGTTGCCTCCTATTTGCCCTATATCTCTGGGATATGAACCTTCCCCACACAAATCTACAATATGCTGATGATCTGGTGCTATGGTCATCTGGCAACACCTTTCAGATAGCACAGTCAAATCTGCAAAAGTCACTTTTTCAGTTTGAAAAATTCTCTCAACATTCAGATTTACCCATTGCACCCACCAAGTCAAAAATAATCCAATTTCACCGGAAGCGAAACCATATTAATGCAAAACTAACTCTAAATAAAACAACTATTCCAGAAGATAATCATATTAATTACCTAGGTCTCATGCTTGACCAAAAACTTAATTTCCACCTCCACATTTCAAACACAATAAAAAAATGCTATAGAAAAACAAATATACTAAAAAGACTTCTTTCCACACCCTGGGGTTGTAAGGAGAAAACCTTACTCCAGTTTTATAAATCACATATAAGACCCCATATTGACTATGGGCTCATCGTCTATGGTGCATGTGCAAAGACCCAGATACAAAAAATTGAAACAACACAAAATGATATAATACGTCTCATATTTGGTCTTAGGAAACCCACAAGCACCAAGTTTCTGCTTATGGAGAGTGGATTAACAACAATAAGGGAGAGACGTAGGTTTCTCTTGACAAAACATCTTACAAAAATTGAATCAAATAGCTCACACACATTACATAATTGGTTAAGAAATCCAGCCATGTATAGAGGCATTGCAGATGAGTATGCCAATATTCAGAAGAAGTTCCCCATACCAGCAAAGTCTATTGCACCCACTTTCCCCCAATCCCCCCCATGGAATTGGTCAAGTCCCATAATAAATAATGAATTCTCAAAGTGGAATAAAGATTTAACCCCCATTGCTTTTGTCCAGAAAAAATTTGCAGAACTTAATACAATTACCTATAAAAATCACTTCCAAATATTTGTTGATGGATCAAAAATGAATGAGAAGGTTGCAAGTGGTGTTTTCCTTCCTCGCCTGAAAATTGCAATGGGCGAGAGATTATATAATAATTTATCTATAATGTCTGCTGAGTTAAATGCCATAATCATGGCATTAGAACACCTTAAGGAAAACCAACCTTTGATTGCAAATTCAAATAATATTATCATATATTCCGACTCTCTATCAAGCCTTGAGTTGCTGGCCTCAGCTCCTCAATATAAGTAGGACATTGACACTTATCATTGTCTCAGTATTATTGATAATCTTGCTTCAAGTGGCATAAAAACTTATTTTCAGTACATTCCTAGCCACTCTGGCATAAGTGGTAATCATCAGGTTGATGAAATAGCAAAAAATGCTATAAATATTGACCAGCCAAGTGGGAGACCAATCCCAATTAGAGATATTTACCGATGGAGGCTATCAGATATTAATTTTAATAAGATTAATCCTATCCTTTCCCCCTTTCCCAATAAGTATCTTTCTAAAATTTATCATAGAATTCGTTCTGGAACAAATGGACTAAATTTCCTTGCATTCTCATATAAGTTTTCTAATTCAAGTGGTTCAATTCCCCTGTCCCCTCTTTGCAGGCATTGTAATATGAATAATGAAACAATTGACCATTGCCTATTTGAATGTAATATGCTGACGTCTGCACAACATACCTTGCTTTGTAAACTGTTAAAATGCTTTAAACACCACAAAATCTCACTATCAGCCAAGAGCCTAGCCAACTATACCTGCACACAGAGCACAGAAATCGATATCTATCATCTTATATTTGAACTCCTTGAGTCAAAAGATCTACTGAAAGATATCTGAGAATATCTAATAAGAGACAACCAAGACAGTAGCTCTTTACCCCAAAGAGTGAAGCAAAAAGAAGAGGGCTAAATAGTACCAACTGAATAGCCCGCCTGCTGTGAATTAGAAGAAGAATTATTTACAAACAAACAAACAGCTGTTTATTAGCAGACAAAGGACAAGTCCCTTGGGAATAGAAAATAAAAATTTTCTAACATCAAATTCCAGGTAAATAAAGTGAAACACCAGGGAAAACCTCTTAAAATGAAACTTAATATCAAATATAAGCAGATATGGTAAAATATGGGTAGAAATAAATGTTCTTTCTCACAAATTTGGTCAACAATCCTTTATTCACTTTCACACCTCCCAGTTGCTGTTGTAGTTGATATATATGCGAATTTGCCCTAGAAACAATTATTGAACTATGAAAGGGCATAAGAAAAGGCATCAAGTGATGTATTCACTTTTATCTAGGCAAAATTATGTTGTAAACTGCAAATTTACCAACAAAGCCATGTACTATTGAAAATGAAATAAGAAAGTATTCATTATTGTTTTCAAGTAGTTTTCAGGGTGTTGTATAAGCCTAGAGAAGAAACTGTAGAGAAGGAAACAGACATGTTAATAAAACAATTCAATCTTTATAATATGTAGAATATTTGTAGTTAACACATTTTGCATGCAGCTCTGCTATACTTTACCCCTAATTCCCAAATGTGCAAATATTTAGCCCAAATTATATATTTCCAATGTATTATGTCACCCATCATTTGTTTTCCAGTTCCTGTTTCATCACAGTTGATTCAATTTACAGGTACACAGGTTGAAAAAAGGGAGAATAGATAAGAAATATACAATTTTGGCAATGTATTTGCACGTTAGGGGGGGGGGGGGGGGGTAAAGTACAGCAGAGCTGCAGGCAAATTGAGTTAGCCATAATTATTCTGCATATTATGAAGTATGAATTGCTTGATTCCCCTGGGTATGTACACCAAGTGGAAAGTCACTTGTACCTGATGCTGTCCCTACTGTCTTTAGTTGGATGGAAAAAATTGGAAGAATGATCCCATTGTGAGATTGAATTTGTCAAATATTGAAGGTTTATCCCTTCTGTCTGTTTAAACAAAATAGATACATAATTGAAGCTTTTTTCACTTCTATCTAAAGGGTGACCTATATTTATTACACTTTCATTCATAGGGCATGAAAGAATAAACATAAATAAAGTCATACAGATGACTTTTTATACCTCATACTATTATAGAGCAAACATGACTAAGGTCCTACAGATGACTTTTTACGTCTCATTCTTTTATAAAGCAAACATAAATAAAGTCATACAGATGACTTTCTAGGTTTTCTTCTTAAATATATATGATACACTAAAATGTTATACAGAAGACATTATACTACCCCACTTATATATAGAAAAAACAAGAAGAAGTCATACAGATGACTTTATGGCTCCTGCTATTACAGAGCACATAGGAAATACTTAATTTGGGCTATGAATTTTCACATTAGGGGGGGGGGGGGGGGGCATAAAGTATAGCAGAGCTGCTTGATTCCCCTGGGTATGTAGGCTAAGTGGAAAGTGACTTGTACCTGATGCTGTCCCTACTGTTTTTAGTTGGATGGAAAAAATTGGAAGAATGATCCCATTGTGAGATTGAATTTGTCAAAGATTGAAGGTTTATCCCTTCTGTCTGTTTAAAGAAAACAGATACATAATTGAAGCTTTTTTCACTTCTATCTTAAGGGTGACCTATATTTATTACACTTTCATTCATAGGGCATGAAAGAGTAAACATAAATAGTCATACAGATGACTTTTTATACCTCATACTATTATAGAGCAAACATGACTAAGGTCCTACAGATGACTTTTTATGTCTCATTCTTTTATAAAGCAAAAATAAATAAAGTCATGCAAATGACTTTCTTGGTTTTCTTCTTAAATATATATGATGAACTAAAATGTTATACAGAAGACATTATATTACCCCACTTATATATAGAAAAAAACAAGAAGAAGTCTTACAGATGACTTTTTATACACATAATATTATAGAGCAAACATGAATAAAGTCCTACAGATGACTTTTTATACATCATTCCAATTATTTAGAATGATAAAAAGTCATACAGATGACTTTTCATGCCACATTCTTTTATGAATCAAACATAACTAAAGTCATACAGAAGACTTTGTACTATCCATTATACTACCTAACTTAAATATAAAAAAAAAAACACAAGAAGAAGTCATACAGATGACTTTATGTCTCATTCTTTTATAGAGCAAACATAAATAAAGTTTTACAGATGACTTTTTATGTCTCATTCTGGTATTAATGTATGACCACACAATGTCATAAGGAAACATGTTAAGAAAACAATTCTTACTTCATAATATGCAACATTATCCTAGTTAACACATTTCCAGGAGGAGCACCTTTATTCTCACTATTTTCACTGTTGAACAATTTTTTTTAACAAAACTGTGAAAAATGAACATATTTCACTGCATTTATCTGTTTTCAAATAGTCTATATATGAAAGTTAAACACCATCACTGCCATCTACCAAAAAGATACAAATAGGTAAATATTCATAAATTTAGGTTAAGTTAGGTTAGATTAGCTAGGCTGTTAGATTAGCTATGGCTCTTGGCTGTTTGTTTTAAAAACAATTTTCAAGACTTGAAGAAAAGGCATAAAAATGAAAAATGTTATTGAAAAACAAGTAAAATAGTGAAAATAAAGGTGCTCCTTCTGAAAAACATGTTAACAAGAATAATTTTGCATATTATGAAGTAAGAATTGTTTTCTTACCATGTCTCCTTATGACCTGAAGCAGTCATACATTTATACCCTAATTTCAATTATTTAGAATAATAAAAAGTCATACAGATTGGTTTGAAAATTAATGTTAGGAAGACTAAGTCACTAAGGCTAGGAATAAGTGAAGATGAAAAGGTGATGTTGGGTAATGAAAAGATTGATCAGGTGGGTAGCTTCACTTATGTTGGTAGTATTATTAGTAAAGATGGTGGGAGCAGTGAAGAGGTTAAAAGAAGAATAGCCAAGGCTCAGGGTGTTTTTTCACAGTTAAAAAAAGTTTGGAAGAATAGGAAGATAAGTCTGCAAACCAAGATTTGAATATTAGAAGCTACAGTGATGACAGTGGTCAAATATGCCTCTGAAGCATGGATGCTCTGAACAGTGGATGAAGATTTGCTAGATGTTTTCCAGAGAAATTGCTTAATGGTTGTTCTGGGTACCCGGCTGACTGACCCTATTTCAAACAATAGAATATATTCAAAAAATGTGGTTCACTACTACTCTCTAGGGCTATAATGAAAGAAAGGTTGAGGTGCCTAGGACACGTTGTGTGGATAAAGGATGACAGATTGCCAAAGATTGTTCTTTTTGGCCAACCATCTAGGGCTAAACGGAAAGCAGGTTGTCCCCGTCTGGGGTGGGAGGACGTCATAAAGAAAGATTTAAAGGAAATGGGAACTTCGTGGGCGGGTGTAAAAAGGGAGGCTTTGAATAGATTGGGGTGGAGGAGGAGCATGCGTAGCTGTGTTGGCCTCAGGCGGCTTGGTGCTGTGGTGAGTTGTGAGTAGTAGTAGTAGTAGATGCCTTTTTATGCCTCATTCTTTTATAGACCAAACATAAATAAAGTCTTACAGATGACTTTTTATACCTCATAATATAATAGAGCAAACAGAAATAGTCTTACATATCAAACAATGTCCTGGGAAGGTGTTTTGAAGTACCTACCTCCACTTCTTCTCCCTCTAGAGGGTCCTGAAATGTGCCAACATGACAGGGTTATACCTATTGAAATTTTGACAAAACAACATTTTACCTTAATGTTCAGTTATCAGTTTCTTTTTCTCTGGTTTTAGTTCTGAAAATGCAATTCCTTTTATTTGAGTAGAATTTTCAACCATATCACTGTTATTGTTTTTTTAAATTTAGGAAATGTGTTTGCATATCTTTAAAACCATATAGATTGGGATCAAGCAAAGTTTTGAAGCTAAAAACAATTTTGTTGCACTTCATTTAAGCAGAAGATCTATTTTGGAAGGTTTCACTTTGAAAACACACAATTTTTAAAGGTCATCAAAGGTCAGGACCCTGTAGAGGGAGAAAGAGTGAAGGAAGGTACTTCAAACTACCTTCCCAGGGGTACCTACATATGATAATATAGAATTTTTTTTCTTTATATCTGAGCAATAGAATATATTCTATATATAGAATGATAAAAAGTCATACAGATGACTTTTTATACCTCATGCTATTATAGAGCAAGCAAAAATAAAGCCATACAGATGACTTTTTATATATCTCACTATTATAGAGAAAACATGAATAAAGTGATACAGATGACTTTTTATACCTCACACTATTATAGAGCAAACACGAATAAAGTAATGCAGATGACATTTTATACCTTGTACTATTATATAGCAAACATGAATAAGGTCCTACAGAAAACTTTTTAAATTTCATACTTTTATAGAGCAAACATGAATAAAGTCATACAAATGACTTTTTATACCTTGTGTATTTGTAATTATATATTTCTATTTCTAGACAAAAGATGATCATTACTTATAAATTTTTGAAAATCCAACTGAGGCCAACAATGATCCCCAATGTGAAAAGGCCCTTTTCACTGTGAAAAAGCTTGCACAAAAAAAAAACTTCATAAGCACAATAGTTTACAAAAACAAGTGACAGGTGGCTGAACGCATAGGAAATGCTTAATTTGGTCTATGAATTTTCACATTAGGGGGGGGGGGGAGGGGCATAAAGTATAGCAAAGCTGCTTGATTCCCCTGGGTATGTACACTAAGTGGAAAGTAACTTGTACCTGATGCTGTCCCTACTGTCTTTAGCTGGATGGAAAAAATCGGAAGAATGATCCCATTGTGAGATTGAATTTGTCAAAGCTTGAAGGTTTATCCCTTCTGTCTGTTTAAAGAAAACAGATACATAATTGAAGCTTTGTTCACTTCTATCTTAAGGGTGACCTATATTTATTACACTTTCATTCATAGGGCATGAAAGAGCAAACATAAATAAAGTCATACAGATGACTTTTTATACCTCATACTATTATAGAGCAAACATGACAAAGGTCCTACAGATGACTTTTTATATATCATTCCAATTATTTAGAATGATCAAAAGTCATACAGATGACTTTTTATGTCTCATTCTTTTATGAAGCAAACATAAATAAAGTCATGCAGAAGACATTATACTACAATATACATACATAGAAAAAACAACAAAAGTCATACAGATGACTTTCTTGGTTTTCTTCTTAAACATATATGATGCACTAAAATGTTATACAGAAGAAATTATACTACCCCACTTATATACAGAAAAAACAAGAAGAAGTCATACAGATGACTTTATGCCTCCTGCTATTACAGAGCAAACATAAATAAAGTCTTAAAGATGACTTTTTATATCACATAATATTATAGAGCAAACATGAATAAAGTCCTACAGATGACTTCTCATGCCTAATTCTTTTATGAAGCAAACATAACTAAAGTGATGCAGAAGACATTATACTACAATATACATACATAGAAAAAACAACAAAAGTCATACAGATGACTTTCTTGGTTTTCTTCTTAAACATATATGATGCACTAAAATGTTATACAGAAAACATTATACTACCTAACTTAAATATATAAAAAAAAACAAGAAGAAGTCATACAGATGACTTTATGTCTCATTCTTATATAGAGCAAACATGAGTAAAGTCATACAGATGACTTTTTATACCTCCTGTTATTATAGAGCAAATATAAATAAAGTTTTACAGATGACTTTTTATGCCTCATTCCAGTATTAATGTATGACCACACAATGTCATAAGGAAACATGTTAAGAAAACAATTCTTACTTCATAATATGCAATATTATCCTAGTTAACATATTTCCAGGAGGAGCACCTTTATTCTCACTATTTTCACTGTTGAACAATTTTTTTTTAAAAATTGTGAAAAATAAACATATTTCACTGCATTTATCTGTTTTCAAATAGTCTATATATGAAAGTTAAACACCATCACTGCCATCTACCAAAAAGATGAAATAGGTAAATATTCATAAATTTAGGTTAAGTTAGGTTAGATTAGCTAGGCTGTTAGATTAGCTATGGCTCTTGGCTGTTTGTTTTAAAAACAATTTTCAAGACTTGAAGAAAAGGCATAAAAATGAAAAATGTGATTGAAAAAACAAGTAAAATAGTGAGAATAAAGGTGCTCCCTCTGGAAAACATGTTAACTAGGATAATTTTGCATATTATGAAGTAAGAATTGTTTTCTTACCATGTCTCCTTATGACCTGACACAGTCATACATTTATACCCCAATTCCAATTATTTAGAATGATAATAAGTCATGCAGATGACTTTTTATGCCTCCTTCTATTATAGAGCAAACAGAAATAGTCTTACATATGACTTTTTATACCTCATACTACTACAGAGCAAACATAAACAAAATCATACAGTTGACTTTTTATACCTCATTCTATTATAGAGCAAACATAAATAAAGTCTTACAGATGACTTTTTATACCTTATACTATTATAGACCAAACATGAATAAAGTCCTACAGATGACTTTTTACTTTATTTTTTTATAGAGCAAACTTTAATAAAGTCATACAGATGTCTTTTCACACCTCCTGCTATTATAAAGCAAACATGAATAAAGTCATAGAGATGACTTTTTACTTCATTCTTTTATAGAGCAAACTTTAATCAAGTCATACAGATGACTCAGAGTTGCCAGTAAGTGAAACAAAAACAAGACTGACATCATGGTCAATTCCTAAAGTGCTAAAATTGCCCAAATTTGTGTGTTCACAGCAATTTTCAGTGCTAAAGTAAAAAAATGTCCATGTGGCACTTGCTACAATGCAACAATGACCAAAAAACTACAATAGTTGGCATCACTGTGTTGATAGGAAGGAAACTGTATTAGAGAAGAAATAAAAAAAACACTTGTTGTTTTCTCTATGTAATAGCAGGAGGTATAAAAAGTCATCTGCATGACTTTATTTAAGTTTGATCTATAAAAGAAAGGCATAAAAAGTCATATGTGGGACTTTATTTAGGCTGCTCTATATATGAAATCATGTAGGCCTAGGCTATAAAAAGCCATCTGTATGACTTTTTGTTGTTTCTTTTTGTCAATGGGGTTATATAATTTCTTCTTTATGACATTTTAATGGATCATATATTAAATAAGAAAACCAAAAAGTCTTTTGTATAACTTTATTCATACTTCTCTATAATTACCTTACCTTAAATCACACTTGCTAGTGATAGGACAAATAATAATTTGATGTTTAAAAAGTCATACAGAAGACTTTATCATTCTCTATTTTTAAAGGAAACACATTATTGTTGTTTGTTTGAATTTATAGTGCTTTCAATATAAGAGTAAATGACAATATTCATTACTTAAAGTATAAAGAACCAATGACTTTAATAGTCAAACATTGCTCACCCCCTTCCCAGGACATACTTTAGCCTGTGGACCCATCCCTGAAAGTTTCATTTTCCTAACCTAACCCCTTTCCAAGTTAGCCAAAAGTAGCTAAAGTATAATTTTACCAAAACATGCATCAAGTGGAATGTTTACTTTATTTGTAAGTAAATAATATGAATAACAAAAAAATTACCAGTATTTTGAAGTACCTGCCTACACAGTTTCTCTCTCTAAAGAGTACTGACTTTTGAAGAGAAAAGTTGAGATATAGATGTAGGTACTGCTAAAATAAGGCATAAGCAAAGTGTTTTGAGTTGGACATCCACCATAAGGCTAATATGGGAGTAAAGTTCATTTGTGATGCAAATGGATGTTATATTCAGATCAAGGATGTAATTCTAGGTATATATTTTTATCCAGCCTTGAGTTGCTGGCATCAGCTCCTCAGTATAAGTTGGACATTGACACTTATCATTGTCTCAGTATTATAGATAATATTGCTTCAAGTGGCATAAAAACTTATTTTCAGTATATTCCTAGCCACTCTGGCATAAGTGGTAATCATGAGGTTGATGAAATAGCAAAAAATGCTATAAATATTGACCAGCCAAGTGGGAGACCAATCCCGATTAGAGATATTTACTGATGGAGGCTATCAGATATTAATTTTAATAAGATTAATCCTATCCTTTCCCCCTTTCCCAATAAGTATCTTTCTAGAATTTATCATAGAATTCATTCTGGAACAAATGGACTAAATTTTCTTGCATTCTTGTATAAGTTTTCTGATTCAAGTGGTTCAATTTCCCTGTCCCCTCTTTGCAGGCATTGTAATATGAATAATGAAACAATTGACCATTGCCTATTTGAATGTAATATGCTGATGTCTGCACAACATACCTTGCTTTGCAAACTGTTAAAATGCTTCAAACACCACAAAATCTCACTATCAGCAAAGAGCCTAGCCAACTATACCTGCACACAGAGCATAGAAATCAACATCTATCAACTCACAATTGAACTCCTAGAGTTGAAAGATCTACTGAAAGATATCTAATAATCATGAGGCAATCAAGCCAGTAGCTCTGTAGCCCACAGAGTGAAGCAAAAGGAAAAGGGCTAAATAGTATCACTGAAAAGCCCGCCTGCTGTTAAATAGAAGAAGAAGAATGTGTTAACTAGGATTATTCTGCATATCATGGAGTACTAATTGTTTTCTTAATAGGCTATGTTTCCTTAGGTCCAGCTCAACTCCTAGGCTTAAAATACTGGTTGGCTAGTTTAAAGATTTGTAGGTAAAGTTCTACAAAATAAAATTATTGAGTTAGGACAAAAGTGAATACACCATTCAATGCCTTTTTCTATGCTGATTACAAATATAATAAGCATTTCTATCGGAAAAATGAATTTCAGCCCCTCCCCCCCTATATAGGCTATACCTAACCTAACCCTGAATTGGCATATATAGGGGGGGGGCTGAAATTCATTTCCAATAAATGCTTATTATATTTGTAATCAGCATAAAAAAAAGGCATCAAATGGTGTATTCACTTTAGTCCTAACTCAATAATATGATTTCGTAGAACTTTACCTGCCTTTTTTTTATACTGATTATGAATATAATAATCATTTCTATCAGAAATGAATTTCAGCCCCCCCCCCCTATATATGCCAATTCAGGGTTAGGTTTAGCCTATATAGGGGGGGGGGCTGAAATTCATTTCCGATAGAAATGCTTAGGGTAAGACACCCAGTAGTTGGCCACCTGCCTATTCTTGGACAGAATGTAACTAACAGGGAACCTACCTCTAGGCTAATGTGCTTAGAAAGTTTATTATGCTAGAAAGTTTTTATACATAGCTGGTTTCCCTGGTCACTATTAGATATCCATATGGATAACCTACCTCTAGGCTAATGTGCTTAAAAAGTTTATTATGCTAGAAAGTTTTTATACATAGCTGGTTTCCCTGGTCACTATTAGATATCCATATGGATATCTAATAGTGACCAGGGAAACCAGCTATGTATAAAAACTTTCTAGCATAATAAACTTTCTAAGCACATTAGCCTAGAGGTAGGTTCCCTGTTAGTTACATTCTGTCCAAGAATAGGCAGGTGGCCGACTACTGGGTGTCTTACCCTATTATATTCATAATCAGCATAGAAAGGCATTGAATGGTGTATTCACTTTTGTCCTAACTCAATAATATGATTTCATAGAACTTTACCGATTTGTATATATACACACTGTCAAATTAGCCATCTGGTGGTAGGCTATTCCTTTTGGTAAAGTTCTATGAAATCATATTATTGAGTTAGGAATAAAAGTGAATACACCATTCAATGCCTTTTTTTATGCTGATTACAAATATAATAAGCATTTCTATCGGAAATGAATTTCAGCCCCCTCCCCCTATATAGGCTATACCTAACCTAACCCTGAATTGGCCTATATAGGGGGGGGGGCTGAAACTCATTTCTGATAGAAATGCTTATTATATTCATAATCCGCATAAAAAAGGCATTGAATGGTGTATTCACTTTTGTCCTAACTCAATAATATGATTTCGTAGAACTTTACCTTCCTTTTGATTCTCATGTCTTTGTACAATCCTAATTTGTAAGGTTTTGAAGATTAGAAAATCTATTTTTTTACATAGCCTAGGCTATTTGAAAATAGCCTTGTACAATGGCCAATAGTTACAACTCCTCTGAAGGAAATATGTGGATAAAATAAAGTAGCCTAGTAGCCCAGCTGGGCTACCATTTGGAAAGAGCAGAAAAAGGCACTAACATGTTCACCTTGTCCCTATTTCAGCAATTGAATCATGTACATATTTACCTAGTATATGTCTTTTCAACTGCTCCAATTCCAACTTAAGGTAATTCTGGCCTTAAGGGTAGCTTAGGACCAGGGTAAAAAAAATACTAGGCTAGCCTGTATTTAGAGCTCCTACCTCACTGCCAGACTTCTGGGTTTCTTCGGTTTCTGAAAAGTTGCTATCTTCTGAATCAGACATAGTTTACTTTATAATGCTGTTGAAACTGTTAGGATTACAAGAGCTTTCACCACTTAGATCAACAGACTTGTTGGCAAATTTTGTTCAGCAAATTAGATTCTGCTGAAATTAGATTCTGACGATGAAAATGAAATAATTTATTAATCGTTTTCTACAGAGTCATCTACAATAAGGGATGGACAAAGAGAAGATCAAAATTTCTTGTATTACATAGGCTAGATGAAAACAAAACAGGTGACTTGAGCAGATCTTGCGGCTACTGAAATCAAATACTTTAAAAAACGAAAATTATAAACAATATCTGAGAATTCGGCCATGATAGAGACAGCTAGTATTGTCTATGAAGTGAAATGTCACATCATCACATGCAGGTAGAAAAACCCAGGAAAAGGAAAACTTGCTAGGAAAAACCGTACATTCTATTTGTAAAATTAAACAACGTCAATTCATTCCCGACCTTCAAGAAAGAAAAATATGCACCTAGCAGAACAGTGATAATGAGTCCCAGCATCCCCGATTATGTTTTCAATTTTTAATTTAGTATGAAGTCTGATGATCCCTTGCGAAAGTTCGACTAGTACTAACAACTCACCGCAGCACCAAGCCGCCTGAGGCCAACATAGCTACGCACGCTCCTCCTCCATCCCAATCTATTAAAAGCCTCCTTCTTTACTCCCTCCCAGGGAGTTCTCATTTCCTTTAAATCTTTCTTTATAACATCATCCCACCCCAGACGAGGACGACCTGCTTTCAGCAATCTGTCATCTTCCATCCGCACTACGTGCCCTAGCTATCTCAACCTTTCTCTATTATAACCCCAGAAAGCGGGATTGAACCACATTTTTCGTATAGCCTACTGTTTGAAATACGGTCAGTCAGCCGGGTACCCAGAACTATTCTTAGGCAATTTCTCTGGAAAACATCTAGCAAATCCTCATCCGCTTTTCGGAGCGCCCTTGCTTCACAGGCTTATTTGACCACTGTCATCACTGCAGCTTCCAGTATCCTAATCTTGGTTCACAGACTTATCTTCCTATTCTTCCAAACTTTTTTAACTGTATAAAAACACCCTGCGCCTTGGTTATTCTGCTTTTAATATCTTGACTGCTCCCACCGTCTTTACTAATGCTGCTACCAAGGTAAGTGAAGCTGCCCACCTGATCAATCTTTTCGTTACTCAACAAAATCTTTTCATCTTCACTTATTCCTAGCGTCAGGGGCGAATCTCCAGCATTTTTATTGGGGGGGGGGTCAAGAGGGGTCCATATCTGAATAGTCAAAGGGCATGGGATGTATAATATTTTTTTCTCCCATTAGTAGGGGGGCAACTGCCCCTCTTGCCACCCCAAAATGACGCCCCTGCCTAGCGTGAGTGACTTAGTCTTCTTAACATCAATTTTCAAACCTGTTCTAGCACCCTGAAATCGCTAAACCTCTAAAAGCTCATTGATTTTGCTCACAATTTCATCTAGGGTTCTTAAATCATCAGCATAATCTAAATCCAGGACAGTTTTTCCTCCTCATTTGATTCTGTGGTCTCCCATTGCCTTTCCTGTACTCCTTCAGACAAAGTCCATGAAAATTATTCATAAAAATGGGGATAGAACACAACCCTGCTTAAATCCTGATTTAATACAAAACCAGCTGCTAACCTCATTTCCTACCTTAACTGCAGCAGTGTTATGCTTATACATAGCACTAATCACTTTAATGTATTTGTCTGGTATGCCATACAAGGATAAGACTTTTGCTAAAACTCTACTATCAACAAAATCGAAGGCTTGCTCATAATCTATAAAATTGAGGACCAAAGGTGTTTCACAACTCAGGAAGTTTTCAATTATTAACCTAAGAGTTAAAATTTGGTCAAAACATACTCTGCCTTTTCGAAAACCGCACTCTTCTTCTCTTTAAACTATGCCTACACCATCTCTCAGTCTAAAAAGTATTATCTTATTAAGTAGTTTTTTACCTACAGAGACTCAATAATTACCACACTCGCTCTTATCACCTTTCTTATACAGTGGTTTAATTAAGGTTTTCCTAAAATCGGTAGGTACTTCCCCTTTTTCAAAAATCATAATCATAATCTTCAGTAACTTATTTCTAACCTCAAAGCCTCCATATTTAAGAAACTCATTTACCATACTATCAGCACCTAGAGCCTTATTATTTTTTAATCCTTTTAGTACTGTCGCTAATATTTTCCTCACAAAACAAATCTTCCCTCACATCCAAGGTATCACAGACTTTTTCATTTTCCTCTATATCTTTTCTTACAACTCTATCTCAGTTTAACACATTTTCAAAATGTTCTGCCCATCTCTCTTTAACTCCTTCCTCATTGCTAATTGTGGCCCCGTTCCTATCTTTAACTGGGACAAGTCCAGATTGACTACTCCCTCTCAGTTTATTAACATGCCAGTACAATAATTTACTATTATACCGTCTAGCTGCATCTTCCAGATCCTCGACAATTTTATCCATGGCTTCCACTTCACACCTCCATAGTTCATATTTTAATGCTTTCTCCACTTTCTTTACACTCCTTTTGTTTTCATATGATTTGTCACTCAGATAATTCTTGTACAAGCCCCTTCTCCTCTCTATTAAACATAAAGCTTTTCCACTAATATTCTTAGCTGCAGTCTTAACTTTCTTCCCTAAGACACAATCAGTAACTTCACAAATTGTTTTTCTAAATTATTCCAACCATCTTCCACATTGTCAAAATTTAACCTCTTAAGTTTAGCATTCAACTGTTTCTGGAAAATTTCTCTCAAATTTTTATCCTGGAGTTTACCAACATCATAAATTTCCGGGAGGTAGTTAGCCTTCCGGAATTTCAGCTTTAAATTAACCCTAGACACTACTAGATGGTGATCCTTACTTTTAACATCAATAAAAGCACTCCTGTATATCCTAGTATCTTGTAAAAATCCTGCCAGTCTTCGGTTTACTATAACATAGTCAATAAGTTTACTGTCTTACCATCACGTGAATACCATGTTAACTTATGGGCCATTTTATGACCAAACACCGTACTGGTTATAACTAGATTGTTATACCTACAAAATTGCAAAAGTCTGTAGCCATCACTGTTTTCTTTTCCTACACCAAATTTACCTAGGCTAGGATACCATCTATCCCTATTTCCACCGACTTGGACGTTAAAATCTCCTAGTAAAAACACCATATTTCTACCTGGGACCCTGTCTATTTGCTCCCGTAACTGTAGATAAAATTCATCTGAGTCAACCGCCAGTCGGTTCTACATGGGTATATACTACTATAATTTATACCCTGAACTTTTTAGTCATAAAATGAGCAATTAGTATTCTATTATTAATACCTTTCCAGCCTAAACAAGGCTTAGCAGCCTCCTTATTCATCATGAGCCCGACTCCCTGCCTATCTACCCCATCCATCTTGTCTGAGTAAATAAATTCTATATCACCTAATTTCATGCTTCCTATCCCTGTGATATGAGTTTCTGAAACTCCTATTAAGTCCAATTCAAATCGTCTGAATTTATCAGTCAAAATGTCGATACGATAGTCATTTTTTAACATCGTAACATTCCAAGTTCCAATTTTCATGTCCTTTAAATCATTGAAATTATTTTTGCCTCAGGAAAAGTAATGATCCCGGATACCATTCAAGACGGGAATCAACATATCCTCTTAAGTCTACTACAGCTTACTTTGCAATTGCTCTCTCAGCCCAAGTAATATTTTCTTTGAGCAAGTGCTATTTCTGTTTAGTCATAAAAACAGAATTGAGCCAGAATTTATAGGAGATTTGCTGTGTTTGCTATTTGATAGTAGAACACGGATCACGCTCCAGTGCGACATTTAAAACACCTTTATTGGCCTACATTTACCACTGTGGAACTTGTCAAGCCTTAAGAAGGAACCGGATTTACCAGCAGAGCTCTATTCTGTATACTGTTTTCCCTAAACCTCGTAAAAAATACGTATTTCTGCAAAAGGCTAAACAATTTTACGTGGATAATTAATGTTCTGCTGATGCAATTATTTTCAATCGATCAAAAGAACTAAATTGATCCAATGTAGCAACAACCATTCTGAGGTTTCGCTGCCTTTCATTAGGAGGCACTGATGAGCAAATACGTCTTTCCACAAAAATTTGAGCAACTATGTTATTTGTGGGGGATGAGCTTGAAAGGTAAACAGTATAATAATAATAGAGCAGGATAATAAAAGAGGATTATGCACAATAAATTTTATTCTATTAAGGAGATAAAAGGGGTGACACCCGTGACAAGGGCTACCCTCATGTGCCACATATAATAAAAGTTCGCCGGTGGAGATACCTTGACCACGTATGAACACTACGTATGGAAAATCCCTGGCTACCGAATGCAGTGCTTCTCCGGCAACCATCGGGTACACTCCGCAGAGACATATTGAGACACACCTAACAAATTGGATTTACCATAAAAATCTTGACTGAATAACTATCCATTCCTGAGAACTGCAAATACGTTCTTTTGACCATTTGGATGCACATTTGTATTGTGATTCAACTAAACGCCCTTTTGAAGCCGCTAACCCTAATTATTGAATAAATATACTATTTTTAAACTATTATCTATTCTTTTAACTCATAGAATGACGCCTTGCCATAATTATTAGTTAAATGTCCCTTTATTTTCCTCCTAGCTTGTTCTTCTTTTTTTTTTCGTAATAATCTTTCACGTTCGAATGAAACAGGCATCCATTTGGGCATTTTAACGCCCATTCTTTACGGAGGATCGAATGTTAATTTGGTTCACTCTGTTTTAGGGTTGTTTTAAGTTTTAGCCCTGTTCTTTGTTTATTTATTTTTTTATTTACTTCTTTACGTGTCTTTTATCTCCAATCGATTAATGTCCTTTTTCTTTTCTAGGTTGTAAATTAGAGCTGAGCAGTAAATTTTGAACTTAATTCTGTGTAGTCTGTATACTGTTGCCGTCTTTTTGTGTAATGGCGTGTATTTTTACATAAAAGGTCGTTGCAACAGACATGGCTTCTTGTAATTGTAAAGTTAAAATAAAAATCAAGGGTTCTTAACCTTAAGTTTGTTTCATTCTTCGTATAATTGTTATTTATGCATTTTTTTTTCTCCCCCTTTTTACATTTTAAAAGAAATTGAACACTTTACTTTTTTCCAATAAATTATCTTTTTTGCTCATCCCTCGCTAAACGAATTTACTGCTCATTCAAGCTATTCTACTCCTTGTACAGCTTCTGCTCCTCAGCCAAGAAATCGTATCCTGAGTTAACAATCAAGTAAACGAGAAAAAAAAAATCGAAACATTTTATTTTCTCTTTATCTAAATAAATATTGAAAAGAATGTTCAAGTACAACTTTATAATTTGTATTCTTTTAGCTTGTCATATACTTACTATTTGCCTGTTCCTAGACTCAGGAATTATTTAAGGAACCATTATAAAAAGATTGAGTCAGTTGGGAAGGTGATCTTGCTCAAAATCATGGTCCTGGAATCTTATTATGTTTTTTTTATGTTAGAAAAAGAAGTACCGTATGTTTACGCTAATCAATCTATACTGCTAAATTAATATAATAATTATAATATTGATAAAATAGACCAATACGTCGAATATCATTTTAGAGCAATCAATTGGCAAAGCACTACTTTCAGTCTCAAGTTTGATAACTTAAGATCTTTACTTAAAAACTCAACGCTTGGAAACCCAACGCTAGAAATGTCCTGCTATGTACTCTTGAGTATTGCTAAAAAGAAACTATTGTAAACAGGGTATTGTTAAAAGTCTGGAATCAAAGGAATAAAGGACACCCTAGACGGTCAAACATTTTGATCAAAAGCTTCCGTCAATCAATTGATTACAGCAAGATTGACCGTCTAGGAACTGATTGAGTCATTCAAACTTTCTATCAATCACTATCAACGCTTGACTCAAGCTTCAAACAGGTTCCTTGACGATCAATAATGGTTTAATCAGTTGATTGATGGAAGCTTTTGATCAAAATGGTTGACCGTCTAGGATTTCCTTAAGACCATTTAATGACTAAAAATAGAGCCAAACAAAATTTATGATATAAGTCATTTGCTTTACAGCAGTAAAGATGTCAAATATTATTTTTGGGATAATAAAGGAAATTGGTAGCTTGGTTGTATGCCATCAGCCAGCAATGACACATGTTCGAAGTTGAAAACTCGGGGTATTGACGAATTCTGTTAGGAAGTGGAGTATAATTATTAAATTTTCAACATTAGCATTATCGTATCTTGGATCTCACCTCTCTTGGGTTGAACTTTGCGCCACCAACTACTTAATGGTCAAAATAAATATATAATAATGTTTTAATTTAAATGTACTAAGGAGAGGTGGTGGGGAATGTGGACACCTTGGGAAGGTGTCCACAGTGAACCTGGTCACTTATTTACTCAAGTTTAAAATCTAAAGTTTAAAATCAAGTCTAAAGTTTAAAATCTTTTCTGATAGCTTCGTCAATGGCTTCAGTTCTAATAAAAACGATTTTCGTGCACAAAGAAACGTTTTGCTTTGAATTTTTCTTTTTATGCCATCTATAAATAATGCTCGAAGTAGCTGACATGCTAACCCTTATTACTCCAGGGAATTGTTACACTTCAAGGTTTATAGGTCAAATATAGTAATATTTTAAACCAATGAGAATTCTGTAGAGAAAATTATGCTATTAAAATGAATTGTGAAACATTTGAAAAAGGGTTTTTCACTCACGAAGCTGAACAAGAAGCTACTTCTGTTTGACGGATATGTTTTTCGAATTTTCTTCTGGGTTTCTGCCCTGTTGACAGCCTGGCTGCACAGATTAACTTGTGACTTCCTTCAAAATCCTCATCAACTGTCCCTAAAAGTAAGGAAAGTCATGCTTTTAAAAGATTCAAAGTTTCCCCTGAAACTTGGTTTTATGTCCTAATCTCTTGCTAAGTTACCTCATACATCCCATTTTCACAACTATAACGGACCTTGTATATTCCAATTTGGTATAATAACAATTACCTTTATATTGTCAGGAAATATCTACTTTGTAAACTCAGACGTTCCTAAGATAACACAAATGTACTTTTTCCGACCTTCATGTAAAGGGGTTTCTTGATTTTGTTTGGCCCCCTCCTGACCATTTTATGGGTAGTTGCAATTGAATACCAGTAAGAGTTTCTGAAATATTGCAGATACGCCATTTTCATATTTATTTCAATATATGCTGGCAGTTTTGCTGAATTTTCTATATAAATTCACTTACAAATACCTGAGAGACCCTTAAAAGATTGAGTCAGTTGGAAAGGTGATCTTGCTGGTCAACAAATCCTAAGATTTGGGTTTGTCACAGCATTGCATCTGTGCGGCTATTGGTCTATACTGCTAAAATCAGAGAAGTATAATTATAAATCAATCTAATATTTCAAAAATTTAGTATATAAATCTATATATATACAAATATTCTATCAAGTATATCTGGTTATAGATTCCCCACTTTTGATGATATTTAGGAAATAGGCTGTGCTGTATCTTTAGCTAATTTTGAACGAAAAAGGTATATTTAATAAATAGTGTAGTGACTTTTGAACAAGAAACCAAGCTATGATGCCCATTGCTGTAGTAAGGCTTGCTGACCAAGTGCCATCTTTCTTTAAAGTTTTTTAATCAGCATCTGAAGCTACTACAAGAAGTAGGGAACATTAAAAAAAGGAAAAAATGAAACAATTCCTCCTCAAACATAGTACAATTTGGCAATATAATCTATTTCTAGTATTCCAGCCAAAAAAATGCTGAAAATCAAGACATAGAGGAAAAACACAATTGTTCAATTTAAAAGGTGAATCACATAATAATTAAAGGAAATTGAAAGAGGAAATCTATGAAAAACACTTTCCTAATTCAAAAATTTGCAAATCGTCATTTGCAAGAGGTCTTTTCAGAAGTTCAGCAAACTTCAATCCTGTAAACAGTTGGGTGTGATTAGTCAAAATAAGGGTTTGGGCACAATTTTACGACAATAAGAGATCTTAGGTCCCTTCACTGATGGAAGCCACAATTTTCTAAAGCTTTTTGAATTGTTAGTTGTTAGAGCTTAGTTTCTCCATGGGGTTGCATCCTCCCACTGCGGTTGCAGTGATGCATACAAATTTATCGGAGATAAATTTCAGAAATGCACCTTAGTTTATTTCTCGGTCCCTTCTGTTGACACCTCTCTGTTGATGCTGCCATTACTGCACTTGGTATGGGGTCTTGAGCTAAGCCCATAGGAACTCGTCTACAAGATAACTCCATGTTTCTTTCTTTATCACTTCAGAAATAAGCAGCTGGCTAGTTCTCCGGCAGATCTTACTATTACTGACAGTTGATCACAGACCAATATTTAACATAACACCGCAGTTGCGTACATTAATATACACATATTTCAATAACATACAAATTTAACTATACGTATATTTTTGTGCAAATAAGGCTAGAGGACACAGCTTAAAAAAATTTAATTACCGAGCGACTTCTAACATTTTGGATTCAGCTCATCTGCCGGAGTACAATTCAAGGAATTCAAATGATCGAAAAAAAGCTGATCACTTCGTCTCTAAGTATTCAAGCTATCAGAAGCAAGATTGCGACATTTAGCACGAAAGTGCTATTTTAGCACTTTAATATATTATTATATAATTATATAATATAATTATTATATATATTGTATTATATATTATATTATTATGTATAGCACGTGCTCAGAGTTGCCATCTGTAGCAGGAATGTGCTATTGTAGCACAATTTTAGAACTTACTGTCAAATTTTGTGACTCTAGCCACGAAAATAGCTGTGTAGCACGCAAATTTGGGCAATTGTAGCACTTTAGGAGCAGACCGTGGGGATAACCCTGATCAGAAGCCGTTTCTGCATGAGCGAGATATCAAAATCCCAGAATGTATTAGCTTTTGAAGCATTATGTTTTTAGTCTCAAAAAAATTAAACCTGAAATTTGCTGAGGACATTGATATTTCCTAACTATTGCTCACTCAAAATTGTTGGCTAAGTTTCATTCCTTACATCTTAAAAGCGGTACTTATTGTGGTAGAGATTTGATAACCTCCGCAACTTGCATATCTTGGCGGCATTATACCTGGATGATAAAGGTTGAATGTTTGGTTACAGACACATTGCGAGAAACCAGCTGACCTAATCCTGTTCTATGTTAGAATGTTTCGATACTAACAGTTGGAAGGGATAGGGATAAATTGCAGATGAAAAATTTCTTATTGGTCATTTAGCATTCAAAATGAAAGAACCTAAGGGTGATTAGTATTTGAATTTCAAAATTGGATAGCTTATGATTTAATATTAATATACATAATTTCTGTTCATTTTAAGTTTTAATGCAGCTCCTTACTTTCAATTGAAAAAGCTTGTTTTCTTATTTAATTTCTGATATTTTTTTAAATACTGCTCAGAAGTGCACCCCTTCATAGAAATTCTCTTCCTCCATGAAAAATTAACCCATGAAAAATAATTTTCCATAGAGGAAAATAATTCTTTTCCTCATGTTGAAGGAATTCATTTCCTTGTTAAAATTTTTTTTTCTTGCTCATTCTTTGTGTTGGATAGATATCAGTTGGTCTTTTTTTTCGTTAAATTTTGTCGGTTTATTCATCTGTTTAAAAGTAAGTCAAATTTTGTTCGTCTGTAAATTTTGACTTTCCATTTCAATGACTGATTCCAATTTCTTTAATTTTGGACAGTACATCTTTTGGGTATCACGATTGGTGATTGTTTTTTAATGATTTAAGATATATAAAGTAATGATGCTTGAATCCTCATCGCTACTCCTATGTGCACACATTGCATGGTGGAAAAATCAAATTTGTCCGGACAGGATTAAAACTGATTTCCTATTATTATTTTTTACATAAAATAACAAAAGATTCACCTGAATCACAAGAAGATCTCTTACACACAGATATAAAATTATTTAAACAAAATTGTAGATGCGTCTGTAGGACTTTTACAAAGTTTCAGCGTATTTGCTTGCCAGCAACATCAGCTATGTCATGATGTAGAATAACCTTGTTTTCAGGCTGTAGTTTGGTCTTGGTCTTCGATGGTTTCTACTGCGGGAAAAAAGCGCATCTCAGAGGAATATGTCAAGATCAAGTCAAACTACGGCACAAGCGTTTCCACAACATTGAATTCGTTTATTTTGTAAAGGTAACAAAGATGATATTCATTTATGTTATAAAAAAAAAAAAAAAAAGTCTACGTGTTTTTACTCGTCTTCTGGTTCACCGCCCTCGAATTCGTCAACCAAGTCTTGCACGTTGGCTGTATGAATGTTCTTCCAGAAAGACATTTTCCGTATGTCTGCAATGTGGGGTACAAGTTTCATCAGGATGTTTTTTTTTTTGTCCCTTGAAATCCCCCTTGGGACCGACAGCTTCTTAGGCAAACCTTTGCCTAGAGCACTTTTGGCTTTCACTGTCAGAAAATCTACAGCTTTCAGTTCGTCGTCAAAATCATATCGATAATATAGTTTCGAGTCTTTCTTCATGAAACTTGCCTGTATGATCTTTCCAAGTTGAATATCAACTGACTTTTTCCCAGACTTCTCATTCTTCCATTCGTAGAAATCGCTTATTTGGAGCTCTTTAACTCGGGTATTTTGTCTGAAATCCTGCATAACCTTTTTCAACTCGGGAAAGTCCTCAACAACCTGCTTCGCGCGGATTTTCTTCTCTATCACGCCATGCAAGCTGTCAGCTGCCATGTGTATGTGTCCCTTTGTCTGGAACTTGATGGAGATCTTCTCGTGCCATACTACACAGTATGCCACTTCTGGTGACGAGCCGGTGCGAGCACTAGAAACCGGTGGAACAAAAGTTTTATTGAAACACACTAGCCTGCTTGTGAAATGCGATTCTTTAACTGCTGGCTGTATGGGAAGAATTAGGACTTTTTGCATATCAACTGTAAACACTGCCTTCTCCTCGCCGTGTGGGTGCTCAGCATCTTTGTCAAGTTCTCGCCTAGCTTTTTCTGCCTGGTTTCTATGCTCCTGTTGCTTCTCCCTTTCTTCGTCTGACACACCTTGCCTGGATTCCTTTATTTTGAACAAGTCACAGATTTCACATACATCTGACCTTGGCATCTTGTTTGATATGTTCATTTCTTGCAAAACTCGAAGGTAAGAACTCTGACTACAACGCTGCTCGGGAAACTTTTCTTGAAAGTCAGCAAACATAGTTTTGAACGTAATATCTCTTGGGATATATCTCACATACGGACTGTTATACCTCATGTAGTGGGGCTGACACGGCTTGAACGATTTTATATGCATACGTATAGCTTCGCTATCCACATCCACCTTTGGATTTTCGGACTGGTGTAACCCAAAGCTGAAAGAAACGTCTTTTGGCACACTACCAACGTGAGTTCTCCAGCAGCAATAGGTAGGCGATACACGAAACTGTAGTCTCTACATTTTGTACATTTCGAGTCTTTCACGGTGATTCTTTTTTTGCGTGTCACTAACAAAAACGACTTGATGTATGCAATTCTTTCTCCCTGGCTTAATTCTTGGAACTTGTCATAGATCTGTCTCTTCTGATCAATTGCAAGTTCTTTGCACTTTTTCTTGCACTTTTCGGGGTTGCACCCATTCAGTATGACTGGATGTTTTTGCTTTTTCTTTTCAATCTGCTTTCTCCTTTTTTCTAAGACTTGTGTCTTCTTTTTTGTCACAAAAGCAGGTTCTTCAACATCTAGTATTTCTTGTCATTCAACACTGACGATAGAGACTTCATTCACAGGTAATAATGAGATAAGCTCGCCTTGTACATCAGTACTTTGTCTTGCTGCTCTTCGAACACTAGCACCTGTAGAATCAGAATCTTCTGATTCTCCATCTGGCTGATACTCACTTGTTGAGTTGGTCTCCAAGTCTTCGTCTGAATCAAGTAAATTTTGATGTAGGCTTTGTCTGGTATCTTCGTTACTAGCTGCATGACGGTTAGATTGAGTGGACAAGTCTAAAACTATTTCACCATCTCTGTCACTAAACTCACTCGTATCCACATACATGTCTTCTGTAGCAGTCTCATTGTTTTCCGCACGCATTTCTGTTCCCATGTCATAGTTTACTCCAATGTTCTCAGTCTCAACTTTTTCCAGCCAGTATTTGATAAACTGTATGCTCTCTAATTCAGGTGGAGCATCAGTTTGGTCCACTGAAACTTTTTGTGGTGATAGATGGCTTGAGAATATTCCACTGATGGGTATTTCTTTTGGTATCACTGTTTCTTTGGGAACAATTCTGATGATTCATTGTTTTTGGGACACAACAACAGGAGCTGCTTCCCTGTTATCCGCATGCATATCTGCTGTCGCCATTTCACTGCTGTAAGCGTGCATCTTTGTTGCCATCTCATTGTTTGTGTCTGTTTTGAGCTGTTTTGAGCTAATTTGAGCATTGTTTTGAGCTGTTTCCCTGAAAAAAAGACATGGTTATCAGCAGAAAATACAAAGAACAAACAGCGTAAAGCAGAGGGGTCCCGAAACTTTTTGGACCATGGGTCGGATTTCAGAAGGGAAGGGATTGCATACCGGATTAACACCTAGTCGAGCAACCATCAGCCAGATCTCAGCACAGCCATGGAACCGCGAGAGCTTTTGAAGCTACAAATGGCAAAAACGGTGGATTCGAATGGCTTTCCCGACTGAAGGCTAGTTTTGTCTTGTGTCTAATGATTCAATTATTTGACCCGGACTGATACAATGTCAGATTTTATTTGAGAGCGCAGAGTTCTGACAGGAGACAGATCCCCAAATATATAGATACTGTCTGAATACTGCAGACATGCATTGATTGCTTCTAGTGTGGACAGGGGTTGGCAATGTAAAAAAAAATGTAACGTAGCGTTTACATGTAAAATATGACTTTTTACATCAGTGAAAAAACATTTTTTACATTAAATTTTTACATGTAAAGTATATACCTCAGTCATAAATGTTTTCGAGGCCAAAACTGGATAAAAGGCTTTTGTTATTTGTTACATTTTAACACGTAAAAGAAAAATAAAATCTATTTAAAGTGCCAACCCTCACTGTGGACATGCACAGGACATGCATTCCTGGAGTACCCCAAAATAGTGGGTACTCTACCCCATAAGCAGCTAGTGGCCCTGACTGGGAAAGGTCCTGTTTTCGTCAGATTTTAACAGAGTTCAGGTTCTTCTTAAATAGCCTCAAAATGTATGATAGCTTACACTGCTGAAGAAATAAAAAGAAACAAAACATTTGCCAAACAAGCAATAATGTGGTCTGACAACAGCAAACCATCTGCAAAACGAAACCCCAGAACAGCTATGACGAAAAACCTGCATCAGAATTGCAAACTAGAAACTTAAACTGACTTATCCTACTAGCTGATTCCCTTGCTGGGTTCAAATCTCTGCAAATTTCAAAAGAATTTCTTTTACAGGTACACAGTCCTAATTACCCTTAATTACCCTTAATTACCCATAGCCAATTACCCTTACCTATCTCTCGCCATCTTAAGGGCCTCTTTCAACAAGAAATTGCCACGGCTCATGATTCTGCTCTTCAGTTTTACGGAATCTTTTCTTCTACATAGCCATGAATGTAATGAAAGGTTGGCCTTATTTGGCGATATCTGCTCTTGCGCTGGAAATAAAAGCAAAGATCTAAAAGGCGATATCTGCATGTGTAGATATCGCATTTTGAGTCACAAGAGAATACAAGTTTTCCAGATAACGCCAAATAAAACTACCATATATCTTGGCTATTTTTGTAGATATCACGTTTTTGACTCGACCAACCGATAGAGCGGAGTGTCTTTACTTGGCATACGCAGAAATCTCAATTTCGCTCGTCATGTCAGATATCGCCTTTTGATTGACGGCAGCCGATTTGTAATGCCATTCGTTTTCAGTAAACCGCCGATGACGCAGTAGGTTTTAGACTTTTACAGTGAGAGAAGGAGGTTTGTGATTTTTGCTCGTTTCAAGCTTGATTTTCATATCCAATTTAAGATTCTCTCGTTTTAAAAATTATTTATCCATTTATGTTAGTATCTATTGTATGTCTGTTTGCATTGATTCTTTATTTAACTTCTGTTCGTTTTGGTTTTCATTTATACTTCAATAGCAAAATATTTTTTTCGTTTTAAGCTTGATTTGCATATTCAATTTAAGCATTGCTCGCTTTATGATTTATTTATTCATTTATATTATTACTTGTTGTAGGCTATGTTTTTTGCTATGACTGTTTATTTAATTTCTGTTCGTTTTGGGTTTCATTTATTCTTTAATAGTAATTTTTGGTCGTTTTGAGTTTGAATTCACAAACTGAAAGATACATGTATTTGTATCTGATGAGCTTAAGTTTAAAGTGGCCTATACTTTTCTTTGAAAAACTTTTTTTTCGGAGAGCCTTTTTTTAACTGATAATCCAAAAACCCAGAGACACTGCTGTGAGTTGTCCTGCCAATGCTACCAAATTTTGAAATGCCTGGTATAAAATAGGGAGATAGACATAGAACAATGAATAGGGGCCAGTTTCTTAATAGTTTTTGCTGTTTGTTTCATTTTAAAAATTTGCATAACTCCGAGTTATTGGCAAAATTTTGCTGAATCTAAGGTGCTCTATTGTAAGAGGAGTTCTGAAAGCATTTTCAAATGAAACAGTGCCAAAAGTACATTTCTTCCTAACTAAAATAAACCAAAGGCCAAATGTGCCGAAAAATTGCTATAATTAATGCGATGATTTGAAGAGATAAGCGCACAACCAACTGAAAAAAGTGCCTAAATACTGCAAATCCACCCTATCTGGTAACACCGCGTCTGGCTAGTTTCTTCGGAAAGAATTGCTAGGTGGGGAGACCAAAGATATTTGTCCTTAGGGTTGTGCAACCTCGGTGGTCCTTGCAGTCAACCATCTAAAGAAACTAGTTCCAAACCCTACCATACTTTTTCAGCAATTCCGTTAGCCTGAGCAAAAAGCCTGAATTTTCTAACTTTGCACAATCAAATATACCAGCTCCAGAAATATGCGCAAGGGAGTGAGGGCATATTGGAAATTACTCCCCCCCCCCAAAAAAAAAAATCACACTAAGTAATTAGCCACACGGCAGTTTTGTTTTATATTTAGGACACCCCTCTGTGTTGCTTTGGGGGTCTGTCCTGACATTTTAAGTATTATCACCAGTAATCCACTTTATCCGTTGAGTACAATAAAATTTCCAATGGGTACCCACAGGGAAGATCAAGGGGGCATAGCCCCCCTGGGACATTGGGGACTGTACTGTAATTATGACGAAACCAAAGGAAGGAGAGCCAAAACTTACAGCGTTGCTTAATAAAACTGAACTATAGCGGTTCCATTTTTTTTTTCATAAGCAGGCTACTTTTCTGTTTATTCTTTGGTTATTACTTTTATTTTTCCATTTTTATATACTTTTACTTGACTTGGCATATTTTTTTCATTACCTTTCAAATAATTTTTGCTCAATGCTTTGCTACCCATCAGAACTAGACAGAGGGCATTGAAATATTGTCCGTTTTTCGTGTTCATAAGACTATACCGTTTCAGGTAGTGTAATTAAACAACAAAAAAAGACAGTTTTTTCAATTAAAAGCAAGGAGCAGCTTTAAAATCTACAACGAGCTGAAATTATTTTGTATGTAAGGGGGATTGTCCCCTCCTCATCTCCTCTTTCGTTACGGTAAAGTTGTTTAGTGCTTTAACAAGGCTTCTTTTTCCAATTTAATGGCCCTTGTGTTTCAGCACATCTTGTGTTCCTTACTTTCAGTTGAAAAAATTGCTTTTCTATAATTTAATTTCTGCTTGTTTTTTAAATCATGGATTATGTACCAGTTCCACCCCCATCTCCCTCCCCCTTTCCTAAAACTCGTTCTATATTTAGCGAGAGACTTAATGAGACTTCGGATATTTGACATTAAAGCAGATTCTTTGAAGCATCAGCCCCCCCCCGTGTAAAAATGACCCACCACCCCTCCTCCATGGTAGCAGGCGTTACAAGTTATGCCCTGGGGGCATATATGGCTCTTATGGAAGGAATGCTCGGTTAAACTTCAAAGAGGACTCATTTGACTGGAAATTGAAAGTTCTAGTTCACTTTTTGAGAGTCAAAGAGATCAGAGGGCACCCCCCCCCCTCCAGGCCCTTTCCTCGTCAAATCCATCCGATAAGAACTTTGAGATAGCAATTTTCTTAAAAATAGTCCAAAGACCATATAACGAAAACTCCGGGGTCGAAACAGCCCCCTAGGGCCCGGGGGCAGGTATTGTAAGCTGTGCCCTGGGGGAATATATGGTTTTTATGGAAGGGATGCTAGTAAAAACTTCAGAGAAGGCTCATTTTATTTGAAATTGAAAGTACTAGTTCGTTTTTCAAAGTCAAAAGAGATTGGAGAGCAACTAGCCCCTCCACGCCCTTTTTCCCCCAACTGTATCCGATAAAAATTTTGAGATAGCCATTTTGTTAAATATTTTTCAAAAGTCAGATAAAAAAAACTCAGGTGTCGACACATGTATCCGATAAAAATTTTGAGATAGCCATTTTGTTAAATACTTTTCAAAAGTCAGATAAAAAAAAAAAACTCAGGTGTCGACACAATCCCCCCAGGGCCCGGGGTCAGGCGCTGTAAATTATGCCCTGGGGCATATATGGTTCTTATGAAAGGGATGCTCAAAAATACTACAGAGAGGGCTCATTTGATTGGAAATTGAAAGTTCGAGTTCACTTTTTAAGGGTCAAAAGAGTTGAAAGTTGTTCCCTAGGGGAATATATAGCCGTTCTGGAAGGGACGCCCGTATAAACTTTAGAGAGGGATTATTTGATTGGAAATTGAAAGTTCTAGTTTAGTTTTTAAGAGTCAAAAGAGATCAGATGGCAACTATCCCTCCCCCACGCCTTTTGTTCCCTAAATGCATCCGATAAAGATTTTTATATAGCCATTCTGTTAAAAGTAGTTCAAAGGTCAGATAACAAAAACTCCGGTGTCGACATAACCCCCAGGGCTCGGGGACAAGCGCTGCAAGTTATGCCCTGGTGGCATATATGGTTGTTATGGAAGGAATGCTCGTATAAACTTCACAGGGGGCTCATTTGAATAGAAATTGAAAGTTCTAGTTGAATTTTTAAGAATCAGAAGAGATTGGAGGGCAACTAGCCCCACTCCCCACGCCCGTTTTTCCACAAACTCATCCGATACAAATTTTGAGATATCCATTTTTTTAAAAATAGTTCAATGGTCAGATAACAAAAAATCCGGTTTCAACACAACCTCCCAGGGCCCGGAGGGCAGGCGTTGTAAGTTATGTCCTGGGGCCGTATATATTTCATATGAAAGGGATGCTCGTATAAAATTCAGAGAGGCCTCATTTGATTCGAAATTAAAAGTTCTAGTTGTCTTTCTCAGAGTCAAAAGACATCGGAGGGCAACTAGCCCCTCCTCCCTCCACGCCTTTTTCTTCCTCAGACCTATCCGAAAAAAACTTTGAGGCGGCCATTCTGTTAAAAATAGTTTCCAACGTCAAACATTAAAACTCCGGGGTCGATACAACCCCCCAGGGCTCGGGGACAGGCGTTGTAAGTTATGTCCTGGGGCCGTATATATTTCATATGAAAGGGATGCTCGTATAAAATTCAGAGAGGCCTCATTTGATTCGAAATTAAAAGTTCTAGTTCACTTTCTCAGAGTCAAAAGAGATCGGAGGGCAACTAGCCCCTCCCCCCTCCATGTCTTTTCTTCCCCAGACCTATCCGATAAAAACTTTGAGGCGGCCATTCTGTTAAAAATAGTTTCCAACGTCAAACATTAAAACTCCGGGGTCGATACAACCCCCCAGGGCTCGGGGACAGGCGTTGTAAGTTATGCACTGGGTTCATATATGGTTCTTATAGAAGGGATGCTCGCATAAACTTCAGAGATCTCATTTGATTGAAATTGGAAAGTTTTAGTTCAATTTTAAAGAGTCAAAAGAGATCGTTGGGCAACTATCCCCCCAACGCCTTTTTCCCCAAACCCATCCGATTAAAATTTTTAGACAGCCATTTTGTTAAAAATAGTTCAAACATCAGATAATAAAAATTCGGAGGTGGACACAAACCCATTTTTTTACTTTGATATTATTGCTTTGATACTAGTTTTGGTACTTTAATGAACATATGATTTTGAAAAAAAAAGTTTGATTTTGAAATAGGGTATTTTTTAAAAACTTTTTGCAATCAAACACGAACAAAAATTAATTTAAAAAAAAATTCGAAAAAGAAGTTTTTGAAAGAAAAGTAAAGGCCATTTTAAACTTAAGATCATCAGATACAAATTTATGTTAAAATTCAAACTAAAAAACGACCAGAAATTACTATTAAAGAATAAATGAAACCCAAAACGAATAGAAATTAAATAAACAGTCATAGCAAAAAACATACAACAAGTAATAATATAAATGAATAAATAAATCTTAAAGCGAGTAATGTTTAAATTGAATATACAAATAAAACTTAAAACGAAAAAAAAATATTTTGCTATTGAAGTATAAATGAAAACCAAAACGAACAGAAATTAAATAAAGAATCTATGCAAACAAACATACAATACATACTAATGTAAATGAATAAGTAAATCTTAAAACGAGTGAAACTTAGGCTGAATATGCAAATCAACTTTGAAACAAACAAAAATCAGTACAAACAAAAGTTTTGGTGTCGCCTCCTTCTCTCACTGTAAAAGTCTAAAACCTACTGCGTCATGGCGCTTTACTGAAAACTATATGTGTCTTGAACAGTCTTGGAAAGTATAAACAAAATCAAATTGAATATTTGGCATGTAATATGATATTAATTGTTCAAAGATCCATCAGTTCAAGATTATATTTCACTGTAACTTTATTTTAATTTTTAATGCTGTAAGAACTGGAAAAGAAAATGTTTATAATATAATTCGTTTTCAGTGAAGCGCCAATGACGCAGTTGGCTTTAGGTTTGTACAGTTAAGAAAGGGGACAATTTTAGGGGTCTTGAACAATTTAAGAAAGAACTAATAAATTAAAACTGAATATTTGATGCATAATGATATTAATTGCTGCTTAAAATTTCAAAATTTTAGATTCAAAATCAGTTTAAAATTTTACTGCAATTTTAATGTTTATTTTCAATATTAAGTACAAAAGAAAATATTTGTAATGCCATTCGTTTTCAGTAAACCGCCGATGACGCAGTAGGTTTTAGACTTTTACAGTGAGAGAAGGAGGTTTGTGATTTTTGCTCGTTTCAAGCTTGATTTGCATATCCAATTTAAGTTTCTCTCGTTTGAAAATTTATTTATTCATTTATGTTAGCATCTATTGTATGTCTGTTTGCATTGATTCTTTATTTAACTTCTGTTCGTTTTGGTTTTCCTTTATACTTCAATAGCAAAATATTTTTTTCGTTTTAAGCTTGATTTGCATATTCAATTTAAGCATTGCTCGCTTTAAGATTTATTTATTCATTTATATTATTACTTGTTGTATGTTTTTGCTATTACTGTTTATTTAATTTCTGTTCGTTTTGGGTTTCATTTATTCTTTCATAGTAAATTTTGGTCGTTTTGAGTTTGAATTTACAAACTGAAAGATACATGTATTTGTATCTGATGATCTTAAGTTTAAAAAAATTATTTGAAAAAAACTACGTTTTCTAAAGAGTTAAAAGTAGTAACCAAGGTACTACTTTGCCCAGACGTATGGCAAATACCATGTTATTCTACAACGCCCGCGTACAAACAGGTCTATAGGTCTTTACACTCTAGGAATGACGCAATTTCAAAGTTCAATGTCTTTTTTTTTAGTTCAAAAAACCGGTAGTAGTAAGGGTGTATACAGTATCACGAACACATTCACGAACACAGTATCACGAACACATTCACGAATACATTCAACCCTACAAACCTACATGAAAATATACACATGAATTGCGCAAGAAAAAGCCATGCCTGAGACACTATACTCATACGTGAATATTTTAAAAGTTGGCACACTAAGGTTTTCAAGTAATTGTACGGTTACCAGGGTCATTAGCAAAGAGGTATCATTTCTATAGAAGGTATAGTAATTTGAAATATCATATGGAATTTGCTTGAAGGTATATACTTTGCGTACGTGCCCGTACCAAACAGGTTGAAGGCATAGATATGTGTTTAGGTTTTCAAGTAATTGTACGGGTGTCAGTCGATTAGAGAAAGTTCCGTGGTCATTCATCTGTAAGTTGATTAGTAGGTTTTTTTTTTTTTAAACTTGGCTAATAGGTTTTTAAACCTATTACTACGAACGCTACATGCATTCCATTTTTGGAACTAGGAGCGAGATTGTGTGATGCTATAAGACTGGTTTCGCTTCATGGGTTCATTAATAGAAGGACTAATGCTTATGAAAAGGGTAATTACTTCTTTAGTTTACGAGATTTGCGAATTTTTTGCGAAAAGATATTTGCGTAGACGCTTACAAGGGACATTGCTAGAAAGTATTCAATAGCTTAATTGAAAAGTAACGATAGAATGACATTGTGACTTGACCTAGCTTTACCTCGCCGATGTGGTCTGTATAATACGTAAGTAACGTTTGAAAAATATTGTCAATTTAAAAAGAAATGGCTGAAAAGTGTTATGAGGGGGGTGGGTTGCATAGAGGGGTGAGTTGCACGGGGGTTCAGTTACATGGGGGTTCTTTGTGTTAAATAAGTAGTTTTTGTATCTTTTAAAAGAACTTTACGGGGATTGAGAGACTCAGTTGCCTAATTCCGTGTGATTTTTCTTTACTTGATGGTCATTAAAAACGAAATTTTTGTGTTAAATAAGTAGTTTTTGTATCTTTTAAAAGAGCTTTACGGGGATTGAGAGACTCAGTTGCCTAATTCCGTGTGATTTTTTTTTACTTGATGGTCATTAAAAACGAAATTTTTGTGTTAAATAAGTAGTTTTTTGTATCTTTTAAAAGAGCTTTACGGGGATTGAGAGACTCGGTTGCCTAATTCCGTGTGATTTTTCTTTACTTGATGGTCATTAAAAACGAAATTTTTGTGTTAAATAAGTAGTTTTTGTATCTTTTAAAAGAGCTTTACGGGGATTGAGAGACTCAGTTGCCTAATTCCGTGTGATTTTTCTTTACTTGATGGTCATTAAAAACGAAATTTTCGTGTTAAATAAGTAGTTTTTGTATCTTTTAAAAGAACTTTACAGGGATTGAGAGACTCAGTTGCCTAATTCCGTGTGATTTTTCTTTACTTGGTGGTCATTAAAAACGAAATTTTTGTGTTAAATAAGTAGTTTTTGTATCTTTTAAAAGAGCTTTACGGGGATTGAGAGACTCAGTTGCCTAATTCCGTGTGATTTTTCTTTACTTGATGGTCATTAAAAACGAAATTTTTGTGTTAAATAAGTAGTTATTGTAACTTTTAAAGGAGCTTTACGGGGATTGAGAGACTCAATCGCCTAATTCCGTGTGATTTTTCTTTACGTGATGGTCATTAAAAACGAAATTTTTGTGTTAAATAAGTAGTTTTGTATCTTTTAAAAGAGCTTTACGGGGATTGAGAGAGTCAGTTGCATAATTCCGTGTGATTTTTCTTTACTTGATGGTCATTAAAAACGAAATTTTTGTGTTAAATAAGTAGTTTTTGTATCTTTTAAAAGAGCTTTAAGGGGTTTGAGAGACTCAGTTGCCTGATTCCGTGTGATTTTTTTTACTTGGTAGTCATTAAAAACGAAATTTTTGTGTTAAATAAGTAGTTTTTGTATCTTTTAAAAGAGCTTTACGAGGATTGAGAGACTCAGTTGCCCAATTCCGTGTGATTTTTCTTTACTTGGTGGTCGTTAAAAACGAAATTTTTGTGTTAAATAAGTAGTTTTTGTATCTTTTAAAAGAGCTTTACGGGGTTGAGAGACTCAGTTGCCTAATTCCGTGTGGTTTTTCTTTACTTGGTAGTCATTAAAAACGAAATTTTTGTGTTAAATAAGTAGTTTTTCTATCTTTTAAAAGAGCTTTAAGGGGTTTGAGAGACTCAGTTGCCTGTTTCCGTGAGGTTTTTGTTTACTTGGTGGTCGTTAAAAACGAAATTTTTGTGTTAAATAAGTAGTTTTTGCATCTTTTAAAAGAGCTTTACGGGGTTTGAGAGACTCAGTTGCCTAATTCCGTGTGGTTTTTCTTTACTTGGTAGTCATTAAAAACAAAATTTTCGTGTTAAATAAGTAGTTTTTGTATCTTTTAAAAGAGCTTTAAGGGGTTTGAGAGACTCAGATGCCTGTTTCCGTGTGGTTTTTCTTTACTTGGTGGTCATTAAAAACGAAATTTTTGTGTTAAATAAGTAGTTTTTGTATCTTTTAAAAGAGCTTTAAGGGGTTTGAGAGACTCTGTAATGCAGTAGTTTTTCAGTAAAGACACTCGATATCCTAAAAGTGTTTAATTCAAACTTTTTTAAAACTTCGAAATTTTTCAACTTTATTTATTTTTTTCTTTCTGTACATAACTTAAAATGTCAAAATATGCTTACAGTTCTAACAATTGCGCTCTGTGATTGGTCAGAGACACGATGTGACTTTCCCACTGGCATTCTATGACCGGTTATTGACAGCGCTCTGTGATTGGTCAGAGACACGATGTGACTTTCCCACTGGTATTCTATGACTGGTTATTGACACAACCTAATCTATTGCATGTATTAAATCAGTATTTTTTACGCAGTGGAACGATAAACACATAAGTCATATCTTTAAAAAAAAAGTGAAGATGGAGCATTTTAATAAAGTGTGTTTACATAACAAGGTTATTGTAGCATTGAATGCCGACAAAGAGAAATATTTAAACTTTGAAACAAGTACAGGTGGTAGCACTATTGGAAATGTATGCATGCATTGTCATGACAGTAAGGAATTAAATTTCTTTGGAATACCGAAAAAATTCAACTCTTATGTTGGTGGTTATGCGAGATTGAGATCTCCAGAGATGATTGCACTCAAAGAGAATGCCAACATAAAAATAATCATTGATGATAGAGGACAACTCCTTGCTACTGTTGCAGGTAACACATTACCTACTGATACATCCAATCGTCACCTTTCAGGTATTAGCATTCAACGGAAGATCAATAAAAGAAAGGCCTACTCTTCTACTAATATCGTAAACCATATCTTGTCTACGTGCCGAAACTGTTACCTGTGTAAAAATAATGTGATAATAGACAGTGAAATTGCCAGAAAAATAAAAAGGGCATTGTCAGAAAATATCACGATGGAATATAAAGCTGAATCGATGAAAAACAAAGCACCAGCAAACGTTACTGGCATTGGTCAAACAGTCATTGAACCAAATAATACCAAAGACGAAAAGCATATTGAGCCTTTTGATGAGACACCAGTAAAAATTGTGTATGGCTCAAAATGGAATAATGATTATTCTACTGATTACGAACTAAGAGAAGACAATAGCTATAATATCAAGAGAGAACATGGTGAACTATTTTATGGAACAGATTCAAAATGTCCAAAGTTAATTGTTGATATTAATAATGTATCATAATATATTTTTTGTATTAATATTCTACATAGCATTATTTCATTAAAAATATATTTTGCATTACATTGTTATGTGTTCATTATTTTTAGAGTAAGCTAGCATATCAAACGTTTAGAATGTCTAATAAAACGTCGGAGATGTAAGAAAAGGAATTTGCATACATCTACTGTCAGACACATGGGGACAAATTTTTTCTTGAATTCACCTCCTGGATAAATAAAAAAAGACATTTCATTCAAGAAATTATGACGAAACTCTAAGTAAGCTACAAACTCTGTCTTGAAGTTACCTCATGGATACACAATGCAGAAATTTCATTTAAGAAATTATCAAAAATTGTAAGTAAGTAGCAAATTCTTTCAAAAATATGTTAATACGTTTAAGCAATAAATATCTTTAAGCTTAACCCGTCTTTATTCTTTAGAATAGTTTTATTCATTTCATTAAATTATGAAGAAATTGTAAGTAAGTAACAATAGCTTTCTTGAATTCGCTTCCGGGACACAATACAGATATTTAATTCAAGAAATAATAATAAAATCGCAAGTAAGTAATAAAGTCTTTATTGTTTTCCCCTATTGGATACACAATACTGAAATTTCATTCAAGAAATTATGAAGGAATTCTAAAAAGGTAACACACTCATGTTACCTCATGGATACACAATGCAGAAATTTCATTTAAGAAATTATCAAAAATTTTAAGTAAGTAGCAAATTCTTTCTTGAATTCGCCTCCTGGGTAAATAAAAAAGACAGTTCATTAAAGAAATTATGAAAAAATTGTAAGTAAGTAGCAAATTCTTTCTTGAATTCACCTGCTGAATAAACAAAAAAGACATTTCGTTCGAGAAATTATGACAAAATTCCAAGTAAGTAACAAACTCTTTATTGTTTTCATGACTTAGATACACGATGTAGAAATTTAATTCAAGAAATTATGAAAAAATTCTCAGTAAGTAGCAATTTCTTTCTTGAAGTCAACTCTTGGATACACAATACGGAAATTTCATTTAAGAAATTATGAAAAAAAACAATTTCTTTCTTGAAGTCAACTCTTGGATACACAATACAGAAATTTCATTCAAGAAATTATGAAAATATTTGTAAGTAAGTAACAAACTCTTTTTGTTTTCACCTCTTGGATATACAGTACAGATACTTCATTCAAGAAATTATGAAAAAATCGCAAGTAAGTAACTTTTTTTTTCTCTTTATCAAAAACAATTTTCACTTAGCTACACGATGTAGAAATTTAATTCAAGAAATTAGGAAAAAATTCTCAGTAAGTAACAATTTCTTTCTTGAAGTCAACTCATGGATACACAATACGGAAATTTCATTCAAGAATTTCATGACTTAGATACACGATGTAGAAATTTGATTCAAGAAATTATGAAAAAATTCTCAGTAAGTAACAATTTCTTTCTTGAAGTCATCTCTTGGATACACAATGCGGAAATTTCATTCAAGAAATTATGAAAATATTTGTAAGTAAGTAACAAACTCTTTATTGATTTCACCTCTTGGATATACAGTACAGATACTTCATTCAAGAAATTGTGAAAAAATCGCAAGTAAGTAACTTTTTTTTTCTCTTTATCACAAACAATTTTCACTTAGCTAAATGATGTAGAAATTTAATTCAAGAAATTATTGAAAAATTCTCAGTAAGTAACAATTTCTTTCTTGAAGTCAACTCTTGGATACGCAATACGGAAATTTGATTCAATAAATTATGAAAAAATTGTAACTAAGTAGCAAATTCTTTCTTGAATTTACCTGCTGGACAAACAAAAAAGAAATTTCGTTCAAGAAATTATGACAAAATTCTAAGTAAGTAACAAACTCTTTATTGTTTTCACGAGTTAGATATACGACGTAGAAATTTAATTCAAGAAATTATGAAAAAATTCTCAGTCTAAGTAGCAAATTCTTTCTTGAATTCACCTGTTGGATAAACAAAAAAAAAAAAAAAAAAAAAAGAAATTTCGTTCAAGAAATTATGACAAAATTCTAAGTAAGTAACAAACTTTATTGTTTTCACGAGTTAGATATACGATGTAGAAATTAAATTCATGAAATTATGAAAAAAATTCTCAGTAAGTAACCATTTCTTTCTTGAAGTTAACTCTTGGATACACAATACGGAAATTTCATTCAAGAAATTATGAAAATATTTGTAAGAATTTCTTTCTTGAAGTCAACTCTTGGATACGCAATACGGAAATTTGATTCAATAAATTATGAAAAAATTGTAACTAAGTAGCAAATTCTTTCTTGAATTTACCTGCTGGACAAACAAAAAAGAAATTTCGTTCAAGAAATTATGACAAAATTCTAAGTAAGTAACAAACTCTTTATTGTTTTCACGAGTTAGATATACGACGTAGAAATTTAATTCAAGAAATTATGAAAAAATTCTCAGTCTAAGTAGCAAATTCTTTCTTGAATTCACCTGTTGGATAAACAAAAAAAAAAAAAAAAAAAAAGACATTTCGTTCAAGAAATTATGACAAAATTCTAAGTAAGTAACAAACTTTATTGTTTTCACGAGTTAGATATACGATGTAGAAATTAAATTCATGAAATTATGAAAAAAATTCTCAGTAAGTAACCATTTCTTTCTTGAAGTTAACTCTTGGATACACAATACGGAAATTTCATTCAAGAAATTATGAAAATATTTGTAAGTAAGTAACAAACTCTTTATTAATTTCACCTCTTGGATATACAGTACAGATACTTCATTCAAGAAATTATGAAAAAATCGCAAGTAAGTAGCTTTTTTTTCTTTATCACAAACAATTTTCACTTAGCTACACGATGTGGGAAATTTAATTCAAGAAATTATGAAAAAATTTTCAGTAAGTAACAATTTCTTTCTTGAAGTCAACTCTTGGATACACACAATACGGAAATTTCATTCAAGAAATTATAAAAAATATTTGTAAGTAAGTAACAAGCTCTTTATTGATTTCACCTCTTGAATATACAGTACAGATACTTCATTCAAGAAACGTGATTAAACACGTTTTGAAACTACATGCTATTTGTATGCCTTTCCTTGGCACCTTTCCAAACGAGCGGGGATTCCCCACTGGTTCCTACACATTGCAAAAAAGTGAGCAGTACGAAAACTCCACGTTTTCAACCAGACTGGTTTTTTAGGGACCAATAAGGAGAGATATGCAAATTCGACATAGCTTTATTTCATTTTTTTAAGGTTCATTTAGACGAAGTTACGTGCGCGCACGTAACTTCGTCTAAATGAACCTTAAAAAAATGAAATAAAGCTATGTCGAATTTGCATATCTCTCCTTATTGGTCCCTAAAAAACCAGTCTGGTTGAAAACGTGGAGTTTTCGTACTGCTCACTTTTTTGCAATGTGTAGGAACCAGTGGGGAATCCCCGCTCGTTTGGAAAGGTGCCAAGGAAAGGCATACAAATAGCATGTAGTTTCAAAACGTGTTTAATCACGTTTCTTGAATGAAGTATCTGTACTGTATATTCAAGAGGTGAAATCAATAAAGAGCTTGTTACTTACTTACAAATATTTTTTATAATTTCTTGAATGAAATTTCCGTATTGTGTGTATCCAAGAGTTGACTTCAAGAAAGAAATTGTTACTTACTGAAAATTTTTTCATAATTTCTTGAATTAAATTTCCCACATCGTGTAGCTAAGTGAAAATTGTTTGTGATAAAGAAAAAAAAAGCTACTTACTTGCGATTTTTTCATAATTTCTTGAATGAAGTATCTGTACTGTATATCCAAGAGGTGAAATTAATAAAGAGTTTGTTACTTACTTACAAATATTTTCATAATTTCTTGAATGAAATTTCCGTATTGTGTATCCAAGAGTTAACTTCAAGAAAGAAATGGTTACTTACTGAGAATTTTTTTCATAATTTCATGAATTTAATTTCTACATCGTATATCTAACTCGTGAAAACAATAAAGTTTGTTACTTACTTAGAATTTTGTCATAATTTCTTGAACGAAATGTCTTTTTTTTTTTTTTTTTTTTGTTTATCCAACAGGTGAATTCAAGAAAGAATTTGCTACTTAGACTGAGAATTTTTTCATAATTTCTTGAATTAAATTTCTACGTCGTATATCTAACTCGTGAAAACAATAAAGAGTTTGTTACTTACTTAGAATTTTGTCATAATTTCTTGAACGAAATTTCTTTTTTGTTTGTCCAGCAGGTAAATTCAAGAAAGAATTTGCTACTTAGTTACAATTTTTTCATAATTTATTGAATCAAATTTCCGTATTGCGTATCCAAGAATTGACTTCAAGAAAGAAATTCTTTTTTTTCATAATTTCTTGAATGAAATTTCCGTATTGTGTATCCAAGAGTTGACTTCAAGAAAGAAATGGTTACTTACTGAGAATTTTTTTCATAATTTCATGAATTTAATTTCTACATCGTATATCTAACTCGTGAAAACAATAAAGTTTGTTACTTACTTAGAATTTTGTCATAATTTCTTGAACGAAATGTCTTTTTTTTTTTTTTTTTTTTTGTTTATCCAACAGGTGAATTCAAGAAAGAATTTGCTACTTAGACTGAGAATTTTTTCATAATTTCTTGAATTAAATTTCTACGTCGTATATCTAACTCGTGAAAACAATAAAGAGTTTGTTACTTACTTAGAATTTTGTCATAATTTCTTGAACGAAATTTCTTTTTTGTTTGTCCAGCAGGTAAATTCAAGAAAGAATTTGCTACTTAGTTACAATTTTTTCATAATTTATTGAATCAAATTTCCGTATTGCGTATCCAAGAGTTGACTTCAAGAAAGAAATTGTTACTTACTGAGAATTTTTCAATAATTTCTTGAATTAAATTTCTACATCATTTAGCTAAGTGAAAATTGTTTGTGATAAAGAGAAAAAAAAAGTTACTTACTTGCGATTTTTTCACAATTTCTTGAATGAAGTATCTGTACTGTATATCCAAGAGGTGAAATCAATAAAGAGTTTGTTACTTACTTACAAATATTTTCATAATTTCTTGAATGAAATTTCCGCATTGTGTATCCAAGAGATGACTTCAAGAAAGAAATTGTTACTTACTGAGAATTTTTTCATAATTTCTTGAATCAAATTTCTACATCGTGTATCTAAGTCATGAAATTCTTGAATGAAATTTCCGTATTGTGTATCCATGAGTTGACTTCAAGAAAGAAATTGTTACTTACTGAGAATTTTTTCCTAATTTCTTGAATTAAATTTCTACATCGTGTAGCTAAGTGAAAATTGTTTTTGATAAAGAGAAAAAAAAAGTTACTTACTTGCGATTTTTTCATAATTTCTTGAATGAAGTATCTGTACTGTATATCCAAGAGGTGAAAACAAAAAGAGTTTGTTACTTACTTACAAATATTTTCATAATTTCTTGAATGAAATTTCTGTATTGTGTATCCAAGAGTTGACTTCAAGAAAGAAATTGTTTTTTTTCATAATTTCTTAAATGAAATTTCCGTATTGTGTATCCAAGAGTTGACTTCAAGAAAGAAATTGCTACTTACTGAGAATTTTTTCATAATTTCTTGAATTAAATTTCTACATCGTGTATCTAAGTCATGAAAACAATAAAGAGTTTGTTACTTACTTGGAATTTTGTCATAATTTCTCGAACGAAATGTCTTTTTTGTTTATTCAGCAGGTGAATTCAAGAAAGAATTTGCTACTTACTTACAATTTTTTCATAATTTCTTTAATGAACTGTCTTTTTTATTTACCCAGGAGGCGAATTCAAGAAAGAATTTGCTACTTACTTAAAATTTTTGATAATTTCTTAAATGAAATTTCTGCATTGTGTATCCATGAGGTAACATGAGTGTGTTACCTTTTTAGAATTCCTTCATAATTTCTTGAATGAAATTTCAGTATTGTGTATCCAATAGGGGAAAACAATAAAGACTTTATTACTTACTTGCGATTTTATTATTATTTCTTGAATTAAATATCTGTATTGTGTCCAGGAAGCGAATTCAAGAAAGCTATTGTTACTTACTTACAATTTCTTCATAATTTAATGAAATGAATAAAACTATTCTAAAGAATAAAGACGGGTTAAGCTTAAAGATATTTATTGCTTAAACGTATTAACATATTTTTGAAAGAATTTGCTACTTACTTACAATTTTTGATAATTTCTTAAATGAAATTTCTGCATTGTGTATCCATGAGGTAACTTCAAGACAGAGTTTGTAGCTTACTTAGAGTTTCGTCATAATTTCTTGAATGAAATGTCTTTTTTTATTTATCCAGGAGGTGAATTCAAGAAAAAATTTGTCCCCATGTGTCTGACAGTAGATGTATGCAAATTCCTTTTCTTACATCTCCGACGTTTTATTAGACATTCTAAACGTTTGATATGCTAGCTTACTCTAAAAATAATGAACACATAACAATGTAATGCAAAATATATTTTTAATGAAATAATGCTATGTAGAATATTAATACAAAAAATATATTATGATACATTATTAATATCAACAATTAACTTTGGACATTTTGAATCTGTTCCATAAAATAGTTCACCATGTTCTCTCTTGATATTATAGCTATTGTCTTCTCTTAGTTCGTAATCAGTAGAATAATCATTATTCCATTTTGAGCCATACACAATTTTTACTGGTGTCTCATCAAAAGGCTCAATATGCTTTTCGTCTTTGGTATTATTTGGTTCAATGACTGTTTGACCAATGGCAGTAACGTTTGCTGGTGCTTTGTTTTTCATCGATTCATCTTTATATTCCATCGTGATATTTTCTGACAATGCCCTTTTTATTTTTCTGGCAATTTCACTGTCTATTATCACATTATTTTTACACAGGTAACAGTTTCGGCACGTAGACAAGATATGGTTTACGATATTAGTAGAAGAGTAGGCCTTTCTTTTATTGATCTTCCGTTGAATGCTAATACCTGAAAGGTGACGATTGGATGTATCAGTAGGTAATGTGTCACCTGCAACAGTAGCAAGGAGTTGTCCTCTATCATCAATGATTATTTTTATGTTGGCATTCTCTTTGAGTGCAATCATCTCTGGAGATCTCAATCTCGCATAACCACCAACATAAGAGTTGAATTTTTTCGGTATTCCAAAGAAATTTAATTCCTTACTGTCATGACAATGCATGCATACATTTCCAATAGTGCTACCACCTGTACTTGTTTCAAAGTTTAAATATTTCTCTTTGTCGGCATTCAATGCTACAATAACCTTGTTATGTAAACACACTTTATTAAAATGCTCCATCTTCACTTTTTTTTTTAAAGATATGACTTATGTGTTTATCGTTCCACTGCGTAAAAAATACTGATTTAATACATGCAATAGATTAGGTTGTGTCAATAACCAGTCATAGAATACCAGTGGGAAAGTCACATCGTGTCTCTGACCAATCACAGAGCGCTGTCAATAACCGGTCATAGAATGCCAGTGGGAAAGTCACATCGTGTCTCTGACCAATCACAGAGCGCAATTGTTAGAACTGTAAGCATATTTTGACATTTTAAGTTATGTACAGAAAGAAAAAAATAAATAAAGTTGAAAAATTTCGAAGTTTTAAAAAAGTTTGAATTAAACACTTTTAGGATATCGAGTGTCTTTACTGAAAAACTACTGCATTACAGAGTCTCTCAAACCCCTTAAAGCTCTTTTAAAAGATACAAAAACTACTTATTTAACACAAAAATTTCGTTTTTAATGACCACCAAGTAAAGAAAAACCACACGGAAACAGGCATCTGAGTCTCTCAAACCCCTTAAAGCTCTTTTAAAAGATACAAAAACTACTTATTTAACACGAAAATTTTGTTTTTAATGACTACCAAGTAAAGAAAAACCACACGGAATTAGGCAACTGAGTCTCTCAAACCCCGTAAAGCTCTTTTAAAAGATGCAAAAACTACTTATTTAACACAAAAATTTCGTTTTTAACGACCACCAAGTAAACAAAAACCTCACGGAAACAGGCAACTGAGTCTCTCAAACCCCTTAAAGCTCTTTTAAAAGATAGAAAAACTACTTATTTAACACAAAAATTTCGTTTTTAATGACTACCAAGTAAAGAAAAACCACACGGAATTAGGCAACTGAGTCTCTCAAACCCCGTAAAGCTCTTTTAAAAGATACAAAAACTACTTATTTAACACAAAAATTTCGTTTTTAACGACCACCAAGTAAAGAAAAATCACACGGAATTGGGCAACTGAGTCTCTCAATCCTCGTAAAGCTCTTTTAAAAGATACAAAAACTACTTATTTAACACAAAAATTTCGTTTTTAATGACTACCAAGTAAAAAAAAATCACACGGAATCAGGCAACTGAGTCTCTCAAACCCCTTAAAGCTCTTTTAAAAGATACAAAAACTACTTATTTAACACAAAAATTTCGTTTTTAATGACCATCAAGTAAAGAAAAATCACACGGAATTATGCAACTGACTCTCTCAATCCCCGTAAAGCTCTTTTAAAAGATACAAAACTACTTATTTAACACAAAAATTTCGTTTTTAATGACCATCACGTAAAGAAAAATCACACGGAATTAGGCGATTGAGTCTCTCAATCCCCGTAAAGCTCCTTTAAAAGTTACAATAACTACTTATTTAACACAAAAATTTCGTTTTTAATGACCATCAAGTAAAGAAAAATCACACGGAATTAGGCAACTGAGTCTCTCAATCCCCGTAAAGCTCTTTTAAAAGATACAAAAACTACTTATTTAACACAAAAATTTCGTTTTTAATGACCACCAAGTAAAGAAAAATCACACGGAATTAGGCAACTGAGTCTCTCAATCCCTGTAAAGTTCTTTTAAAAGATACAAAAACTACTTATTTAACACGAAAATTTCGTTTTTAATGACCATCAAGTAAAGAAAAATCACACGGAATTAGGCAACTGAGTCTCTCAATCCCCGTAAAGCTCTTTTAAAAGATACAAAAACTACTTATTTAACACAAAAATTTCGTTTTTAATGACCATCAAGTAAAGAAAAATCACACGGAATTAGGCAACCGAGTCTCTCAATCCCCGTAAAGCTCTTTTAAAAGATACAAAAACTACTTATTTAACACAAAAATTTCGTTTTTAATGACCATCAAGTAAAAAAAAATCACACGGAATTAGGCAACTGAGTCTCTCAATCCCCGTAAAGCTCTTTTAAAAGATACAAAAACTACTTATTTAACACAAAAATTTCGTTTTTAATGACCATCAAGTAAAGAAAAATCACACGGAATTAGGCAACTGAGTCTCTCAATCCCCGTAAAGTTCTTTTAAAAGATACAAAAACTACTTATTTAACACAAAGAACCCCCATGTAACTGAACCCCCGTGCAACTCACCCCTCTATGCAACCCACCCCCCTCATAACACTTTTCAGCCATTTCTTTTTAAATTGACAATATTTTTCAAACGTTACTTACGTATTATACAGACCACATCGGCGAGGTAAAGCTAGGTCAAGTCACAATGTCATTCTATCGTTACTTTTCAATTAAGCTATTGAATACTTTCTAGCAATGTCCCTTGTAAGCGTCTACGCAAATATCTTTTCGCAAAAAATTCGCAAATCTCGTAAACTAAAGAAGTAATTACCCTTTTCATAAGCATTAGTCCTTCTATTAATGAACCCATGAAGCGAAACCAGTCTTATAGCATCACACAATCTCGCTCCTAGTTCCAAAAATGGAATGCATGTAGCGTTCGTAGTAATAGGTTTAAAAACCTATTAGCCAAGTTTAAAAAAAAAAAAACCTACTAATCAACTTACAGATGAATGACCACGGAACTTTCTCTAATCGACTGACACCCGTACAATTACTTGAAAACCTAAACACATATCTATGCCTTCAACCTGTTTGGTACGGGCACGTACGCAAAGTATATACCTTCAAGCAAATTCCATATGATATTTCAAATTACTATACCTTCTATAGAAATGATACCTCTTTGCTAATGACCCTGGTAACCGTACAATTACTTGAAAACCTTAGTGTGCCAACTTTTAAAATATTCACGTATGAGTATAGTGTCTCAGGCATGGCTTTTTCTTGCGCAATTCATGTGTATATTTTCATGTAGGTTTGTAGGGTTGAATGTATTCGTGAATGTGTTCGTGATACTGTGTTCGTGAATGTGTTCGTGATACTGTATACACCCTTACTACTACCGGTGTCTCTTCTTTTTTACTCGCCTATTATTTTTTGTATTTGCCAAGAGGAACGTGTATGACTTGATTGGTGATTAGGATTTGAATAAAAAAAAAGGGTAATTAGTAATTGGAAAATTTTTTAATGCTTTTACAATCGGAGATGTTTGATTAACCATTGCAAAAAAGGGGTAATGGGATATGCAAGCATTTGCAAAAAAGGGGTAATTAATGTTGAAAAGGGTAATTACTTCTTTAGTTTACGAGATTTGCAAATTTTTTGCGAAAAGATATTTGCGTAAAGGTATTGCAATGGTTAAGAATAGGTCATTACACCTTTTTGCCAAGAGGAATGAGTATAATACATGTTTATTTATTTTTTTTAACTGGTATTTTTTCAATGAAGTCCATAGCACTTTGCAGAAACCCGTGAATGTAGGACTGAAAGTCCAATTACTAATCAAGCTAGTGTGACCGCCATTTTTTGATCTGGTTAAGTGGGTATAATCTGGTTTGGTTTGCTATTGCGAGAGGACTCAAGCGATTTCTTTCTTACAGGGTTTCAGTTATACAGGGGTTCAGTTACATGGGGTTGGTGGTTGTTATAATACACAAGTTCTATTTGAACAGTGTTGTGAGATCCCCTACCACACCCCCAAAGGACTCCGATCCCCCCATCCCGTGTATTAGCGAAGTTACTCTGTGGTCGTTATAATACACAAGCTTTAGTTTACGAGATTTGGGGACTTGAGTTGCACGAGAGTTCAGTTACATACGGATTCAGTTACACGGGGGTTTAGTTAAATTTTCAGCTAGTGTGACCGCCATTTTTTTTGATCTGGTTAAGTGGGTATAATCTGGTTTGGTTTGCTATTGCGAGAGGACTCAAGCGATTTCTTTCTTACGGGTTTCAGTTATACAGGGGTTCAGTTACATGGGGTTGGTGGTTGTTATAATACACAAGTTCTATTTGAACAGTGTTGTGAGATCCCCTACCACACCCCCAAAGGACTCCGATCCCCCCATCCCGTGTATTAGCGAAGTTACTCTGTGGTCGTTATAATACACAAGCTTTAGTTTACGAGATTTGGGGACTTGAGTTGCACGAGAGTTCAGTTACATACGGATTCAGTTACACGGGGGTTTAGTTAAATTTTCAGCTAGTGTGACCGTCATTTTTTGATCTGGTTAAGTGGGTATAATCTGGTTTGGTTTGCTATTGCGAGAGGACTCAAGCGATTTCTTTCTTACGGGGTTTTTCAGTTATACAGGGGTTCAGTTACATGGGGTTGGTGGTTGTTATAATACACAAGTTCTATTTGAACAGTGTTGTGAGATCCCCTACCACACCCCCAAAGGACTCCGATCCCCCCATCCCGTGTATTAGCGAAGTTACTCTGTGGTCGTTATAATACACAAGCTTTAGTTTACGAGATCTGGGGACTTAAGTTGCACGAGAGTTCAGTTACATACGGATTCAGTTACACGGGGGTTTAGTTAAATTTTCAGCTAGTGTGACCGCCATTTTTTTTGATCTGGTTAAGTGGGTATAATCTGGTTTGGTTTGCTATTGCGAGAGGACTCAAGCGATTTCTTTCTTACGGGGTTTCAGTTATACAGGGGTTCAGTTACATGGGGTTGGTGGTTGTTATAATACACAAGTTCTATTTGAACAGTGTTGTGAGATCCCTACCACACCCCCAAAGGACTCCGATCCCCCCATCCCGTGTATTAGCGAAGTTACTCTGTGGTCGTTATAATACACAAGCTTTAGTTTACGAGATTTGGGGACTTGAGTTGCACGAGAGTTCAGTTACATACGGATTCAGTTACACGGGGGTTTAGTTAAATTTTCAGCTAGTGTGACCGCCATTTTTTTGATCTGGTTAAGTGGGTATAATCTGGTTTGGTTTGCTATTGCGAGAGGACTCAAGCGATTTCTTTCTTACGGGGTTTCAGTTATACAGGGGTTCAGTATCTTTTCGCAAAAAATTCGCAAATCTCGTAAACTAAAGAAGTAATTACCCTTTTCAACATTAATTACCCCTTTTTAAAACGAAATTTTTGTGTTAATTCTAGGGCAGGGGTAACTATTTAGTTTAAATAATTCTAGGAGGAATTGAGTTTTATGGATGGTATGGAAAAATGGTACTTGTTAAATATTCGGGTAAACATACGACTAAGAAATCTATGATTTGGGATGTGTGGGGTTGCTATTTTTTTACTTTTCTGAGCTGGATTTCTTAGCCTTTCATAGGTGTGTATGATATTTTCTTGATAAAACATAGCAGTGACTACATCAGATGGTTTTGTAGTGCAGTGAGTTGTTACTAGTAGTAGTATTTTCGTGTTTTTTGCAAGCCATTCATACTATACCTTAAATGCATTCAGATATTTTCTTGATAAAACATAGCCGTGACTACATCCAATGGTTTTGTAGTGCAGTGAATTGTTACTAGTAGTAGTATTTTCGTGTTTTTTTTTGCAAGCCATTCATACTATACCTTAAATGCATTCAGATATTTTCTTGATAAAACATAGCCGTGACTACATCAGATGGTTTTGTAGTGCAGTGAGTTGTTACTAGTAGTAGTATTTTCGTGTTTTTTTTTTTTGCAAGCAATTCATACTATACCTTAAATGCATTCAGTATACAGGGGTTCAGTATCTTTTCGCAAAAAATTCGCAAATCTCGTAAACTAAAGAAGTAATTACCCTTTTCAACATTAATTACCCCTTTTTAAAACGAAATTTTTGTGTTAATTCTAGGGCAGGGGTAACTATTTAGTTTAAATAATTCTAGGAGGAATTGAGTTTTATGGATGGTATGGAAAAATGGTACTTGTTAAATATTCGGGTAAACATACGACTAAGAAATCTATGATTTGGGATGTGTGGGGTTGCTATTTTTTTACTTTTCTGAGCTGGATTTCTTAGCCTTTCATAGGTGTGTATGATATTTTCTTGATAAAACATAGCAGTGACTACATCAGATGGTTTTGTAGTGCAGTGAGTTGTTACTAGTAGTAGTATTTTCGTGTTTTTTGCAAGCCATTCATACTATACCTTAAATGCATTCAGATATTTTCTTGATAAAACATAGCCGTGACTACATCCAATGGTTTTGTAGTGCAGTGAATTGTTACTAGTAGTAGTATTTTCGTGTTTTTTTTTGCAAGCCATTCATACTATACCTTAAATGCATTCAGATATTTTCTTGATAAAACATAGCCGTGACTACATCAGATGGTTTTGTAGTGCAGTGAGTTGTTACTAGTAGTAGTATTTTCGTGTTTTTTTTTTGCAAGCAATTCATACTATACCTTAAATGCATTCAGATATTTTCTTGATAAAACATAGCCGTGACTACATCCGATGGTTTTGTAGTGCAGTGAATTGTTACTAGTAGTAGTATTTTCGTGTTTTTTGCAAGCCATTCATACTATACCTTAAATACATTCAGATATTTCCTTGATAAAACATAGCCGTGACTACATCCGATGGTTTTGTAGTGCAGTGAATTGTTACTAGTAGTAGTATTTTCGTGTTTTTTGCAAGCCATTCATACTATACCTTAAATGCATTCAGATATTTTCTTGATCAACTGTGGTTTTTTCTTTACTTGATGGTCATTTGTTGTATCTTTTAAAAGAGCTTTACAGGGTTTGAGAGACTCAGTTGCCTAATTCCGTGTGATTTTTCTTTACTTGATGGTCATTAAAAACGAAATTTTTGTGTTAAATAAGTAGTTTTTGTATCTTTTAAAAGAGCTTTAAGGGGTTTGAGAGACTCAGTTGCCTGATTCCGTGTGGTTTTTCTTTACTTGGTGGTCATTAAAAACGAAATTTTTGTGTTAAATAAGTAGTTCTTGTATCTTTTAAAAGAGCTTTACGGGGATTGAGAGACTCAGTTTTACCTTGTCACAGTTACATTTTCTTGATTTTTCAAAGTTCATTTTGAATTTCTTTCGTTGAAATGCAAGAGTTGGAATATTTCAGTAGTGTTTGGTTGTGGTTTACCTTGTCACAGTTACATTTTCTTGATTTTTCAAAGTTCATTTTGAATTACTTTCGTTGAAATGCAAGAGTTGGAATATTTCAGTAGTGTTAGGTTGTGGTTTACCTTGTCACAGTTACATTTTCTTGATTTTTCAAAGTTCATTTTGAATTTCTTTCGTTGAAATGCAAAAGTTGGAATATTTCAGTAGTGTTTGGTTGTGGTTTACCTTGTCACAGTTACATTTTCTTGATTTTTCAAAGTTCATTTGAATTTCTTTCGTTGAAATGCAAGAGTTGGAATATTTCAGTAGTGTTTGGTTGTGGTTTACCATGTCAAAGTTACATTTTCTTGATTTTTCAAAGTTCATTTTGAATTTCTTTCATTGATTTGCAAGAGTTGGAATATTTCAGTAGTGTTTGGTTGTGGTTTACCTTGTCACAGTTACATTTTCTTGATTTTTTCAAAGTTCATTTTGAATTTCTTTCGTTGAAATGCAAGAGTTGGAATATTTCAGTAGTGTATGGTTGTGGTTTACCTTGTCACAGTTACATTTCTTGATTTTTCAAAGTTCATTTTGAATTTCTTTCGTTGAAGAGTTGGAATATTTCAGTAGTGTTTGGTTATGGTTTACCTTGTCACAGTTACATTTTCTTGATTTTTCAAAGTTCATTTTGAATTTCTTTCATTGAAATGCAAGAGTTGGAATATTTCAGTAGTGTTTGGTGGTGGTTTACCTTGTCACAGTTACATTTTCTTGATTTTTCAAAGTTCATTTTGAATTTCTTTCGTTGAAATGCAAGAGTTGGAATATTTCAGTAGTGTTTGGTTGTGGTTTACCTTGTCACAGTTACATTTTCTTGATTTTTCAAAGTTCATTTTGAATTTCTTTCGTTGAAATGCAAGAGTTGGAATATTTCAGTAGTGTTTGCTTGTGATTTGAATTTCTTTCATTGAGATGCAAGAGTTGGAATATTTCAGTAGTGTTTGGTGGTGGTTTACCTTGTCACAGTTACATTTTCTTGATTTTTCAAAGTTCATTTTGAATTTCTTTCGTTGAAATGCAAGAGTTGGAATATTTCAGTAGTGTTTGGTTGTGGTTTACCTTGTCACAGTTACATATTCTTGATTTTTCAAAGTTCATTTTGAATTTCTTTCGTTGAAATGCAAGAGTTGGAATATTTCAGTAGTGTTTGGTTGTGGCTTACCTTGTCACAGTTACATTTTCTTGATTTTTCAAAGTTCAATTTGAATTTCTTTCGTTGAAATGCAAGAGTTGGAATATTTCAGTAGTGTTTGGTTGTGGTTTACCTTGTCACAGTTACATTTTCTTGATTTTTCAAAGTTCATTTTGAATTTCTTTCGTTGAAATGCAAGAGTTGGAATATTTCAGTAGTGTTTGGTTGTGGTTTACCTTGTCACAGTTACATTTTCTTGATTTTTCAAGAGTTGGAATATTTCAGTAGTGTTTGGTTATGGTTTACCTTGTCACAGTTACATTTTCTTGATTTTTCAAAGTTCATTTTGAATTTCTTTCATTGAAATGCAAGAGTTGGAATATTTCAGTAGTGTTTGGTGGTGGTTTACCTTGTCACAGTTACATTTTCTTGATTTTTCAAAGTTCATTTTGAATTTCTTTCGTTGAAATGCAAGAGTTGGAATATTTCAGTAGTGTTTGGTTGTGGTTTACCTTGTCACAGTTACATTTTCTTTATTTTTCAAAGTTCATTTTGAATTTCTTTCGTTGAAATGCAAGAGTTGGAATATTTCAGTAGTGTTTGCTTGTGATTTGAATTTCTTTCATTGAGATGCAAGAGTTGGAATATTTCAGTAGTGTTTGGTGGTGGTTTACCTTGTCACAGTTACATTTTCTTGATTTTTCAAAGTTCATTTTGAATTTCTTTCGTTGAAATGCAAGAGTTGGAATATTTCAGTAGTGTTTGGTTGTGGTTTACCTTGTCACAGTTACATATTCTTGGTTTTTCAAAGTTCATTTTGAATTTCTTTCGTTGAAATGCAAGAGTTGGAATATTTCAGTAGTGTTTGGTTGTGGCTTACCTTGTCACAGTTACATTTTCTTGATTTTTCAAAGTTCAATTTGAATTTCTTTCGTTGAAATGCAAGAGTTGGAATATTTCAGTAGTGTTTGGTTGTGGTTTACCTTGTCACAGTTACATTTTCTTGATTTTTCAACGTTCATTTTGAATTTCTTTCGTTGAAATGCAAGAGTTGGAATATTTCAGTAGTGCTTGGTTGTGGTTTACCTTGTCACAGTTACATTTTCTTGATTTTTCAAAGTTCATTTTGAATTTCTTTCGTTGAAATGCAAGAGTTGGAATATTTCAGTAGTGTTTGGTTGTGGTTTACCTTGTCACAGTTACATTTTCTTGATTTTTCAAAGTTCATTTTGAATTTCTTTCGTTGAAATGCAAGAGTTGGAATATTTCAGTAGTGTTTGGTTGTGGTTTACCTTGTCACAGTTACATTTTCTTGATTTTTCAAAGTTCATTTTGAATTTCTTTCGTTGAAATGCAAGAGTTGGAATATTTCAGTAGTGTTTGGTTGTGGTTTACCTTGTCACAGTTACATTTTCCTGATATCCAAAAAATTGATATATCCAAAAAATTGAGATATCCAAAAAAAGAGATATCCAAAAAATTGGGTTGATCTAGGTTCACTTAGAGTGGCGCGCCACTCTAAGTGAACCTAGATCAACCCAACTTTTTGGATATCTCTCTCACTATGACTCTGTTTGTGTGTTGTGTCTGTGCGTGTCTCGTCTCTATGTGTGTGTGTGTGTCATCTCTGTGGGTGTGTTGTCTAAAAAACCAGTCTGGTTGAAAACGTGGAGTTTTCATACTGCTCACTTTTTTGCAATGTGTAGGAACTGGCGGGGAATTCCCGCTCGTTTGGAAAGGTGCCAAGGAAAGGCATGCAAATAGCATGTAGTTTAAAAACGTGTTTAATCACGTTTCTTGAATGATTCAAAATGAACTTTGAAAAATCAAGAAAATTTAACTGTGACAAGGTAAACCACAACCAAACACTACTGAAATATTCCAACTCTTGCATTTCAACGAAAGAAATTCAAAATGAACTTTGAAAAATCAAGAAAATGTAACTGTGACAAGGTAAACCACAACCAAACACTACTGAAATATTCCAACTCTTGCATTTCAACGAAAGAAATTCAAAATGAACTTTGAAAAATCAAGAAAATGTAACTGTGACAAGGTAAACCACAACCAAACACTACTGAAATATTCCAACTCTTGCATTTCAACGAAAGAAATTCAAAATGAACTTTGAAAAATCAAGAAAATGTAACTGTGACAAGGTAAACCACAACCAAACACTACTGAAATATTCCAACTCTTGCATTTCAACGAAAGAAATTCAAAATGAACTTTGAAAAATCAAGAAAATGTAACTGTGACAAGGTAAACCACAACCAAGCACTACTGAAATATTCCAACTCTTGCATTTCAACGAAAGAAATTCAAAATGAACGTTGAAAAATCAAGAAAATGTAACTGTGACAAGGTAAACCACAACCAAACACTACTGAAATATTCCAACTCTTGCATTTCAACGAAAGAAATTCAAATTGAACTTTGAAAAATCAAGAAAATGTAACTGTGACAAGGTAAGCCACAACCAAACACTACTGAAATATTCCAACTCTTGCATTTCAACGAAAGAAATTCAAAATGAACTTTGAAAAACCAAGAATATGTAACTGTGACAAGGTAAACCACAACCAAACACTACTGAAATATTCCAACTCTTGCATTTCAACGAAAGAAATTCAAAATGAACTTTGAAAAATCAAGAAAATGTAACTGTGACAAGGTAAACCACCACCAAACACTACTGAAATATTCCAACTCTTGCATCTCAATGAAAGAAATTCAAATCACAAGCAAACACTACTGAAATATTCCAACTCTTGCATTTCAACGAAAGAAATTCAAAATGAACTTTGAAAAATAAAGAAAATGTAACTGTGACAAGGTAAACCACAACCAAACACTACTGAAATATTCCAACTCTTGCATTTCAACGAAAGAAATTCAAAATGAACTTTGAAAAATCAAGAAAATGTAACTGTGACAAGGTAAACCACCACCAAACACTACTGAAATATTCCAACTCTTGCATTTCAATGAAAGAAATTCAAAATGAACTTTGAAAAATCAAGAAAATGTAACTGTGACAAGGTAAATCATAACCAAACACTACTGAAATATTCCAACTCTTGAAAAATCAAGAAAATGTAACTGTGACAAGGTAAACCACAACCAAACACTACTGAAATATTCCAACTCTTGCATTTCAACGAAAGAAATTCAAAATGAACTTTGAAAAATCAAGAAAATGTAACTGTGACAAGGTAAACCACAACCAAACACTACTGAAATATTCCAACTCTTGCATTTCAACGAAAGAAATTCAAATTGAACTTTGAAAAATCAAGAAAATGTAACTGTGACAAGGTAAGCCACAACCAAACACTACTGAAATATTCCAACTCTTGCATTTCAACGAAAGAAATTCAAAATGAACTTTGAAAAATCAAGAATATGTAACTGTGACAAGGTAAACCACAACCAAACACTACTGAAATATTCCAACTCTTGCATTTCAACGAAAGAAATTCAAAATGAACTTTGAAAAATCAAGAAAATGTAACTGTGACAAGGTAAACCACCACCAAACACTACTGAAATATTCCAACTCTTGCATCTCAATGAAAGAAATTCAAATCACAAGCAAACACTACTGAAATATTCCAACTCTTGCATTTCAACGAAAGAAATTCAAAATGAACTTTGAAAAATCAAGAAAATGTAACTGTGACAAGGTAAACCACAACCAAACACTACTGAAATATTCCAACTCTTGCATTTCAACGAAAGAAATTCAAAATGAACTTTGAAAAATCAAGAAAATGTAACTGTGACAAGGTAAACCACCACCAAACACTACTGAAATATTCCAACTCTTGCATTTCAATGAAAGAAATTCAAAATGAACTTTGAAAAATCAAGAAAATGTAACTGTGACAAGGTAAACCATAACCAAACACTACTGAAATATTCCAACTCTTCAACGAAAGAAATTCAAAATGAACTTTGAAAAATCAAGAAAATGTAACTGTGACAAGGTAAACCACAACCATACACTACTGAAATATTCCAACTCTTGCATTTCAACGAAAGAAATTCAAAATGAACTTTGAAAAAATCAAGAAAATGTAACTGTGACAAGGTAAACCACAACCAAACACTACTGAAATATTCCAACTCTTGCATTTCAATGAAAGAAATTCAAAATGAACTTTGAAAAATCAAGAAAATGTAACTTTGACATGGTAAACCACAACCAAACACTACTGAAATATTCCAACTCTTGCATTTCAACGAAAGAAATTCAAATGAACTTTGAAAAATCAAGAAAATGTAACTGTGACAAGGTAAACCACAACCAAACACTACTGAAATATTCCAACTTTTGCATTTCAACGAAAGAAATTCAAAATGAACTTTGAAAAATCAAGAAAATGTAACTGTGACAAGGTAAACCACAACCTAACACTACTGAAATATTCCAACTCTTGCATTTCAACGAAAGTAATTCAAAATGAACTTTGAAAAATCAAGAAAATGTAACTGTGACAAGGTAAACCACAACCAAACACTACTGAAATATTCCAACTCTTGCATTTCAACGAAAGAAATTCAAAATGAACTTTGAAAAATCAAGAAAATGTAACTGTGACAAGGTAAAACTGAGTCTCTCAATCCCCGTAAAGCTCTTTTAAAAGATACAAGAACTACTTATTTAACACAAAAATTTCGTTTTTAATGACCACCAAGTAAAGAAAAACCACACGGAATCAGGCAACTGAGTCTCTGAAACCCCTTAAAGCTCTTTTAAAAGATACAAAAACTACTTATTTAACACAAAAATTTCGTTTTTAATGACCATCAAGTAAAGAAAAATCACACGGAATTAGGCAACTGAGTCTCTCAAACCCTGTAAAGCTCTTTTAAAAGATACAACAAATGACCATCAAGTAAAGAAAAAAACCACAGTTGATCAAGAAAATATCTGAATGCATTTAAGGTATAGTATGAATGGCTTGCAAAAAACACGAAAATACTACTACTAGTAACAACTCACTGCACTACAAAACCATCGGATGTAGTCACGGCTATGTTTTATCAAGGAAATATCTGAATGTATTTAAGGTATAGTATGAATGGCTTGCAAAAAACACGAAAATACTACTACTAGTAACAACTCACTGCACTACAAAACCATCTGATGTAGTCACGGCTATGTTTTATCAAGAAAATATCTGAATGCATTTAAGGTATAGTATGAATGGCTTGCAAAAAAAAACACGAAAATACTACTACTAGTAACAATTCACTGCACTACAAAACCATTGGATGCAGTCACGGCTATGTTTTATCAAGAAAATATCTGAATGTATTTAAGGTATAGTATGAATGGCTTGCAAAAAACACGAAAATACTACTACTAGTAACAACTCACTGCACTACAAAACCATCTGATGTAGTCACTGCTATGTTTTATCAAGAAAATATCATACACACCTATGAAAGGCTAAGAAATCCAGCTCAGAAAAGTAAAAAAATAGCAACCCCACACATCCCAAATCATAGATTTCTTAGTCGTATGTTTACCCGAATATTTAACAAGTACCATTTTTCCATACCATCCATAAAACTCAATTCCTCCTAGAATTATTTAAACTAAATAGTTACCCCTGCCCTAGAATTAACACAAAAATTTCGTTTTAAAAAGGGGTAATTAATGTTGAAAAGGGTAATTACTTCTTTAGTTTACGAGATTTGCGAATTTTTTGCGAAAAGATACTGAACCCCTGTATACTGAATGCATTTAAGGTATAGTATGAATTGCTTGCAAAAAAAAAAACACGAAAATACTACTACTAGTAACAACTCACTGCACTACAAAACCATCTGATGTAGTCACGGCTATGTTTTATCAAGAAAATATCTGAATGCATTTAAGGTATAGTATGAATGGCTTGCAAAAAAAAACACGAAAATACTACTACTAGTAACAATTCACTGCACTACAAAACCATTGGATGTAGTCACGGCTATGTTTTATCAAGAAAATATCTGAATGCATTTAAGGTATAGTATGAATGGCTTGCAAAAAACACGAAAATACTACTACTAGTAACAACTCACTGCACTACAAAACCATCTGATGTAGTCACTGCTATGTTTTATCAAGAAAATATCATACACACCTATGAAAGGCTAAGAAATCCAGCTCAGAAAAGTAAAAAAATAGCAACCCCACACATCCCAAATCATAGATTTCTTAGTCGTATGTTTACCCGAATATTTAACAAGTACCATTTTTCCATACCATCCATAAAACTCAATTCCTCCTAGAATTATTTAAACTAAATAGTTACCCCTGCCCTAGAATTAACACAAAAATTTCGTTTTAAAAAGGGGTAATTAATGTTGAAAAGGGTAATTACTTCTTTAGTTTACGAGATTTGCGAATTTTTTGCGAAAAGATACTGAACCCCTGTATAACTGAAACCCCGTAAGAAAGAAATCGCTTGAGTCCTCTCGCAATAGCAAACCAAACCAGATTATACCCACTTAACCAGATCAAAAAAATGGCGGTCACACTAGCTGAAAATTTAACTAAACCCCCGTGTAACTGAATCCGTATGTAACTGAACTCTCGTGCAACTCAAGTCCCCAAATCTCGTAAACTAAAGCTTGTGTATTATAACGACCACAGAGTAACTTCGCTAATACACGGGATGGGGGGATCGGAGTCCTTTGGGGGTGTGGTAGGGGATCTCACAACACTGTTCAAATAGAACTTGTGTATTATAACAACCACCAACCCCATGTAACTGAACCCCTGTATAACTGAAACCCCGTAAGAAAGAAATCGCTTGAGTCCTCTCGCAATAGCAAACCAAACCAGATTATACCCACTTAACCAGATCAAAAAAAATGGCGGTCACACTAGCTGAAAATTTAACTAAACCCCCGTGTAACTGAATCCGTATGTAACTGAACTCTCGTGCAACTCAAGTCCCCAAATCTCGTAAACTAAAGCTTGTGTATTATAACGACCACAGAGTAACTTCGCTAATACACGGGATGGGGGGATCGGAGTCCTTTGGGGGTGTGGTAGGGGATCTCACAACACTGTTCAAATAGAACTTGTGTATTATAACAACCACCAACCCCATGTAACTGAACCCCTGTATAACTGAAAAACCCCGTAAGAAAGAAATCGCTTGAGTCCTCTCGCAATAGCAAACCAAACCAGATTATACCCACTTAACCAGATCAAAAAATGACGGTCACACTAGCTGAAAATTTAACTAAACCCCCGTGTAACTGAATCCGTATGTAACTGAACTCTCGTGCAACTCAAGTCCCCAAATCTCGTAAACTAAAGCTTGTGTATTATAACGACCACAGAGTAACTTCGCTAATACACGGGATGGGGGGATCGGAGTCCTTTGGGGGTGTGGTAGGGGATCTCACAACACTGTTCAAATAGAACTTGTGTATTATAACAACCACCAACCCCATGTAACTGAACCCTGTATAACTGAAACCCCGTAAGAAAGAAATCGCTTGAGTCCTCTCGCAATAGCAAACCAAACCAGATTATACCCACTTAACCAGATCAAAAAAAATGGCGGTCACACTAGCTGAAAATTTAACTAAACCCCCGTGTAACTGAATCCGTATGTAACTGAACTCTCGTGCAACTCAAGTCCCCAAATCTCGTAAACTAAAGCTTGTGTATTATAACGACCACAGAGTAACTTCGCTAATACACGGGATGGGGGGATCGGAGTCCTTTGGGGGTGTGGTAGGGGATCTCACAACACTGTTCAAATAGAACTTGTGTATTATAACAACCACCAACCCCATGTAACTGAACCCCTGTATAACTGAAACCCTGTAAGAAAGAAATCGCTTGAGTCCTCTCGCAATAGCAAACCAAACCAGATTATACCCACTTAACCAGATCAAAAAATGGCGGTCACACTAGCTTGATTAGTAATTGGACTTTCAGTCCTACATTCACGGGTTTCTGCAAAGTGCTATGGACTTCATTGAAAAAATACCAGTTAAAAAAAATAAATAAACATGTATTATACTCATTCCTCTTGGCAAAAAGGTGTAATGACCTATTCTTAACCATTGCAATACCTTTACGCAAATATCTTTTCGCAAAAAATTTGCAAATCTCGTAAACTAAAGAAGTAATTACCCTTTTCAACATTAATTACCCCTTTTTTGCAAATGCTTGCATATCCTATTACCCCTTTTTTGCAATGGTTAATCAAACATCTCCGATTGTAAAAGCATTAAAAAATTTTCCAATTACTAATTACCCTTTTTTTTTTATTCAAATCCTAATCACCAATCAAGTCATACACGTTCCTCTTGGCAAATACAAAAAATAATAGGCGAGTAAAAAAGAAGAGACACCGGTTTTTTGAACTAAAAAAAAAAGACATTGAACTTTGAAATTGCGTCATTCCTAGAGTGTAAAGACCTATAGACCTGTTTGTACGCGGGCGTTGTAGAATAACATGGTATTTGCCATACGTCTGGGCAAAGTAGTACCTTGGTTACTACTGTTAAAGAGGCTGAGTTACAAGGTCGAACCTTAAAACGTACAGGGATTAGGAGGCACAGTTGGGGGGCTGCCGCCCCCAAACCCCCCGCTTTCGCAGCCTTTAAATAAAAAAAAAAGTTTTTTAAACTGAAAGTAAGGAGCGACATTAAATCTTAAAACGAACAGAAATTATTCCGTATATGAAAGAGGCTGTGCCCTCCTCAACGCCTCGCTCTTTACGCTAAAGTTTTTATTGTTTAAAAAAAGAGTTGTGAGAAAGTCAAACTTTAGCGTAAAGAGCGAGGCGTTGAGGAGGGCACAGCCTCTTTCATATACGGAATAATTTCTGTTCGTTTTAAGATTTAATGTCGCTCCTTACTTTCAGTTTAAAAAACTTTTTTTTTGATTTAAAGGCTGCGAAAGCGGGGGGTTTGGGGGGCGGCAGCCCCCCAACTGTGCCTCCTAATCCCTGTACGTTTTAAGGTTCGACCTTGTAACTCAGCCTCTTTAACTCTTTAGAAAACGTAGTTTTTTTCAAATAATTTCTGCACGTTTTTGTACAGTTTATTACTTATTATTGCTCCTTGTAACTCAGCCTCTTTAACTCTTTAGAAAACGTAATTTTTTTTAAATAATTTAAAAAAGAAACTGGGTTTCTTTTTAAAGTTTGAATTCAGTATTAAAAAAATTGCTCTGATGATGAATCGAACCCGGGTTTTCCACCTGAAAGTCTGGAGTGTAACCGCTAGACTGTACAGACACAACAGTAATTGTTTTTTAGTATATTGAAGCTATTTTCGACGCAAGCAAATTCCCAAAAAACTTGATATTTGGTTTTTGGAAAACAGGGAAGGAGTGATCAGATTGAGCTGAAATTTCGAGGATAAGCTCCCAGGCCCCAGGAAAGATTATCCTCCAAATTTCAGCCCGATCAGACAACGTTAAAGGGGGGTTGTGGTCGGAAAAATTAACATGGGCTAATATAGGAAAACAAGGTTTTTCGTAAATGTAAATTCGGGGGATAATTTTTTCGGTCTGAAAATATCAAAAGGCCCTAACAGGTCGAATTCTGCTTCGAATGAGTCCTCATTCAACCGGATCCGTTGCCAACTGTGGCCTGTAGGCGTGGCTAAGAAAAAAAAAGAAATGAATTTTAAGTGGCTATATTTGGTTTTTTGAAAACAGGGAAGGAGTGATTGGATTGAGCTGAAATTTCGAGGATAAGCTCCCGGGCCCTAGGAAAGCTTAACTTCTAAATTTCAGCCCAATCGGACAACGTTAAAGGGGGGCTGTGGTGGGAGGGTCCAAACTTCCGGCCCAGTTTACCCCATGAAGATAAAGTCGGAGGAGGATGAAATTTTGCAAGTTTCTTAGTTTGAGCTTGGGCTACAAAATGCGATTACCGCCGTCTCTCTGCGACCTCTAGGACCTGAAATCGCTTAACATTGTGGTGGGTCGCCTCTTTATAGAGGCACAAGTGTGCCTCCTTGATGGCCTTTACTTTTCTTTGAAAAACTTTTTTTTCGGACAGCCTTTTTTTAATTGATAATCCAAAAACCCAGAAACACTGCTGTGAGTTGTCCTGCCAATGCTACCGAATTTTGAAATGTCTGGTATAAAATAGGGAGATCGACATAGAACAATGAATAGAGGCCAGTTTCTTAATAGTTTTTGCTGTTTGTTTCATTTTAAAAATTGCATAAGTCCGGGTTATTGGCAAAATTTTGCTGAATCTAAGGTGCTCTATTGTTAGAGGAGTTCTGAAAGCATTTTCAAATGAAACAGCGCCAAAGGTACATTTCTTCCTAACTAAAATAAACCAAAGGCCAAATGTGCCGAAAAATTGCTATAATTAAATGCGATGATTTGAAGAGTTAAGCGCACAACCAACTGAAAAAAGTGCCTAAATACTGCAAATCCACCCTATCTGGTAACACCGCGTCTGGCTAGTTTCTTTGGAAAGAATTGCTAGGTGGGGAGACCAAAGATATTTGTCCTTAGGGTTGTGCAACCTCGGTGGTCCTTGCAGTCAACCATCTAAAGAAACTAGTTCCAAACCCTACCATACTTTTTCAGCAATTCCGTTAGCCTGAGCAAAAAGCCTGAATTTTCTAACTCTGCACAATCAAATATACCAGCTCCAGAAATATGCACAAGGGAGTGAGGGCATATTGGAAATAACTTCCCCCCCAAAAAAAAAAATCACACTAAGTAATTAGCCACACAGCAGTTTTTGTTTTATATTTAGGACACCCCTCTGTGTTGCTTTGGGGGTCTGTCCTGACATTTTAAGTATTATCACCAGTAATCCACTTTATCAGTTGAGTACAATAAAATTTCCAATGGGTACCAAATGGGAAGATCAAGGGGTATAGCCCCCCTGGACATTGGGGACTGTACTGTAATTATGACGAAACCAAAGGAAGGAGAGCCAAAACTTACAGCATTGCTTAATAAAACTGAACTATAGCGGTTCCATCTTATTTTTCATAAGTAGGCTACTGATCTGTTTATTCTTTGGTTATTACTTTTATTTTTCCATTTTTATATACTTTTACTTGACTTGGCATATTTTTTCATTACCTTTCAAACAATTTTTGCTCAATGCTTTGCTACACATCAGAACTAGACAGAGGGCATTGAAATATTGTCCGTTTTTCGTGTTCATAAGACTATACCGTTTCAGGTAGTGCAATTAAACAACAAAAAAAGACAGTTTTTTTTCAATTAAAAGTAAGGAGCAGCTTTAAAATCTACAACGAGCTGAAATTATTTCGTATGTAAAGGGGACTTTCCCCTCCTCAACTCCTCTTTCGTTACGGTAAAGTTTTTTTTAGTGCTTTAACAAGGCTTCTTTTTCCAATTTAATGGCGCTTGTGTTTCAGCACATCTTGTGTTCCTTACTTTCAGTTGAAAAAATTGCTTTTCTTTAATTTAATTTCTGCTTGTTTTTTAAATCATTGATTATGTACCAGTTCCACCCCCATCCCCCTCCCCCTTTCCTAAAACTCGTTCTATATTTAGCGAGAGGCTTAACGAGACTTAGGATATTTGACATTAAAGCAGATTATTTGAAGCATCAGCCCCCCCCCCGTGTAAAAATGACCCACCACCCCTCCTCCATGGTAGCTGATATGTACCGCCAAGCCCCTGCATAACATCTTATGAAATAGGAAGAAAATCAATTTACATAAAAAAGCTTCAAAATAAATGTCAGTACTGTAACATTTTTCTGCATTAAGAAAGAAGATATCACCCCACATCACAATTATTCAGACTTAGTCTAAATGAAAGGAAATAAGATTAATTAAACCTCACCCCTCTTCCAACCCCTTTCTATATTTATATGAAGGCTTAGGGAAAGTTAACAGTTTGGACATTCAAATATGGGATTTTAGGCATCCCCCCTTCCCCCACCTACACAATAACCCACCGCCCCCTTCATAATAGCTGATGCGCAATTACACATCACTAAACATAATTTCATACAAAATTAAGCAAATCAACTTAGTTAAATCAAGAATTAAAATAAGTATCCATGTTAACCATTGATCTTATATGACCTACGTGACTTTTCAGGAACAAACGCGTCATCAATGGCATTAGTTCCTCTGCAACTGGGAAGCATAAATTATACTTTTTTATACTTTTAACTCAATTGGCTATCTCGGAATTTCTATCGGTAGGAACTTGGTCCTTTTTGGGGAATTAAATAAAAACAAAAGTTTTTTTCAACTGAAACTAGGGAACAAGATTAAAACTTAAAACGAACAGAAATTATTACGGATATGAGGGGAGTTGCTCCCTCCTCAATACCTCGCTCTTCACCCTAAAGTTCAAATTTTGTCCCAATCGGTTAAGAATGACTCCTGAATCACAAAGGCCGTTTAATTAGAATAAAAAGCTCTTTGAAAAGTACAAAAAAACTTTAGCGTAAACAGTGAGATATTGACAAGGGAGTGACCCCCTCATATCCGTAATAATGTTCGGTCGTTTTAAGTTTTAATGATGCTCCTTACTTTTAGTTGAAAAAACTGTTTTTTTAATTTAATTTCTGATCGGTTTTTAAATAATACTGAAAACTCCAGAGTAGGGATGCAACAGAAGGTACAGGGGGGACAACGCACCTACGCACTCCAACGAGGTAGAATACTAACGGGACAAGATTATTGATCTACTAACGGAACAAGATCACGTATCTCCATCTAGGCCAATCAGGGAGGTTTCTAAGCATAATGAATACTGCGGGGAATCCATATTTCTAGGAAATTGATTTACATAATCGACAATGATGAAAATCTGAAAGGGAATACTAATGTATCATGAGGGGAATTACGAAACAATATGGCTTCTCTACTTTAGTGTCAGAGATAAATTCTGGAATTAATATTCTTTCGAAGCCTTTATAATGCATCTTGATTCTTGAATTCATCTCTTGGATAACATAGATTTAAGATGTTTCTAAGTGCAACAGATACAGAGGGGAATGATTATGGCTTCACTTAGGGGAAGAGATGAAGCATTTAGTTTGCAGTGTATATGCGATATGTAATTTAAAATTCTTTAGGCATAGAGATAAATTCTGGAATTATTATTATTTCGAAGCCTTTATAACGCAACTTGGCATAAATGTTAGAATAACAACACTAGTATCAATCTTTGGAAACGGTTAACGGTGACAAGAAGATTTTGCGACTTAACTTGGCTTTTACTTCACGGTAGTGTTCGGTATAATACACAAATACCGATCGAACAGTGTTGCCAATGTAAAATATGCTTTTTAACTGTGGAGCACGCTAAAAAGTTGAAACTAATAAAGTGTTAGATGCTAAGAAAAGAATTTGATATAAAAATCCAGAACAGAACTTAGAATCCTTAGAAATGAACTAGTGAGATGGTTATCGATTTGAACCATCAAGGACCGCAACCACCAGTGACCCTAAACACCAAGGACCTCAACCTCCAAAGGCCCCCTTACCCCAACCTCCAGGGGCCCCCCTCCCTCCAAATTTTTAGGCCCCCTCAATTTTTTTACACTTTTTTGAAGTTTTTTTTAACTTTTTTTATTTTTTTCTATATTTTTCTCTTTCTATAAAAAAATATTCTGGAATTATTATTATTTCGAAGCCTTCATAACGCAACTTGGCATAAATGTTAGAATAACAACACTAGTATCTATCTTTGGAAACGGTTAACGGTGACAAGAAGATTTGGCGACTTAACTTGGCTTTTACTTCACGGTTGTGTTCGGTATAATACACAAATACCGATCGAACAGTGTTGCCAAGATAAAATAAGCTTTTTAACAATGGAGCATGCTAAAAAGTTGAAACTAATAAAGTGTTAGATGCTAAGAAAAGAATTTAATATGGAAATTAAGAACAGTCCTTAGAATCCTTAGAAATGAACTAGTGAGATGGTTATGGATTTGAACCATCAAGGACCACAACCACCAATGACCCTAACCACCAAGGACCTCAACCTTCAAGGGCTCCTATACCCCAACCTCCAAGGACCCCCTTCCTCCAAATTTTTAGGCCCCCTCCATTTTTTATTCTTTTTTTGAAGTTTTTTTCAATTTTTTTAATTTTTTTTAACATGGTATTTTTTCAACTTTTTTTACATGTCTTCGAATGAGATAAAACATACTTGAAACATAAAAAATTCACATTTAATATTTTCAAAACTCAAAATGAGAATGGTATAGATATGTTAGTTATGACTTTTACTATTAGAAAAATAATGTTTGTAGTAGCACTTTTTTCGGACTGAATTTTTTTGGACAGAAATTATTCAAATTTTTTTTACGTATCTTAAAATGACATGAAATATGCTTGCGGCTCTACCAATCGTACTCCCTGTTTGCTCATAGACACGATGCGGCTTTACCACTGGTACTCTATGGCGGGTTATTGACACTACCTAGTTTATTGCATTTATTAAATCAGTATTTTTTACGCAATGGAACGATAAAGACATAACTCATCATATCTTTAAAAAATTGAAAATGAAGCACTTTAAGAAAGTGTGTTCACATGTTAATGTTATTGTAACATTGAATGCTGACATGGAGAAGTATTTGAACTATGAAACAAGTACAAGTGGTAGCACTATTGGAAATGTATGCGTGCATTGTCATGACAGTAAGGAATTAAGCTTCTTTGGAGCACCAAAAAAATTCAAATCTTATGATGGTGGATATGCGAGATTGAGATCTCCGGAGATTATCGCACTCAATGAGAATGCCAACATACAAATAATAGTTGATGAGGAGGGGCATCTTCTTGCTAGTGCTTCTGGTAAAATGTTACCCAGTGTTAAACCCTATCGTCAGCTTTCGGGTATTAGCATTCAAATGAAAGCAAAAAGGAAAAGAAAGGCCTACTCTTCTACTAATATCATACACCATATCTTGTCTACGTGCAGGAACTGTTACCTGTGTAAAAATAATGTGGTAATAGACAGTGAAATTGCCAGAAAAATAAAAAGGGCAATGGCAGAAAATATCACTAAGGAATATAAAGATGAATCGATGAAAAACAAAGTGCCAGCAAACGTTATTACTACTATTGATCATATAGTCAATGAACCTAATAATACCAAAGACGAAACGCATATTGAACATTTAGCTGACACACCAGTAGAAATGTGTTCACATGTTAGTGTTATTGTAGCATTGAATGCTGACAAGGAGAAGTATTTGAACTATGAAACAAGTACAAGTGGTAGCACTATCGGAAACGTATGCGTGCGTTGTCATGACACTAAGGAATTAAACTTCTTTAGATTACCAAAAAAATTCAATTATACAAATGGTGGATATGCCAAAGTATCATTTCTAGAGAAGTTAGTACTCAAAGAGAATGCCAACATAAAAATAATCGTTGATGAAGAGGGGTATCTTCTTGCTAGTGCTATAGGTAACATGCTACCTATTGATATAACCTATCGTCTTCTTTTAGGTATTAGCATTCAAATGAAAGCAAAGGGGAAAAGAAAGGCCAACTCTTCTACTAATATCATAAACCATAGCTTGTCTACGTGCCGGAACTGTTACCTTTGTAAAAATAATGTTGTAATAGACGGTGAAATTGCCGGAAAAATAAAAAGGGCATTGGTAGAAAATATCACTAAGGAATATGAGGATGAATCGATGAAAAACAAAGGGCCATCAAGCGTTATTACCATTGATCAAAGAGTCAATGAATCAAATAATACAAAAGACGAAACGCATATTGAACCTGTCGATGACACACCAGTAAAAATTGTGTATGACTCAAAATGGAATAATGATTATTCTACTGATTACGAGCTAAGAGAAGACAATAGCTACATTATCAAGGGAGAACATGGTGAACTATTTTACGAACAGATTCAAAATGTCCAAAGTTGCTCATTGATATTAATAATGTATTATAATATATTTTTTGTATTAATATTCTACATGAAATTATTTCATTAAAAATATACTATGCATTACATTGTTATGTGTTCATTATTTTTAGGATATGCTGGAAATTCAAACGTTTGGAATATCCACTAAAACATCGGAGATGTAAGAAAAGGAATTTGCATACATCTATTGTCAGACACATGAGATAACATTGCCAAAATCTAAGTATCAGATTGAATAAATTCTTTATCAACATCCTTTGTCGGATACATCGGATAATATTGTCAAAATCTATGTATTAGAGTGGATAAATTCTTTATCAACATCTTTTGTTGGATACATGGGATAACATTGACAAAATCTAAGTATCAGAGTGAATAAAATTGAGAAAATCTAAGCATCAGAATAAATAAATTCCTTATCAATATCATTTGATAGATACATTTGATAGTGTCAGAGTGATTAAATTCTGTATCAACATCTATTTTCAGATACATGGGATAACATTGACAAAATCTAAGTATTAGAGTGAATAAAATTGAAAAAATCTAAGCATCTAAATAAATAAATTCTTTATCAATGTCCTTTGTCCGATATGATTGATAAAATTGAGAAAATATAAGTATCAGAGTGAAGAAATTCTTTATCATCATCCATTGTTGGATATGTCATTGTGGAAAATTGTAAGTAAGTAACAAACTCTTGCTTGAATTCACCTCTTGGATACAAAATACAGACATTTCATTCAAGAAATTATGAAAAAATTGTAAGTACGTAACAAACTCATTCTTGAATTCGCCTCCTGGTTACACAATACAGAAATTTCATTCATTTAATTATGAAAAAATTGTAAGTAAGCACCAAATGCAGAAATTCGATACACAATACGGAAATTTCATTCAAGAAATTATGAAAAAATTGTAAGAAGGTAACAAACTCTTTATTGAATTCACTTCATGAATACACAATGCAGAAGTTTCTTTCAAGACATTATGAAAAATTGTAAGTAAGTAACAAGCTCGTTCTTGAATTCACCTCTTGGATACACAATGCAAAAATTTCATTCAAGAAATTATGAAAAAATTGTAAGTAAGTAACAAACTCTTTCTTGAATTCACCTCTTGGACACACAATACAGAAATTACATTCAGGAAATGATGAAAACATTGTAAGTAAGTAACAAACTCCTTCTTGAATTCACCTCTTGGATACACATTGCAGAAATTTCATTCAAGAAATTATGAAAAAATTGTAAGTAAGTAACAAACTCTTTCTTGAATTCACCTCTTGGATACACAATACAGACATTTCATTCATGAAATTATGAAAAATTGTAAGTAAGAACCAAAATGCACAAATTTCATTCAAGAAATTATGAAAAAATTGTAAGTAAGTAACAAACTATTTCTTTAATTCACCTCTTGGATACACAATAGAGACATTTCACTCATGAAATTATGAAAAAATTGTAAGTAGCTAACAAACTCTTTCTTGAATTCACCTCTTGAATACGCAATACAGACATTTCATTCAAAAAATTATGAAAAATGGTAAGTAGGTAACAAACTATTTCTTGAATTCACCTCCTGAATACATAATGCAGAAATTTCTTTCAAGAAATTACGAAAAAATTGTAAGTGAGTGACAAGTTCGTTCTTGAATTCACCTCTTGGATACACAATATGGAAATTTTATCCAAGAAATTATGAAAAAATTGTAAGTAAGTAACAAACTCTTTCTTGAATTCACCTCTTGGATACAAAATATGGAAATTTCTTTCAAGAAATTATGAAAAAATTGTAAGTAAGTAACAAGTTCGTTCTTGTATTCACCTCTTGGATACACAATACAGAAATTTCATTCAAGAAATTATGAAAAATCGTAAGTAAGTACCAAAATACTGAAATTTCATTCAAGAAATTATGAAAAATTGTAAGTAGGTAACAAACTCTTTCTTGAATTCACCTCTTGGACACACAATACAGAAATTTCATTCATGAAATTATGAAAAATTGTAAGTGGTTAACAAACTCTTTCTTGAATTCACCTCTTGGATACACGTTACAGAAATTTCATTCAAGAAATTATGAAAACATTGTAAGTAACAAACTCTTTCTTGAATTCACCTCTTGGATACATAATACGGAAATTTCATTCAAGAAATTATAAAAAAATTGTAAGTAGGTAACAAACTCTTTCTTGGATTCACCTCTTGGATACGCAATACAGAAATTTTATTCAAGAAATTATGAAAAAATTTTAAGTAGGTAACAAACTCTTTCTTGAATTCGCCTCATGGATACACAATACAGAAATTTCATTCAAGAAATTATGAACAAATTGTAATTAGCTAACAAAGGCTTTCTTGAATTCACCTCTTGGATACACAATACAGAAATATTATTCAAGATATTATGTAAAAATTGCAAGTAAGTAACAAACTCTTTCTTGAATACACCTCTTGGATACAAATTACAGAAATTTCAATCATGAAATCATGAAAAAATTGTAAGTAAGTACCAAACTCTTTCTTGAATTCATCTATGGAATACACAATACAGATATCTCATTTCTGAAATTATTAAAAAATTGTAAGTAAGAATCAAAATGCAGAAATTTCGAAACACAACACGGAAATTTTATTCAAGAAATTATGAAAAATTGTAAGTAGGTAACAAACTCTTTATTGAATTCACCTCTTGGATACACAATACAGACATTTCATTCACGAAATTATGAAAAATTGTAAGTAAGTAACAAATTCGTTCTTGAATTATCCTCTTGGATACATAATATGGAAATTTCATTCAAGAAATTATGAAAAAAATGTAAGTAAGAACCAAAATGCAGAAATTTCATTCAAGAAATTATGAAAAAATTGTAAGTAAGTAACACACTCTTTCTTGAATTCACCTCTTGGATACACAATACAGAAATTTCATTCAAGAAATTATGAAAAATTGTAAGTAAGAACCAAAATACAGAAATTTCATTCAAGAAATTATGAAAAATTGTAAGTAAGTAACACACTCTTTCTTGAATTCACCTCTTGGATACACAATACAGAAATTTCATTCTTGAAATTATGAAAAAATTGTAAGTGAGTAACACACTCTTTCTTGAATTCACCTCATGGATACACAATACAGAAATTTCATTCAAGAAATTATGAAAAATTATAAGTAAGAACCAAAATGCTGGAATTTCATTCAAGAAATTATGAAAAAATTGTAAGTAAGTAACACACTCTTTCTTGAATTCACCTCTTGGATACACAATACAGAAATTTCATTCATGAAATTATGAAAAAATTGTAAGTAAGAACCAAAATGCAGAAATTTCATTCAAGAAATTATGAAAAAATTGTAAGTAAGTAACACACTCTTTCTTGAATTCACCTCTTGGATACACAATACAGAAATTTCATTTATGAAATTATGAAAAAATTGTAAGTAAGTAATTTACTTACTGTAAGTAAGTAAGTAACATTAATGAAATTTTTGCAGTGTGTATCCAAAAGGTGAATTCAAGAAAGAGTTTGTTACTTACTTACAATTTTTTCATAGTTTCTTGAATGAAATTTCTGCAATTTGGTTCTTACTTACAATTTTTCATAATTTCATGAATGAAATGTCTGTATTGTGTATCCAAGAGGTGAATTCAAGAAAGAGTTTGGTACTTACTTACAGTTTTTTCATAATTTCTTGAATGAAATTTCTGTAATGTGTATTCAAGAGGTGAATTCAAGAAGGAGTTTGTTACTTACTTACAATGTTTTTATAATTTCTTGAATGACATTTCTGTTTTGTGTATCCAAGAGGTGAATTCAAGAAGGAGTTTGTTACCTACTTAGAATTTTTTCATAATTTATTGAATAAAATTTCTGCATTGTGTATCCAAGAGGTGAATCCAAGAAAGAGTTTGTTACCTACTTACAATTTTTTCATAATTTCTTGAATGAAATTTCCGTATTGTGTATTCAAGAGGTGAATTCAAGAACGAGTTTGTTACTTACTTACAATGTTTTCATAACTTCTTGAGTGAAATTTCTGTAATGTGTATCCAAGAGGTGAATTCAAGAAGGAGTTTGTTACTTACTTACAATGTTTTCATAATTTCTTGAATGAAATTTCTGTATTGTTTGTCCAAGAGGTGAATTCAAGAAAGGGTTTCTTACCTACTTACAATTTTTAATAATTTCGTGAAGTAAATTTCTGTATTATGTTTCCAAGAGGTGAATTTAAGAAAGAGTTTGTTACCTATTTACAATTTTTCATGAATGAAAAATCGGATTTCTTGAATGAAACTTCGGCATTTTGGTACTTACTTACAATTTTTCATAATTTCTTGAATGAAATTTCTGTATTGTGTATCCAAGAGGTGAATTCAAGAACGAAATTGTTACTTACTTACAGTTTTTTCATAATTTCTTGAAAGAAAATTCCATATTGTGTATCCAAGAGGTGAATTCAAGCAAGAGTTTGTTACTTACTTACAATTTTTTCATAATTTCTTGGATGAAATTTCCATATTGTGTATCCAAGAAGTGAATTCAAGAACGAACTTGTTACTTACTTACAATTCTTTCATAATTTCTTGACAGAAATTTCTGCATTGTGTATTCAGGAGGTGAATTCAGAAATAGTTTGTTACCTACTTACAATTTTTCGTAATTTTTTGAATGAAATGTCTGTATTGTGTATCCGAGAGGTGATTCCAAGAAATAGTTTGTTACTTACTTACAATTTTTTCATAATTTCTTGAATGAAACTTCGGCATTTTGGTACTTACTTACAATTTTTCATAATTTCTTGAATGAAATTTCTGTATTTTGTATCCAAGAGGTGAATTAAAGAAAGAGCTTGTTACTTACTTAAAATTTTGTCATAATTTCATGAATGAAATTTCTGTATTGTGTGTCCAAGAGGTGAATTCAAGAACGAGCTTTTTACTTACTTTCAATTTTTCATAATTTCTTGAAAGAAACTTCTTCATTGTGTATTCATGAGATGAATTCAATAAAGAGTTTGTTACCTACTTACATTGTTTTCATAATTTTTTGAATGAAATTTCCGTATTGTGTATCGAAATATCTGCATTTGGTACTTATTTACAATTTTTCATAATTACATGAATGAAATTCCTGTATTGTGTAACCAGGAGGCGAATTCAAGAATGAGTTGGTTACTTACTTACAATTTTTTCATAATTTCTTGAATGAAATGGTGGTATTGTGTATCCAAGAGGTGAATTCAAGAAAGAGTTTGTTAATTACTTAAAATTTTTCATAATGACATATCCAACAATGGATGATTATAAAGAATTTATTCACTCTGATACTTAGGGTTTTGTCAATTTTGTCAATCATATCTGACAAAGGACATTGATAAAGTATTTATTCCCTCTGACACTAACAAACGTATCTGTCAATGTCATCCCATGTATCTGACAATAGATGCTGATAGAGAATTTTATCACTCTGACACTATCAAACGTATCTGTCAAATGATATTGATAAAGAATTTATTTATTCTGTTGCTTAGATTTTCTCAGTTTTATTCACTCTGGTACTTAGATTTTTTTCAATGTTATCCCACGTATCCGAAAAAGGATGTCGATAAAGAATTTATCCACTCTAATACATAGATTTTGACAATATTATCCGATGTATCCGACAAAGGATGTTGATAAAGAATTTATTCAATCTGATACTTAGATATTGACAATGTTATCCAACGTAGCCGACAAAGGATGTTGATAAAGAATTTATTCACTCTGATACTTATATTTTGTCAATGTTATCCCATGTATCTGACAATAGATGTTGATAGAGAATTTAATCACTCTGACACTATCAAACGTATCTGTCAAATGATATTGATAAAGAATTTATTTATTCTGTTGCTTAGATTTTCTCAGTTTTATTCACTCTGGTACTTAGATTTTTGTCAATGTTATCCCATGTATCCGACAAAGGATGTTGATAAAGAATTTATCCAATCTGATACTTAGATTTTGACAATGTTATGCCATGTGTCTGACAATAGATGTATGCAAATTCCTTTTCTTACACCTCCGATGTTTTAGTGGATATTCTAAACCTTTGAAATTCTAGCATATCCTAAAAATAATGAACACATAACAATGTAATGCATAGTATATTTTTAATGAAATAATGTCATGTAGAATATTAATATAAAAACATATTATGATACATTATTAATATCAATCAGCAACTTTGAACATTTTGAATTTGTTCCATAAAATATTTCACCACGTTCTCTCTTGAAAATGTAGCTATTGTCTTCTTTTAGCTTGTAATCAGTAGAATAATCATTACTCCATTTTGAGTCATACACAATATTTACTGGTGTGTCATCGACAGGGTCAATATGCTTTTCGTCTTTGGTATTATTTGATTCATTGACTGTTTGATCAATAGTAGTAACGTTTGCTGGCACTTTGTTTTTCATCGATTCATCTTTATATTCCTTAGTGATATTTTCTACCAATGCCCTTTTTTATTTTTCCGGCAATTTCACTGTCTATTAAAACACTATTTTTACAAAGATAACAGTTCCGGCACGTAGACAAGATATGGTTTATGATATTACTAGAAGAGTAGGCCTTTCTTTTCCCTTTGCTTTCATTTGAATGCTAATACCTAAAAGATGACGATAGGTTCTATCAATAGGTATCATGTTAGAAATTTAATTCCTTTGTGTCATGACAACGAACGCATACGTTTCCGATAGTGCTACCTCTTGTACTTGTTTCATTGTTCAAATACTTCTCCTTGTTGGGATTCAATGCTACAATAACACTAACATGTGAACACATTTCTACTGGTGTGTCACCTAAATGTTCAATATGCGTTTCGTCTTTGGTATTATTAGGTTCATTGACTATATGATCAATAGTAGTAATAATGTTTACTGGCACTTTGTTTTTCATCGATTCATCTTTATATTCCTTAGTGATATTTTCTGCCATTGCCCTTTTTATTTTTCTGGCAATTTCACTGTCTATTACCACATTATTTTTACACAGGTAACAGTTCCTGCACGTAGAAAAGATATGGTGTATGATATTAGTAGAAGAGTAGGCCTTTCTTTTCCTCTTTGCTTTCATTTGAATGCTAATACCCGAAAGCTGACGATAGGGTTTAACACAGGGTAACATTTTGCGTAAAAATTACCACTGCGTAAAAATTACTGATTTAGTACATTCAGTAAACTAGGTAGTGTTAATAACCCGCCATAGAGTACCAGTGGGAAAGCCGCATCGTGTCTATGAGAAAGCATAGAGTACGATTGGTAGAGCCGCAAGCATATTTCATGTCATTTTAAGATACGTAAAAAAAATTTGAATAATTTCTGTCCAAAAAAATTCAGTCCAAAAAAAGTGCTACTACAAACATTATTTTTCTAATAGTAAAAGCATGGCTAACATATCTATACCATTCTCATTTTGAGTTTCGAAAATATTAATGTGAATTTTTTATGCTTTAAGTATGTTTATCTCATTCGAAGACATGTAAAAAAGGTTGAAAAAAACAATGTTAAAAAAAAAGTTAAAAAAAACTTTAAAAAAAAGTATAAAAAATGGAGGAGGCCTAAAACGCTGGAGGGAGGGGGGCCCTTAGAGATTTGGGTAAGGGCGCCCTTGGAGGTTGAGGTCCTTGGTGGTTAGGGTCATTGGTGTTTGCGGTTCTTGATGGTTCAAACCCTAACCATCTCACTAGTTCATTTTTAAGGATTCTAAGGACTGTTCTGAATTTCTATATTAAATTCTTTTCTTAGCATCTAACACTTTTTTAGTTTCAACTTTTTAGCCTGCTCCATTGTTAAAAAGCATATTTTATATTGGCAACACTGTACGATCTGAATTTCTGTATTATACCGAACACAACCGTGAAGTAAAAGCCAAGTTAAGTCGCAAAATCTTCTTGTCACCGTTAACCTTTTCCAAAGATTGATATTAGTGTTGTTATTCTAACATTTATGCCAATTTGCGTTATAAAGGCTTTGAAATAATAATAATTCCAGAATTTATCTCTATGCCTAAAGAATTTTAAATTACATATCGCATATACACTGCAAACAAAATGCTTCATCTCTTCCCCTAAGTGAAACCATAATCGTTCCCTTCTGTATCTGTTACACTTAGAAACATCTTAAATCTATGTTATCCAAGAGATGAATTTCAGAATCAAGATGCATTATAAAGGATTCGAAAGAATATTAATTCCAGAATTTATCTCTGACACTAAAGTAGAGACGCCATATTGTTTCTTAATTCTCCTCATGATTCATTAGTATTCTCTGTCAGATTTTCATCACTGTCGACTATGTAAATCAATTTCCTAGAAATAAGGATTCCCCGCAGTATTCATTATGGTTAGAAACATCCCTGATTGGCCTAGAAAGAGACACGGGATCTTGTTCCGTTGGTAGACCAATAACCTTGTCCCGTTAGTATTCTACCTCGTTGGAGAGCGCATGTGCGTTGTCCCCCCTGTACCTTTTGATGCATTCCTACTATCCAGTCCCCCTCCATTGATATATCCCCTTCCCCCATGACAAACTATTCCATTGAAAAATCATCCCACGTGATCGGGTAACTTTTGGGGAAAACTTAGCAGAGGAGGGGGCTAGAGTAGTGGGGGCGTAGTCACTTCTAGGACATCCCTAGGGACTACTCCTTTCTTCCAGAGTTTCAAGAAGAATGTTTAACGGCTATTTCCTCTTTTGGCGACCAGGTGTCGCAATTTTAGGCGAAATTCCCGCCCAGGCAAGATTTGGCACTATCAGGTGTCACAACTTTAGGTGAAATTCCCACCTCTGGCAAGTTTCCAGGCATGATTACTAGGAATGTGGTCCATATAATACACAAGTTCCAACACCCTTGCACCTGTTTCTAGGCAAAATTCCCGCCCAGGCAAGATTAGGCATGTCTAGCCAAGATTAGGGTACTATTTTTCCACTCCTTGATGGACTTTTGGGGGGTTGCGCATAAATCGTGTAATTTCAATGTTAGGCAACAATACTTTTTACCGGTTTACATGCACAATTCCAACTATGATTTGAAATTCATATTATCAGTGTTGGCACGATTGCAGAAAGGTGAAGTTGTAGAGGGCGCATGGGTAGATGGTTCTTTTTCATATAACATCATACCGAAATCATCTAAAAAGCTGCTAGTCTTAGAATTTAAATGGCAAACAATTGATAATGTACACGTGCTTGAATAAAATCCGTTTCCTTGATTCTTTTAGTTTCTTCCCTAAACCCCAAGTCAACTCATTCAAGTACAAAAAAGCGACGATTTTAATAGTTTCTCCCTCCTCAAACAGCACTTTCAAGATGAGGAACTGTATGATTTATTAACGTGTCAGGGCATATACCCGTACGAGTACTACAGCTCCGCCTCGAACCTAGTTGAGGAAAAATTACCGCCCATCGCCGATTTTTATGATTCACTTGGCGATTGTCAATGCACCACTGCCGATTACGAATTTGCCAAGAGGGTTTGGGCAAAGGGAGGGTGTAAAAATGGGTGGGATTATTGTAAAATGAACCTGGCAAGTGATGTATTGACGTTGTTGGATAATGTTTGTAAAAACACGGATAAAAATCATGAAGAATTCGGGTTGGATTTGGGGTACTATTTTTCCACTCCTTGATGGATTTGATTCTTGAAATCAGTGGAGAAGAAATAGGTCAGATCGCCGACGTGGATCAACACCTGTTTCTAGAGAGATCAATGTGGGGAGGGTAGGTTTTTCACGGGAATCGTATCCTTGAAACCGACCCGACTGGACAATGCACCGGCGAAAAGTCGGATGCCGTTTTCTTGCATATGAATTCCCTTTACCCGTCCGCAACGTCTCACTTTTATTTTCCGTGTGGGAATTACCAATGGCTTAATGATCCTTCTGCTCCAGATTTTCCCAATATTTACACTGTTGAGGAAAATGGACCGCAAGGATGGTTTTTTGAAATTGATGGTGAAATTCCTCTGGAACTTCATGACTCGATAAAAGATTTTGTTTTCCCCTGCATTAAAAGACCGGTGTATAGGGACTTCCTGAGTCCCTACAATTTATCATTGGTAGAAAATAAAGGTATGCATTGGACACATTCAAAACAAAAGTTTATTGCCGACCTGGAGCCGAAACGGAATATTGTTGTACACCGAGTTCTTTTGTGGTGGACGCTTGCCCACGGTTTCAATGTCACAAGGATTCATAGAGCCCTCAAATTTGACCAAAAACCTTATATGAAGACGTTTGTTGACACTTTTGTTAACAAACGGTCTCAAGAAAAAATAAAAATCGAAAAGGAAATCTTTAAACTCATTTTAAATTCAGCTTTTGGTAAGATGTGTGACAGTTTGCGAAACAGAAGTCGCTGTGACGTTGTGACAAACCGAAAAGAATGTGCCCAAATCATTGCGGATCCAAACTTCACATCATTCACGATTATAGACTCCAATATGGTCCTTTTACTCAGAAAAAAAGAAATATAGTTTTAAATAAAAACATTTCCGCTGGCATTGCCATTTAAGAAATATCAAACAAACTCATGTTGGAGTTTCATTACAATGTATGTAAGCGCCAATGGCCGGGGGAGGGAAAAGTTCAAGTTTTTGATGGGGAAACCGATTCTTTATTGTTAAAAGTTAAAACTAATAATTTATTAGACGATTTGGAAAATGGAGAGTACACTAGCTCTCAGATGAATTACACAAACTGGGATGAGTCCCGCTACCCAGAGCTAGTGAAACGCCAGGCCCCAAATCGATTGTTAAAATTAAAATCAGAAACGGGAAGTGATTTGGTATCAAATGGTGTATTTCCCGGTCCGAAGTTGTAGTGCGTCGAAACGCACAATGAGACTACCAAAAAATTCTGCAAAGGGGTACCTGCATATTATGTAAAGGATAATTTCAACATAAGCGTTTATATGAACTGTATAGAGCAAAATTTAGTTCCAAGAGCCAGTGTCATGGCCATTTGCTCCTTATAATACAAAAACTATACAGTTCAAGTAAAAAAAATGCCATGTCCACCATATTGGATAGTCTATGTACTCGAGGGTAGTGTGAGAGTACTACCACATGGTCATTATCTTACTTCAGATCGAGTTGAATGTGTAAATTATAGAAAGCAACTCAGTCTGGAGGAAGCTCTGTAGTTGTGGGAGGGGGAGGGGGTCGTTTTTCCGTTAACAGCTTAAAACTGCCTTTAGTATCTACTCATTTTCCCGTCACACGCTCGGCACTGCCCTTTTTTGTTCTATCCATTTCAATTTATTAAATTTCATTGCGTAAAGCGGTAATTTTCAAGTGTTTATTTTATCCTGTCACTGGCTCGGCTGCAGTTATCGTTGGTCGTCCGATCGTCGTGTTCTTTAAAATGTTTATGTGCTTATTTTTATGTTGTTGTATATATGTGAATTAAAGATTCTATTCTATTTCCTCTTGAATATTTATTTAACAGATTGAGCTTAGGTTAAGTAAGTTGCATTTTGGCATTGGAAGGGTATGTATCAATTTAAAACACCCTTCAGATCGTTTCTTTGCGGACCCTCCATGTCCGGCAAAACGATACTTTTAACAAAAATCATTCAAAACCGTGATAAAATGTTTTTTGAGAACCAGCAAAATATCTATTATTGGTATAGTATATGGCAAGAATCCTATGATAAAATAAAGAAGATTGATCCAAGCATAAAATTTATACACAGACTTGACGTGTTTACTAGTATTGCACCAAACTCGTGGTTGCTTATTGACAATTTAGCTGAATCTATTGAAGAATGGTCGCGGGAAGTGTTACAATTGTTTACTGTCCGGTCCCATCACGAAAACATTTCTGTAACTATTGTTCTCCATAATCTTTTTCATCAGAATAAATGCATGAGAACAATTGCTCTGAGTTGTACCTACTATGTCATCTATAGAGTCTTTCGCGATTCAACCTGGTGAACCTAAATTTTTACTTTCCACATACAATCAAGTAATTAAAAACTATATGGTTACATAATATTAGACCTGAATCAAAACACGCCCGAAGAGTTACGTGTAGTCACTGATATTTTTTATAATGAAATTCCTTTAGACCTACCCGTGAATAGTAAAAAGGGTCATTAGTCGCAATCATGACATTGAAGAAGCTACATGAACATAGGCATTTATTTTCTGTGCTAGCCAATCCAAAACCATGACTTAGAAAGGCGATTCTGAAGCATGGTGTTGCCAAGGAATTTATTAATCTCTTGTCAGAACCTTAGTTTAATTTAACAGCGGGTAATGTTCCGCTGTCAGATCGTGTTAAGCAACAGACAAGGCAACATAGATCACTTGTACGTTCACTAGCTTGCAAAAAGAAAACAAATTGTAAAAGAAAACTTCTTGTTCAAGCGGGTGGTAATTTCTTTTCATTGTTACTACCGATAATCGCCAGACTTGTAAAAACTATTCTCTAGAAATGGCTAAACCCTATAAATTGACCCCAATTGAACTTACTCTTTCAACCAAAGAGCACTTTGAAGATAATTTTGATATATTTCTTAACAATGAAACAATTGCCGATGATGAAAAATTAATTTTGCTTCAAAATGCCCTTCGTCGTGTCAACAAACATAAACCTTATCGTGAAAAACCACTTAAAGTCAAGGTCATTGATCGCCTTCTGGAAACAGTGAAACACCGAAAAAGGAAGAGTTATTAACAAGTGTTGTAGACTTGTTGCCTCAATCCTATCGTGAACAAAGTAAAAGACTCTTGACGTATCTCGCTGAAAATGAACAAATTGATGAGAAAAAGAATGAAGTAATAATCCAGGGCAAGCTTTACAATTTAATTGATTTATTATCGTATCTGATTGCGTAGTCGAATCCTTTACGACGAGCATTTATATAATTATTTAGAGTCGTCAAATTTTCACAGAAGTCTTATCGGTAATAAGCAAATTCTAAAGAAACTAAGAGAACATAGTCCATTAAAGGTAGAAGACGATTTTAAATCTTTCTTGGAAAGCACACCTAGTGGTCATGTGACACCGGTAACTATACAAAAGCGAAGACGTATTGATTCACCTGGTAGTATACAAAAGGGTAGCGGACGGTTCCGATCAAAATGGATCAAATTTTGAAAGGTGTTTATGAAAATATTGGAGAACCAGGAAGTTTAAGGTCTCCCTCTACACTTGCATGGTTTACCGGAATTAAAAAGAAGCTAGCAAAAGAGTATCTGCAAAAGGAATCCAGTTATACTCTTCATCGAAGTCATAGAAATAGGGATAATCACTATCGAAAAACTAAAACCTTTTATCCTCGACATATATTACAAGAAGATCTTTTGACTCTAGACACGATTCAAAGATGTCATAATAAACCGTGCAAATATATTTTACTCGCAATAAGTGTGTTTAGTCAGTATGCATATGCAGTTCCATTAGAGTCAAAGAGTGGTAATGAAGTTGCTAAAGCCCTTGAATCCATCTTCGAACAAGATTCATATAAAATATTCAAACAGACCGTGGAAGCGAATTCGTTAATCCCCATGTAAACAAAATTTTATTGAAATATAATACAATACTCTATCATAGTCATTGTCCTACAAAAGCCACATTGGCAGAACGTTTAATACGAACTATTCGACTTTTAATTTCAAGATATTGTACATTAAAAATACAGCTGCGTTTATTAATGGTTTAGTTAGATTATACAAATACACAATCAACGTCCTCATCGATCCTTATTCAATACTAGCCCTCAGGAAGTTCATTATACGGAGAGTACACATTTCCTTAAACAATATGCTAATGAAAACGCAGGAAAGAAAAAATTTAATGTTGGTGATACTGTTCGATGCAATCGTACAAGAAATATTTTTGAAAAGGGAAATTACTTGTGGTCTACTGAAATGTTTAAATTGTCAGAAATCCTAGATACTAAACCTATAACATATCAGCTTCGTGATATGAAAGATGAAGAGTTTCTTGGCGTATTTTATGATTATGAATTACAAAAAGTTAAAAGACTGGAATGTATCAAATTGAAAAGGTATTAAAGACTCGTACACGCCAGAGAAAGAAACAGTTGCTGGTTCGCTGGCTAGAATACAACTCTGATTTTGATTCGTGGGTACCCGCTGAAGAGGTCCATAATGTCTGAAGGTTCTTATATGACATTCATGTCCAATGTTTTTGATCCTCTATATGACTATTTGAATAAAACGAGCAATTTTTGGACAAAACTTTCACCTGCTATTAAATTTGAGGGAAGGTATGAAGTGGCTTTTGTAAATTGTATTCTTAAAAATACTTATGATATCCTAAGAAAGGATCATACATACAATAGAAAAATTAGGCCCCATGATTGTCCAATTGTTAGGGATCAATATGTGATTGAAAAATATGAATTCACTTGAATACCCTTTGCCACATTATCATATAAGGAGTTTGGGAGTATGAACGAATTACGTCAGGTAATCAACAAAAAAATTTCCACTCGTAAAAATGGTGCCTTTCAATTCAATTTTTCAAAGGAAGAGGGGAAAATCTACATTAGTTCGCCCATTGACAATGACAAGATTATTCTCAGCGATAATCTAAGAGAAGTACTTGGTTTTAAACATAATGTAATCAATGGGAAAAGTGCAGGAAGCGCTAGTGGCATGAATCGTGTCTTTTTCGCAGAGTATCCGCCTGCCTTCTCTTCTGACAGTTATATATTTCTATATGCATCCTTTGTCGAGAAATCAAGAGTTGGTAATACCAATGTCCCCCTCCTACGCGCTCTTGAACGAAAACCTCTAATGACCATATTCACCAATACAATATAAAGCACCTTCAATACGTTCCAGTCAACACTTCGCATTTGGAGGTCTGTCAGTTAACATTAAGAAGCGAATTGGGTGATCCTCTCGCAATAACAAAAGGTTCGGCCGTGATTACATGTCATTTTCGACCCATTCAGTGAAATAGCTAATATAAATCAGTTTGTATATTCTGATATTGATTGATATGTTGCTACTCTTGGACCACACCACTTGAGACATGGAATGGCCTATTATAGGGATCGTTCGTCAATGTCCGGGTACGGTCTCGGCAGTTGGTTTGCTAAGCTTTTTCGCTCTGCACTACCCTTGGCTAGAAAATATATTGCACCGGTTGCAGTGGTTTTTGCGTCCTCTACATTACATGACTGGGGCTCTGGAAAGATATTCAAGAAAGTGTTTTGCAAAGTCTCAGGTCGAACCCACGATCCCTCAGTGAGTGATTGAAACAAAGGGGGAAAGGTTTAAAAAGGAGGAGAAAATCCCTATCACTAATCAGTCTCAAGTCAGCCGGGAAGCATAAAGCATCAAAGAAAGTAAAAAGATCCAAAAAGAATTTCTTTTCTTAAAATGACATATCTGCCACATAAAGATTCTCACCCTTCAGTCACCTCATCTCTAAATCTTTTCAATGCGGAAAATGTAGATGTCAGTGTAAAACATGGATACTATGAACAATTTTACCCGCAACAACCTCTCTCTTAAAATGTCCATTTTCAAATTTACTCTAATGAAGTTTAACCGATAAACTTCTAATGAAGTTTATCGATTTAAATTCGACATTTACAGATTTAAATGTCATTGTTAAAAAATTGAACAATGAAAAACCAAGTGCCGCCGGAGGATTATCATACGAGAATTGTGTATTACATAATTTATTTCGACAAATAATCGTCTATATAAATGGAACATTGGTGAGCATGAGCAATAATCTTTCAAATTATGCAAGTTATATACAATTCATGTTGATGACACAATGTCCTATAAGCATTTGAGAGGTATGACTATTGGATATGAATATAAAACAAATACTGATACTACCAATATTCTTAGAGAGGCAACAACTAAAGATTTACATTTAGTCGGGAAAACTAAATCAAGAGATATTTAATATACCTCAATGGTTGCCTCCTAATGTAAAGATTGATATAAAACTACAACTCACGCCGTCCAGTTATATTATACGAAAAGTACTGGACGCTGCACCCGATGTAACAGTCTGTCTCACCTCGACAATACCTCATGTACGAAAACAACAAGTTATGAGTTCTGTGGCTTCGGCAATTGAAAAATTAAGAGCCAGTGGAAATAATATCAAATTGCTTGTGCCTCACACAATCACGAATCAGCGTCACATTGCTACAGGTACGCGTACCTATACCGATTCGTCATTTATCAATGGTGAAATTCCTTCAAAATTGGCACTGGCCTTTGTAAAAAGTGCTAACGCTGTTGGATCATGGACGGATTACCCACATAAATTTGAATTATTTTGACTTTCATCGCATGTATGTAAAGTAAATGGAATCCCACTCTACAAATTATCCTTTGATAAATCCCTCAGGACCCTCTACGAATTGACAATGTAATCCCTAGATCGAGATTCTCAATTGTTCGAAAATGGTATAACTGATGCAATGTTTGCGAAAACGCATGGCATTATTGTATTAGATTTGTCTGGTACTCAAGATATGAGTGTTTTCCGGACGGGAAATGTACGGATAGAGTGTACCTTTGCTAAGCCGCTGGAGGAGAGCATTGCATTAATCTCGCTAAATCAATTTGAAACCTATTGGGAAATTACCCCAGACGGTAGTTTTTTATTAGACTTGGCGTCATGAACAGGGAATAAATAATTGATGTATTTAACATGGACCCCTACATGACCAAATATAAATCTTATTGCACACCTTCAGATTTCCTGGAGCATATTCAACATGTTGACAATACTCTAATCATTGTTAATAGCAGTCCATCCAGTCGAAAGACGGGGCATTGGTTATGCATCTTTCAAACAAGAAGCAATATAGAATTTTTTGATCCGCTTGGCTTGCCGTATACATTCTACACACCTGATATAAAAAGTTTCTTGAGCAGAGCGGGAAATCTATTATTCAAAATTGGAAGCGAGAACAAGATTCATCAACGAAAAGCTGTGGTTTTCATGCCCTATTATATTTTATTTTTCAAAGTCGTGGACATACTTACACGGCATTTATCAAGATTTACGGTGACAATCCTCGATTGAACGACTTTAAAGTGGGAAATACTCTTTCTTACCTCTATAATATAAATTTCGGTGCCCTAAAAGTGAAATGCTTTAAAAATGTATGTAGATTTGTTTATTAATAAAATTTATGTATAAAACATTGAGTCCTTTAGATTTCTTCTTCTACGTATGGGTAATCATCAGAAACGACAAGTGCTGGTAGCTCGTCAGGATTTAACATGTATTCGTCTTGACGTGCAAACTCAGGGTTACATTTTCTACAATAAAGGGTAACATCATTTTTATTAAATCTCTTAGTAAAGTCAATAATACTACTCTGATTCATATGACAAAATTCACGTGTTTCAATTTGTTTGTTTGAAGCAATGTCACATACAAAACTCTCATATGAAGAATCACCTTCTGTAACAGCCAAATATAAGTCTGTAGGTTTATAATCATAGTATCCAGTATCTTTACAGCGATATCGTAAAAACCAGACTCTTTTATTGTTCCAGCAATTGAAGCGTAGGCCAGGTTGTTCTTCCCAAAATAATTTAAAGCCACGACGATACCAGTCTCTTAGAAATAAACTGAACTCATGTTTAGGGTTTTTCGCATCAGCCCAAGATAAGTATTTTCCCATTGATCACATTTATCCTAGTGACAATTGGAGCATAAGAATCCTCTTTTATGAGAGTCACAAATCTCTTCATGACAAGAGTTACAGTCTTTAATATGCACAGCATATCCTCTATGCAATTTACACGGATTGCATAATTTACACTTTTCATTATACTCATCAGCAAAAGTACAATTCTCACAGGATGACCAGCTGCCCAAAGTATACAAGCATAATGGGCACGTGTAAAACGTTTTTCGATGTTGACTGGTCCACTTCGAAAAACAAACTGACTCGGGGTCAATGAATATTCCTTGCTATCAGTTTTAAGTTATCGAATCATTAAAGGAATGGGAGGAGTAACTGAAACTCTGTGTAATCTTCAAACAGATGTGCAATATCATTTTATTTTGTCTCAATCAATATATCTATAAATTGAGTAAAAGCCTGGGGGTCACGACACATAAGTCTCAGGCAACAGTCCAGCGATGGAGACTCATTTCTCATTATATTATCAACCATCCTCTTAGTGAAGATTTTCTTCTGTACTGATAATCTTTGAAAATTATCATCTAAAATTAACCATGTCTCCAAAGTAACAAGATTACCTAAAATTTTCTGTCTGTCCACTTTATTCATTTTATTCCTGACACTCCTGTCTCACCACTAAAAAGAAACTGATTCTCAGAAAATAGTTTCTACCACCTGGGAACGTGTCTAGACATGAGTTTGCTTAGAAACAAGATGTGTCCTTGAAACCTTGGCTAGACATGGTGAATCTTGCATGGACATGCCTAATCTTGCCCCCAAATGCCTAATTTTGCCTGGGCGGGAATTTCACCTAAAATTGCGACACCTGGTCGCCAAAGAGGAAATCGCCGATAATCATTTTTCTTGAACCTCTGGAAGAAAGGAGTAGCCCCTAGGGATGTCCTAGAAGTGACTACACCCCCACTACTGGCTAGCTGCCCTCTAATATTTTTGGTCACTTAAAAAGCACGCTAGAACTTTTGATTTCTGATCAAATGAACCCTCTCCCGATCATCTACGATGACTGATTTAATATGATCATCTCTGGGGAAAAAAAAAACGCATCCATGATCGTTCTTCTGACAAAAAAATGCAAAATTCCATATTTTTGTACATAGGAGCTTGAAACCTCTGCAGTAGAGTTTTCTGGTATTCTGAATCTGATGGTGTCAATTTCATTAAGATCACTTAATGTATTGGGGGTTTTTAGCCCCCTTTTGAAAAATTTGGGCAAATTTTCTCAGGCTCGTAACTTTTGATGGGTATCATTAAATTTGATGAATTTTCCATATTTTGAATAAGCATCAAATTTTGATTCTTTTGGTGTATCTATTGTTATCAAGACTCTGTTTTTTAGAGGTTCGGTTACTATTGAGCCGCATCGCTCCTTACCATAAAAAGTTTGAAAATCGTAGTTTGGTGCCACAAAACGGGAAAAAAGACACTTTCCCGTGGCAAAATCTTCATGGTTACTTGAAAGGGCCCTAGATGTTTTAATTTAAGTTCAAAAAAACTTTCTCTCTATTTTCTAGGATCTTCGGTTTGATACGACCACCCCTGGGAAAAAAAGAAATAGAAATTTATGTACGGCCTTGCTTCTGGGAAAAAACAAAATGTAAAATTCTACGTTTTTGTAAATAGAAGCATGAAACCTCTACGGTAGGGTTCTCTTATATGACGAATTATAATGTGATTTTCATTAGATTGCCTGCTTTTTAAGGATGTTTCCCCCTTTTTACCGAAAATGAGGTAAGTTCTCTCAAACTTGTAGCTTTTGGTGAGTAAACATGAGCTTCATGAACTTGTATATTTGGAAATCAGCATAAAAAGTAAATTCTGTTGACGCATCAATTGTTTGAAATTTTCCGTTTTTTAAAGTTTTGGTTAATTATGGCCTTAGTCGCTCATGGTCACGCTATACTTACAATTTGTTACCAAATACTGTTTAATAAGATTTTTCTTGTAATAAACAATTTTGTATGCACTTGATCATTTTGTTCAGTCGAATTTTAGCTTTAAAAGAAAAAGGGTCAATTTGACAGCTGGGTTGTAAGTCTAAACTTAGTTTTCTTTTGCTATTCTGTAATTTTTTTTTAAATGTCTCAAGATTTCAGTTCGAGGAAGAGAATTGTCTTGTTGTGAAAATAGTATACTTAAGAGGGTCATTATAAAATCAAAACATGGTTCTTATGCAAGGAGGATGAGTTCTGAGTATAGGCCCTTAGAAACGTGAAGGTCTAGGCAAAACCCCACTTTAGGGCCTTTTGGGATCTTGGAAAGCTGTTGATCTAGGATAGGCAAATAAATCTTCTGGGAATAAAGCAGAGCCTAAAATATCCCCTTGGAATCTGTCTTTAAATTCCTATTTCTACTCCTTCTGTAGCCTATTTTAAGTAAGACAAGTCTATACCTATTTCAATTTTGAGAAGCAATAGATCCTTCTGTAATTTTGGTTTATATCAGATTTTCTTTAACTGTAGGTTTTGGACGTAATGAATCAAGATTAGATATATGATAATGCGAAATAATTAGATATATAATAGGTTACGTGGAATGACCCCTTTGCCATGAATCCTCGCCGTTTGCCGAGTTTTGTTTCCCTTTGCATGTAAAATTAAACAAACAAAAACAAGTTTTTTCAACTGAAAGTAAGGAGCAACGTTAAAACTTAGACGAACATAAATTACTACGTATATGAGGGGGGTTTAACCCTCCTCAATACCTCGCTCTATACGCTAAAGCTCGAATTTCGTCCCATTTCTTTAAGAATGGCTCCTGAATCGCAAAAGCGGTTTAATTAGAATTAAAAGCTCTTTTAAAAGTATTAAAAAAAACTTTAGCGAAAGAATCAATAAAATTTAATTCTTTTGATATATCTATTGTCATTAAGACTCTGTTTCTGGTTCTAGAGTTCCGGTTGCTATTGAGCCGCATCGCTCCTTACTTACAGTTCGTTACCACGAACTGTTTGATTAGTTACTCTTTTTATTTGAAAGTTGTTTCTAAATGTATTTAAAAGAAACTTATTCCTAAGAAAATGTTCACTAAAATCTATTCTACTGCTCCCATCCACCATGGCTATTCTGGTATCTGCCCCCTCCCCCCGTGGACAATTTTCTGCAGGCGCCGCAAAGATTTACAGTATAAGTTTCAAACTGAAAGGTTTTCTAATATACCGTTTCGAGTCAAAAATGATCTGGTACTTTGTCTGCTGGGATTCAGGTTCAGGTTCTTTTATTTACAATTTAAAACAACTACAATATGGGTATGCCCGGCTGAGAGTCATTATGTGATACATTTTATGAAAGGGTATATGTAACCCATCCTTAAAACAAAATAGGCTCGACCAATTGGTCTAATTTGCGTTCCTATTTTTTATTCGGGCCTCTAGAAGTTTTCTTTCTTCCAAAATTCGCTATCTTTTTTAATAAAAGGCAGAAATAACTGAAACTTTAAACTTTTGACATAAAAAAACATGGTAAGTAAGGTCATTTTTAAACCAACCCTTCTATAAGTGACAATGATTCTTGATTAGGAATATGGGGGAATACAAAAACTTCTAGAGTCCAAGTTACTGTTCAACGTCCTGTTGCCAGTGAAAAGAACATTTCGGTATTATTTTTTGTATTGAATATTCAGAATTCATTCCCTGCATATTGTTTGCAATGTATTATTTTGCATTCCTTTTTCTTATTTGTGAACTTTCATTGATGACGTAGTATGTTTTAGACTTTTACAATGAGAGAAGGAGGCAGTACCCAAACTCTTGTTTGTAGTAATTTCTGTTCGTTTCAAGCTCATTTTGCATATTAAATTTAAGTTTAACTCGTTTTAAGATTTATTTATTCATTTATATTAGTGCCTATTGTATGTTTTTTTCTATGATTGTTTATTTAATTTCTGTTCATTTTGGGTTTCATTCATTCTTTAGTAGTAATTTCTGGTCGTTTTTGAAATATTGTAGGTTTTTATTTCTTTTGATGTTAAGTTTAATATGGCCTTTACTTTTCTTCGAAAAACTTTTTTTTCGGAAAGTCTTTTTTAAATTAATGCTTAGGTAAATCGATGACAGTTTTCCTGTCTATCTTGACTCCCGAAGAAGCAAATACAAAGTTTGTTTTGTATTACAATTACAAACTGAGCTTGAGCTATCACCTTTCACCAATAATATTGCATTCGATCCTAAGCACTGAACAATATTATTGCCTTAAGTTATTGACAATAATCAAGGAGGCACACTTGTGCCTCTATAAAGAGGCGACCCACCACAATGTTAAGCGATTTCAGGTCCTAGAGGTCGCAGAGAGACGGCGGTAATTGCATTTTGTAGCCCAAGCTCAAACTAAGAAACTTGCAAAATTTCATCCTCCTCCGACTTTATCTTCATGGGGTAAACTGGGCCGGAAGTTTGGACCCTCCCACCACAGCCCCCCTTTAACGTTGTCCGATTGGGCTGAAATTTAGAGGTTAAGCTTTCCAAGGGCCCGGGAGCTTATCCTCGAAATTTCAGCTCAATCCGATCACTCCTTCCCTGTTTTCAAAAAACCAAATATAGCCACTTAAAATTCATCTCTTTTTTTTTTGTTAGCCACGCCTACAGGCCACAGTTGGCAACGGATCCGGTTGAATGAGGACTCATTCGAAGCAGAATTCGACCTGTTAGGGCCTTTTGATATTTTCAGACCGAAAAAATTATCCCCCGAATTTACATTTACGAAAAACCTCGTTTTCCTATATTAGCCCATGTTAATTTTTCCCTCCACAACCCCCCCTTTAACGTTGTCTGATCGGGCTGAAATTTAGAGGTTAAGCTTTCCTGGGGCCTGGGAGCTTATCGTCGAAATTTCAGCTCAATCTGATCACTCCTTCCCTGTTTTCCAAAAACCACATATCAAGATTTTTGGGAATTTGCTTGCGTCGAAAATACCTTCTATTTGCTAAACAACAACTACTATTGTGTTTGTATAGTCCAGCGGCTGAGACTTCAGACTTTCATGCGGAAAACTCGGGTTCGATTCACCATCAGAGCAACTTTTTTATATACTTTGAAAAGAAACTCAGTTTCTTTTTTAAATTATTTGAAAAAAATTACGTTTTCTAAAGAGTTAAAGAGGCTGAGTTACAAGGTCAACCCTTAAAACGTAAAGGGATTAGGAGGCACAGTTGGGGGGGCTGTTAAAGAGGCTGAGTCACAAGTTCGAACCTTAAAACGTACAGGGATTAGGAGGCACCCTGTACGACGTGATTTGAGTATTCAGGAATTAAAAGCCTTAACATAAGAATGTTCAAGAGCGGGGGGTTTGGGGGGCGGCAGCCCCCCAACTTTAACTCCTGACACGATCAGCTAACAGTTAGTCAAGCAATAATAAGTAATAAACTGTACAAAAACGTGCAGAAATTATTTGAAAAAAACTACGTTTTCTAAAGAGTTAAAGAGGCTGAGTTACAAGGTCGAACCTTAAAACGTACAGGGATTAGGAGGCACAGTTGGGGGGCTGCCGCCCCCCAAACCCCCCGCTTTCGCAGCCTTTAAATATAAAAAAAAATTTCTTTAAACTGAAAGTAAGGAGCGACATTAAAACTTAAAAAGAACAGAAATTATTCCGTATATGAAAGAGGCTGTGCCCTCCTCAACGCCTCGCTCTTTACGCTAAAGTTTGACTTTCTCACAACTCTTTTTTAAACAATAAAAACTTTAGCGTAAAGAGCGAGGCGTTGAGGAGGGCACAGCCTCTTTCATATACGGAATAATTTCTGTTCTTTTTAAGTTTTAATGTCGCTCCTTACTTTCAGTTTAAAGAAATTTTTTTTTATATTTAAAGGCTGCGAAAGCGGGGGGTTTGGGGGGCGGCAGCCCCCAACTGTGCCTCCTAATCCCTGTACGTTTTAAGGTTCGACCTTGTAACTCAGCCTCTTTAACTCTTTAGAAAACGTAGTTTTTTTCAAATATATTTATATAAACCCGTTCAGTCTTATCCCAAAGAGACCAATGAACACAAGTAATAGTTTTGAACGATGACGTCTAAAGAATTAGAGAGGAATTTTATTTTGGAATTTCTCAAAGTGTACCACTCGCTACCAGCTTTATGGGATGTTCGAAGCAAATTATAATCACCTACGGAACAAGTACTGACAAAACCTATCCTCTCCACACAAAAAATGTGACCCTTTGTATACCTATGCGAACCTGGCAACTAAAAACCGTAGTTACACAATTCATCCCGGTCACTCGTCGCCTGAATCACGCTCTAGCATAATTTATTGGCTCGGAGCAAAGTATTTTGGCTCGGAGCGATTAAGTAGTACAGCACTTTGCGTCTAGAGGCGCTGAGGTATGCGGGGTCACTTTTGGAAAGTTTTGTCAGTACTTGTTCCGTAGGTGATTATACTTTGGCTCGAAGCAAAGTATAATCACCTACGGAACAAGTACTGACAAAACCTATCCTCTCCACACAAAAAATGTGACCCTTTGTATACCTATGCGAACCTGGCAACTAAATTGTGTAGTTACACAATTCATCCCGGTCACTCGTCGCCTGAATCACGCTCTAGCATAATTATTGGCCGGAGCAATGTACTTTGGCTTGGAGCGATTAAGTAGTACAACATTTTGCGTCTAGAGGCGCTGAGGTATGCGGGGTCACTTTTGGAAAGTTTTGTCAGTACTTGTTCCGTAGGTGATTATACTTTGGTTCGAAGTAAGGAATACAGCAATCGACACATAAGAAATGAGCAATACAGCATTCTTATCCAAAAATACAGAGAAAGGTATCCCGAAGCTGGAAAAGTAGAAGTACTGAAAAAACTTAACTCTTTTCGAACTAACTTCAGAAAAGAATTAAAGAGAATAAATGAGGGAGGGTGCTATTGAACCAACCTTGTGGTATTTTGAAGAAATAAAATTTTTCTCACCCTATGAACGACCTTGTTCATCCCAGAGTGGTGTACAGATGGTGGACTTCAAAGAAGAAAATAGAAGGGAGGAGGATGAGGGGAACAATTCTCCAGTTAGTACGCAGAATGTAAGTTTAGTATTTACAGGTTAAAAACAAATTTTTTTTGTTCAAAAAAGTAATTACATTCTTTTCTTTGTTATAAAGAAATGTGAAAATGACTGCTTGGACCCTTTTAGCAAGTCCTAAGTTTGTTTAATAGGTAAATTTTTACCAAATCATATTATTGACTTACGAATAAAGTGAATATACCCCTCGATGCCTTTTTATATGCTCTTTCCAAATATAATAATCATTTTTGTCGGAAATGAATTTTATCCCCACCCCTATTGTCCTATATATACCAATTCAGGGTATATATTTGCACATTAGGGGGTGGGGGTAAATTTTATTTTTGATGTAACTGGGAGGTAAGTTTAAAGGCATCAAGTGGTGTGTTTACTTTATTCGTAAGTCAATAATATGATTTGCGAAAAGTGTACCATAATTTCTTTTCGTTTTAAGGTTTAATATTGCTCCTTACTTTCATTTTAAAAAAAAATATCTTTTTTATTTACTTTCTGATCGTTTTTTAAATAATGCTGGGGAATCTGGCTCCCCCTCCATGGAAAGTTCCCTTCCCTCATGAGAAATTCCTCCATGGAAAGATCCCCCCCCTTATCCCCTCGACCAGACCCCCTCCCCCCTGAAATCGTTTGTATACTTCCAAGTAACCAATACTATAGGCTATGTAAACCAAGGGCGGATCAAGGATCTTTTTTTTTGGGGGGGGGGGGCAAAACAGGTTGATCCGATAAACTTGTGTTAGGAGCAAGTTTAATTAACGCAAACGTGTGTTAATTAAGTAAATTACACTACTCCAGACTACGTTAGGGGAAGCCCCCTCGGCCCCGCCACGCATGTAAACAATGGGTAAAGTTCATAAATTGTAGCCCTTTTCCCAGGGACTTCGGGGGGTTAAGTCTTCCTCAAAGACATAGTTATTAGATTTTTCGAATACGCTGAACAAAATGGTTATCTCAAAATTTTGATCGGGTGACTTTGGGGAAAACATGAGCGTGGAAGGGAGCTAGCTGCCCTCGAATATTTTTTGTCACTTAAAAAGGGCACTAGAACTTATGATTTACGATCAGACGAGCCCTCTCCCAATCTTCTACTATCACTGGTTCAATATGATCACCCCTGGAAAAAAAAACAAATAAACACGCATCCGTGATCTTTTTTCTGGCAAAAAATGCAAAATTCCAAATTTATGTACATGGGAACTTGGAACCTCTACAGTAAGGTTCTCTGGTATGCTGAATCCGATAGAGTGATTTTAATTAAGATCACTTGATTCTTGGGGGTGGTTATCCTCATTTTAAAAAATTGGAAAAATTTTCTGAGGCTCGTAACTTTTGATCGGTACCATTAATTTTGATGAATTTCACATATTTTGAATAACCATCAGAATTTGATTCTTTTGATTTATCTATTATTATCAAGACTCTGTATCTTAGAGTTTCGCTTACTATTGAGCCCCATCGCTCCTTACTTGCAGTCATTGCCACGAACTGTTTGAAAGACGGTTATACTGGTAAATCTATGCAGATTCACATAATTTAGCTAGGAAGAAACTGAATAGATTACTTGAAGCTTTTTTTATGCTCCTTCCAAATCAATAATTGCTTCTGGGGTAAATTCCATTTTGAGCCCTTAAAGGGGCTAAAAGAGCCCATAGTAACTAATAGTAACCAATTTAAAAATGTGTTCCTAAAAAAAACTGTCAAATGAGAAAATTCGTCATTTGTTGCTGATTCGAAACTGCTAATTATTATTTTCATTAGTCTGAAGAATAAATGTTATTTGAAACTCAATTTTCAGAAATTTGTAAAAAGAGCCTGAAACTCCTTAAATAAAGATGTCACAGCAAAACAAAAGAACGCCATTGGAATCACCATTGTTGAAAACCGTAGTTACAGCTCCCACCTTGAACAACAAGGAGAGCCATATTTTTGCATGGGTAGCACTGATGTGTCCTCTTTGCTAACAGGCTACTGAAACATCATAGAGTTGTTCAAGGCCTCGTTTAAAAGAAAGCTAATTTTTATATCTAATTAAATAAAAAAAAACAAGTTTTTTTAACTGAAAGTAAGGAGCGACATTAAAACTTAAAACAAAGAGAAATTATTCCGTATACGAAAGGAGCTGCCCCCTCCTCAACCCCTCGCTCTTTACGCTAAAGTTTTTTTACTGTTTTGAAAAACAAAGTTGTGAGACAGAGTCAAACTTTAGCGTAAAGAGCGAGGGGTTGAGGAGGGGCAGCCCCATTCATATACGGAATAATTTCTCTTTGTTTTAAGTTTTAATGTCGTTCCTTACTTTCAGTTAAAAAAAAATATTTTTTTATTTAATTTCTGAACGTTTTTGATTTAATGCAGCTTTTATTTTAGCTCACCGTACAAGAATAATTAAAACAGAATTTGCATATTAATTTTACTTTTTTGGCTAAATGGCTTTCTCGAAATTTTGTTCTGACGTAACTAGTAGGAACCTATCAGGAGGTCCCACGAGAACACATGTGCTGTCATCTACAATTTAGTCTAACTCTGACCCCACACCATATATGGGCATAGACTCCCTAGGGGAAATGAATTTCCGAGAAATTGATTGCGTAACCTAACCTAAGCTCAGGAGGTTCAAACCCCACACCATATATGGGCATAGACTCCCTGGGGGAGCTAAATTTCCAAGAAATTGATTGCGTCATCGAAGGGGAACTAAATTTCCGAGAAAATGATTGCGTAATCGAAGGGGAACTAAATTTTTGAGAAATTGATTACATAATCTCCCGGGCCTATATAATTTATGCATGTTTTTATGGTTTTTGTCGCTGAGAATAAAAAAAACAGGATTTTTATCACTTTGATGTATTTTCATGGTTTATTAATGTCTAATGGATGATGCCAATGTCGATTTATTTGTTGTTGTTGTTGCTTGGCCAAGCTTAATGACACGAGGTGTGATTTACATAATCGCTAGGGGGGAATGTGTTGATCTAGGGGAGAGAATTTCCGAGAACTTGATTTAAATAATCGGTGGGGAGAATGTTTTGATCCAGGAATGGGAAACAGGAAATACATGCCTCCTTCTAAGCCAATCAGAGAGTCGGTTACATCTCATTCTAAGCCAATCAGAGAGTCGCTTACATATGGTTTCCCATTACATCGTAATTCGCCCTTGAGATTTCATATATAACGGACATGCATTGTGATTAAACATTCAGAAAGTTCCAAGACACAATGGATAAAACATCGAATATTATTGATGAGCTAGAAGCCTTGGCTACGGCGATTTACAATGTGAGTTCTGTTTAGTACATTTTCATTCTTTATTTTCAAATAAAATCATTTTAAATAGTAGCCCCTCCAATATATTCAGGTATACCCCCCCCCCACACAATACAAACTCCATTATATATTGTTTATACTCGTTGGAAAGCTTAAAATATGTTCTTTTTTACTACGTAAACCTAACCCCCCCCCCCCCCCTCCATTCCCTCCTCCTCTTTTTATGACTTTAATTCTTCCATTAGAAATAACTCTGTTTTTGAACTCTCCCTTTGACCGGCAACTTCCGTCAACCCTTAGCTATTAATATACAGTTTCCCTTTAAGCCGTAAACCTGACTTTTATCAGTTCCGTAAACATGTTAAAACCTTAATTATTGCATCCCCACCAAATGAGCATCCTGTGCTAGTCAAATATGTAGACAGCTCGCGTCTATTGTCTGATTAATCATGCAAATGATTATACAAGAAAAGACGCATTTTTTTACTCAATTTAGCGGCGTATCTTTCTACAGTAAATCTTATGAATTGCTAGGGGGGCTGGTGGCAGTTATGATAAATATTTTAATATCGAAAATTTGTCTTCTATTTTGAGTAGTCAGTGTTTATGTGGGGGGGGGGGGGTTAGGGTTGCAATGCCTATCTTCTAACACCTTCATTGTAAAACGAAAACAAAGTGTTTCTTCGCATGAAAAGTAAGGGGCTGGGATTTCTAAGAAAAAGAATACATAGCTTTATTAAGTGTAAATTGAATACCATTTGCATCTATGATCGTAAATTTAGGCCTATAAGCTGCTGGATTAACAATCTTTTTTCTATTTTAAAGCCTATAGACGGGGCCACTAAAAAAAAATTCTAAATGGTAAAAAAAAAACATTGATTTCTATCCTAAGGCTACAAACTAGTGATTGTCAACTTTTATTTTTTCACAAGTTATGCAATAAAAACGTATGATTTCCAAGCAGAGTATATTGCTCATAAAATTTTTCTTTTTGCTTTGCTTTTTGGCTTAGGGGAGGGGACTTCTTTGTGATAAATGCTTTCTAGACAAAATTATGGCTAGGTTAGGTTAGGGGGGTACTAACTTTCCTTCTGTAAAAAAGGGAAAAATCATTTCATTACTAAATTTTTTCTCTTCTTTAAGGACATTTATGATGAATGTGTGCCTCCACCTGAAAAGAGAACAAGGGAGGGTGAGGCAGCCCCATCAGTGCCAGCTCCTATGCAGTCTGGGCAAAAGCCAAAAAGAGAATGGGCCATAAGGATGGAGAACCCTCGCTGCCTCATCGATGCAAGCCCGTAACATCGCCGACCCGTCCACCCTCCATCATGTGTTGCCTGGGCCTTCAAGAGCTGCCCCACCTATGCAACGTCAGGAGGTGGCCCTCCAGCATGCTATGCCAGGGCCTTCGGGCACTCAACTACAGCCGGGATATAAAAATGTGAGCATTTTTACCTGGTTATAGAAATATCTAAACAAACCCCATTTTTCATCACCGTAAAAGTGTGTGTCAGAGATGTTAAAATTTTCTTTTCTCTATAATCCCCCACCCCAATTGTTTTAAATTTCTCTGCTCCCCCTCCCTCAGAGATATCTAAATATAATGTAATTTTTTTTGCTTGTCAAAGAAACCGCTCTTCTTTTAATCTTTCCTATTTTCTCTGCCCACTGTAGGCATCTTCGCTATTTTTCAACCTCATAATAATATTTTTCGTTAATTTCTAGTTTACTCTTATCTCACCATTTGAAACTCAAAATGCTATTTTCGCTAGAATATTATAGTTTTATGGGACCTTCCAACAATCGATTCATTTCAACACAGGAAAAGCGTGTCAGAGATATTAAAAGAAATTGTTCCCCCTTTTAAATCAGGTCAATTATCGTATACATCCAGTCTGCTGAATTCTCATAATGAAGCCAAAAAATGCACTATATTCCTCATAGCAAATTCCTTGCGTTATAAACTGCTTTTATTTAAACACAATTCTCTGTCGGAAAGAGTTGGGCTATCAAGTAAAGACCGCGGTTTTTTCAAAGCAGATAAAGAGTATTAATGTGAATTATTTTTGAGGAGTTGTTTGAACAAAATCAAAACCTTCTATGTCATCTTTTAGATTGTATTAACCTGGAACTTTCAGAATATATATATAAAGAGTAGAGAACTAAATGTTACTGCTAAGCAGGTTTTTAAATAATAATCCAATTTTTAAAAATAGGGTGATTTAGACACTTTAAAAATAAGCTATTTTTCTTTTATAGGTTGTTCTGGTCCCATATTCACAATCTTCCCCCTGCTCGTCAGTTGGAGAAGGAGAAGACATGCATGGTATCGTTAATTCACTTGAAATTCCTGATAACATTGACGAGTTTTTAACCGATTTTTAAATGTTGATAATAGCAGAGTTGAGCAGGGGGACTTGAGTCCAAACACACTACAGCTTTTAGAGGATTTTACCCGGGAATTAACAGGGAACTCTCCCCCCACAGATAACATACTTCCACTTCAAACAACTGAAGTGGCTTCCCATAGCCCAATTATTGAACAATGTGGGGGAGAGGTGGTGATAATAATATACAAGAGGAGGAGGGGGAGGTGGGGGAGGGGGTTAATATCCAATTTACGACATTTCCCGAGTTTCAACTCACAAATACAATTTTAAATACAATAGTTGTCTACACTGCAACCTTTGGAGACCCATTTAATTCGCTTTTGTGTGGTAATTTTGTTGTTGACCCTGTAGAAATTGTTCATGACTATGTAGATAGAATTCGTGCACTGCTAGAAAATCAAATTTAATTGTGGGGAGGGGGTAGGGATTCAATTAAGGTTTCTATTGTTTTAAAGGTGTTTTATTTAAATGAGGGAAAAAGTGAGGTTTACCATCATTATGTGCATACCGAGATGCGAGTGATCTATCCAAATTTAGAGAATTTTGAGGGTGTTTGTAACGAGTGGATAGGCCATATTGTTACGCATCTCTATAATGAAAATGGGAGCGGGTCTGTAGTTCTTTATGTTGAAAATTTAAGCGTTAATATCTGTAAATTTAAAGAAGATTTTATTTTAAGAGGGGGGGGGGCAGGTGGGGAAAGGTCAATAGTTTTAAAATATAATCCTGATTTAGTAGGTTGTCAAGGTGTCCAGTGTTTTGAAACAGATCAAAAATGTTTCAAGTACGCTTTTCTCATATCAGCATTTCAGCCTCTAGCAGATGACGCTACCAAGACGAATTTAGACGATTGGGCTGTACATGGGAAGGAGGGGTCCAATTTTCCCATTGTAGATTTCACTTGTTTAGAGGGAAAATACCCAGTAACGCTAAGATCTATTAATATTTTTGAAAGGACCAGTGCCCATTTAAATATCGGCGTTACTGTGGTTCAGTATGAAACTGAATTTGAAGATGGGGTTCGTTCTAAAAAGAAGGGTGTGGTGTTCCCAGTAAGGGGTCTGTCGATTGAATTGGTTAAACACTGGGTTTGGTTGTTGTACACACCACCATCTAGTGACCCAGCCAATTCAATTGGCCATTTCAATCCGATTACAGACATTCGTAGAGTTCTGGGGGAGGGTAAGAATAAGGGGGTACGTTTCTACTGTCCAACATGCCTGTCTCGATTTTGGACGGAATTAAAGTTGCAAAATCATATGAAACATTGTAGACGGCATGGCTACCAGTCAATGGAAACGGTTTCAGGGGATAGGGCCATTTTACGCTTTAAAAATTTCCAAAACACCCTCCTCCAGAGCAATAAAATCTCGTTGGACTGTGAAGCGAAGCTGGTGGAAGTGAACGATCCTCGATTTCCAAACCGGATCAAAGAACATCAAGCTATTGCAGTCTCCTATGCCCACGCACAAAGAGACAGTTCTAACACTATGCAGTTGTTAGAAATAGTTGAAACACTGGATGAGGGAGAGTGTATGGTCAAGGCACTGACTAAATTGATTGGCACAGCTAATGGCGCTGTTTCTCGTTTGAGAAATACGCATTACCCCATGGTGCTGTCTGCAGAGGATCGTCTCGCGATTAAAAATCAAAAAATATGTTGGGTTTGTAAGGGGGAGTTTGAAGAGGGGGATAAGGGGACTAAAGGGAAAAGAGGGAGGAAGGGGAAAGTCAGAGATTACAATCACTTGTGGCAGGAAATATCCTCTGGGGGTAGTAATTTTAGAGGGATAGCGCATCAATCGTGTAACATAAACGTTAGCCAGCAGTTTTTTATTCCGGTTCTTATTAACAATTCAAATTATGATTTAAAATTTATTTTACCGGCACTGGCACGTATGCACAGAGAGGGAGGGGGAGTAGATAGTCCATGGGTAAATAATTCATTTACCTATAACATCATTCCCAAATTGGCCGAGAAGTTGGTGCTTCTCGAGTTGAAATGGCAGGTAGTAAATAATGGGCATACGTGCTGGAATAAAATCAGGTTTTTAGATTCCTTTAGTTTTTTTCCCAAGGCATTGAGTCAATTGATTCAAGTGCAGAAAAGTGACAATTTTGATAGCTTTCCTTTGCTTAAACAGCACTTTCCAGACTACGAGATGTATGACCTATTGACCTGTAAAGGTGTATATGCATACGACTATTGCTGTTCTGGCGCTCGCTTAAGCGAGGTGAAACTACCTCCAATTGAAGCTTTCTATAATTCACTCACCAACAGTGAATGCACAGCCGAGGAATATGAGTTTGCCAAGAAGGAATGGTCTAAGGGGGATTGTAAAAATGGGTGGGATTATTGTAGACTGTACTTGGCCAGTGACGTTTTAACTCTGTTAGACATAGTTTGCAAGAACACAGACCAAATCTATTCAGACTTTGGACTAGATATAGGCTATTATTTTTCCACACCAAATTTGGTGATGGACTTGATTTTAAAAATTAGTAGGGAGGAAATAGGCTTAATCACCGATGTGGATCAACACCTTTTTGTAGAAAGATCAATGAGGGGTGGGTATGTTTTTCATTGGGATCGCGTCTTGACCACCGATCCAAGCGGACAAAACAACAACACCGGTGCAAAGTCAAATGCAGTGTTCTTGGACATGAACTCATTGTACCCCTCGGCAATGTCTCACTACTCTTTGCCGTGTGGGAACTATCAATGGCTTGAGAATCCTTGTGAGTTCCCCGACATTAACACAGTCAAGGACAATGGGCCACAAGGATGGTTCTTTGAAATTGACGGGCACATTCCATTGGTGCTTCATGATTCAGTCAGAGATTTTGTTTTTCCCTGTATTAATCGACCAGTGACCAGGGAATCACTGAGCCCCTACAATCGATCAATGGTTGAGGATATGGGGATGCACTGGACCCCCTCTGAGCAAAAACTGATTGCAGATCTGGACCCTAAGGAGAATATCGTTGTTCACCATGTGCTTTTGCACTGGATGGTGAACAATGGTTTCAAGATCACCAAAATACATAGGGTCCTGCAATTCAATCAGAAACCCTACTTGAAGACGTTTATCGACACTTTTGTTGATAAACGCTCTCGGGAAAACAATAAAGTAGAGAAGGAAATGTAAAAACTCATTCTAAATTCAGCGTTTGGCAAAATGTGTAAAAGCGTACGCAACAGATCTCGTTGTGACGTCGTGACTGACCCTCAAGAGTGTGCACGAATTATTGCCGATCCCAATTTTACAACGTTCACGAGCATAGAGGCTGGCATGGTTCTTCTACACAGGAAAAAGAGAAATGTGGTACTGAATAAGAATACAGCAGGAGGTAGTTCAGTACTTGAAATTTCCAAAAAGCTCATGTTGTCGTTTTTTTACAATGTGTGCAAGGTGTAATGGCCACGGGAGGGGGAGGTTCAAGTTTACTATGGGGATACAGATTCTCTGCTGTTAAAGGTAAAAACCGAGGATTTATTAGGGGATTTAGAAAATGGGGAACACATCAGCTGGCGGATGGATTTCACCAACTGGATCCGAACCTCTACCCCGAGTTGGTGAAACGTCAAGCCCCCAACCAACTACTAATGTTAAAATCAGAGACGGGGAGTGATTTGATATCAAGGGGGGTGTTCCCGGGTCCTAAAGTTTATTGCGTAGAAACAAATAACGGAGATGTAAAGCAGGCGTATAAAGGGGTGCCTACACATTTTGTAAAGAGTAATTTCAACATGAGCGTGTACAGAGACTGTGTAGAAAGTAGCCTAGTGCCGAGAGCACAAGTGCTTGCAATTCGCTCTCTACAGTATAAAAATTATACTGTAAGAGTGGAAAAGAATGCAATGTCATGTATATCTGACAAAGTCTATGTGCTCGAGAATGCTGTAAGTGTACTGCCACATGGCCACTACCTTATTTCAGACCGGGTTGAATGCATAGACTATCGCAATCAACTTGGTCTGGATAAATTAACCTGAGTTTGACTATAACCCAACCTAACTCAACCACTAACTTAAACCTTTCATGAATTAACTAACCCAACCTAACCTGTAGCAGCAGTGACGACAACTATTGTCTACAGTTTTTTCCACAGCGCCCCCGAGGGGTGGGGTTGGGGGTCCCGCCCGCAGCCGTCTTTCAGCCCCGTGGCCCCACGGCCCCCGGGGGGTGGGGGGGGGGGGTCCCGCCTGCGGCCGGCTTTCGGCTCCGCGGCTCCCCGGAGGGTGGACGGGGCCCCTTTTAAATTCATAATGTTCAACTGTGCTATTTTTTTTAAAGTCCAATTGTTTTTTTGTTTTTTTTTCAAGTGATTTACTGTACAAATAGTGTGTGTGTTTGTACAAATAGTGATGCTGGACAAAAAGTGTTTTTATGACAATAAGTGTTGTTGTTGTTGTTGTTCTTGATGAACAAAAGTGTTTTTATAATAAATGTTGTTATTTATGTTTGAACAAGTGTCATTTTTTATGTTGTTCATGTTTGAACAGAGGTGTTTTTTTTTATCTTAATAATGTTTGAACAAATGTTTGTTTTTTTTCATGTTGAACAAATATAGTTTTCATGTCAAATAAATGACAACGAAATATTGTTTTTGTTGTTCTTGTTAACGTACTAGATAGATCTATGGGAAAATTATTAGTACTACTTATTCATTGGACACGTATGATTTACAGTTAGTTGTAGTCCGACTGTTGTCAACAGCAGCAGCATGTATCAATTTAAAACACCATTCAGATTGTTTCTGTGTGGTCCATCAATGTCGGGAAAAACGACACTTTTAGCTAAAATAATTCAAAATTGTAATAAAATGTTTTTGGAAAAACCAAAGAAAATATATTATTGCTATAGTATTTGGCAGGAGTCCTATGAACAAATAAAAGCTATTGCCACACCCTTACCAATACAATTCATACGGGGACTTGATGTTTTCAATAGTATTGAACCAAACTCGTGGCTGATTATTGATGATTGGCTGAATCCATTGAACAGTTATCACAGGAAATGCTACAGCTGTTCACCGTTCACTCTCATCATGAACAGATTTCCATAACCCTAGTTCTACACAATCTGTTTCATCAGAGCAAGTGTATGCGAACCCTTGCTTTGAATTGCACCATCTATATTATCTATCGAGCTGTTCGTGATTCTAGCTCACTAATAACTCTCAATAAACAAATATATCCTGGCGCCCCTAAATTTCTGCTGTCAGCATACACTCAGGCGACAAATAAGCCCTACGGCTACATTTTGCTAGATCTTAATCAGAGCAGAGCCGAGGATCTACGTGTAGTCACCGACATTTTCGACAAAGAAATTACAGTATATCTTCCGGTGAACAGTAGAAAAGGCTATTAGTTGCCATTATGACACTGAAGAAACTACACGAACAACGGCATTTGTTTTCCGTTTTAGGCACTTCAAAACCTCCACTCAGGAAGGCTATACTCAAATATGGTGTTGACAATGATTTCATTAATCTAATATCTGAACTTTGTTTAAATTTAACTGAGGGCAATGTACACTTGCCAGAATTAGTTAGACAACAGACAAAGCAACATCGTTCCACTGTACGCGTCTTGGCTTGCAAAAACAAGGGAAATTTTTTTGAAAGAAAACGTCTCCTTCAAGCGGGCGGTAGCTTTTTTACACTTTTATAGCCAATAATTGCAGGACTTGTAAACAGTTTTCTCTAGAGAATGGCTAAACCCTATAAATTGACACCATTTGAACTTGTCCTCTCGCCCGTCGAACATTTTGAAGACAATCAAAGCAAATTCATTAATGATGAGAATATTGCTGATGACAAAAAACTGCTTTTACTTCAAGATGCATTGCGACGTGTGGACAAACATAGACCTTATCGTGAGAGACCCGCTGTTACCGTCGCCGTCACAGATCCCTCTAAACGGGAAACATCTCCTCGAGATTCTGCAGTGCAATCAAAGGAGAAGGAATTGAATTCAATAGTTTCAACAATTGGAAACCTATTGCCAGTGACCTATCGAGAACAGAGTAAAAGAGAATTATCTTATCTCATGTTGGAAACTGGTGGTGATGATCATCAAGTTCAAGTCGACAGTGCAGGGAAACGAATTATAATTCAGGGGAAAAGTTATAATCTAGTTGATTTAATTTGTGATATGGTGACGAATCGTAAAGGACTTTTATCATTTGACAATAATCTATACACCTTTCTAAATGCATCAAACTTTCCCAAAAGTCTTATTGGCAATAAGCAAATTCTAAAGAAAATAAGAGAATATAGTCCTCCAACAACGCCAACACCATTTAAAAAAGAAGAAGATTCAATATTTGAAAATACTAGCAGCAGCAGCAATGATTTTATAACACCTGTGACTGCTAGTCAAAAGCGAAGACGGATTGATTCACCCTCCAGTGTGCAAAAGGGGAGTGGACATTACACTACGTGTTTGCGTTCAAAATGGTTGAAGTTCTGAAACATGTCTATGAAAATATTGGTGAAGCGGGAAGTTTAAGTTCCCCCAAAACGCTTTCTAAAGTTGCCTCTGGCAGCACGTTAAAAAAATCAAAGGAGTATCTACAGAATGAAGCGAGTTACACACTGCATCGGAATCGCAGGCTTCGTGGCAAACAATATCGACAAACTAAAGCCTTTTTCCCTCTGCATATAATGCAAATGGATCTTTTAACTTTAGATGCGATTCAACGGCGTCACAATGCACCCTACAAATATATTCTGGTGGCAATCAGTGTCTTTAGTCGCTATGCCTATGCCATTCCATTACGGTCAAAGAGAGGTGTTGAAGTTGCTCAGGCCATTGAAAGTATTCTTGAACAGGACTGCTATGTAAAAATTCAATCGGATCGTGGTAGCGAATTTGTTAATCCCCATGTGCAAAACGTTCTATTTAAATATAATACAACACTTTATCATAGTCAAAGCACGATAAAGGCTGCATTGGCTGAACGATTGATAAGAACGATTCGTCTATTAATTTCAAGATATTGTACACTGAAAAATACATCTGATTTTATTCATGATTTAGATAAAATCATGCGAATATACAGCCATCGACCTCATCGATCATTGTCCAACTCAAGCCCTCGGGAAGTTCATTGCAGTGAAAATACATTTAATGTTTTTCTAAAGCAATATTCCAGTGAAAAAGAAAAAAATGTGAAAAAGAATAAATTCAATGTTGGTGATACTGTTCAAATTAATAGAACCACCAATATTTTTGAAAAGGGGAATTATTTATGGAGCACCGAACATTTTAAAGTGTCCAAAATCCTGGACACTGGACCCACAACATATCGACTGCGAGACACCAAAGATGATGAGATTCTCGGCGGTTTTTATGAATATGAACTGCAAAAAGTTAGAAACACTAGTGAAATTTATCAAATTTAAAAGCTATTAAAGAGTCGCACTCGTAGGGGCAAGAGACAGTTGCTTGTTCGCTGGCTAGGATACAACTCTGATTTTGATTCCTGGGTCAGTGCTGAAGATATTAACAATGCCCAATGATTTCTATGTGAGTTTCATGTCCAATTTTTCTGATCCTCTCTACAATGACTTGAATAGAACAAGTGATTTTTGGACAAAACTCTCTCCCACCATCAAATTCAAGGGCGCGTATGAAGTGGCTCTTGTCGACTGTATTCTCAAAAATACCTATGATATCCTGAGAAAAGATCGTAAATATGATATAAAAATTAGACCCTATGACTGGCCGCCACCACCCTCAGGTGATCAAGAACAAATTCAAAAAATCAATTGGATGAATTGTCCAAATATTGAATTACCCTACGAGGAACTCACCTGTATGAATGATTTATGTCGTTCTATTAATAAAAGAATTTCCGCTCGTAAAAAAGTAGCTTTTCATTTCAACTATTCAAAGGAGGAGGGCAAGATCTATGTTATTTCACCTATTGCCGATGAAAAGGTTATTCTCAATGATAATCTAAAGGATGTTCTTGGCTTTAAGCTCAATATAATCAATGGAGAAAGTGCCGGAAACACTAATTTCATTTTTGCTGACTACCCGCCTGCCTTCTCCACGGTCACTTGTATATTTCTCTACGCTTAATTTGTGGAAACATCTCGGGTTGGCAATACCAATGTTCCCCTCCTACGAGTTCTTGAACGAAAAACAAATCAAGAACATATTCACCACTACAATATAAAGCATCTTCAGTATATTCCCGTAAACACTTCTTTTAAGTCTGTCAGTTAACACTATGAACTGAATTAGGTGACCCTCTAGCAATATCAAAAGGTTTGGCTGTGATTACATGCCATTTTCGTCCCATCGTTCAACAACAACAAGATGTCTAATAGAAAAGTGGTACTCATTTGTCCTGATATTGACTGCTATGTTAATACTCTTGGCCCAAGACAACAGGGCAATGGAATGGACTATTACAAAGGTCGCTCGTCAATGTCTGGCTATGGTCTTGGCAGTTGGTTTGCTAAGCTGTTTCGCTCTGCACTACCTCTGGCTAGAAAATATATTGTACCAGCTGCGACAGATTTTGCATCTTCTACACTATACGATTGGGGCTCTAGCAAGGATTTTAAAAAAAGTGCTTCGGAAAATCTTAGGTCCAGTGCGCGAACCCTTGGCGAGAGATTAAAACAAAAAGGAAAAGGTTTAAAAAGGTCGAGAAACAATGCATCACTCATCAGTCTCCACTCAGGTCAGAAACGAAGGACATCACCCCGGTCAAAGAAAAGAAGGAAAAAGCCGACACGTACTGTAAACAGTAGTAGAAGCCCCAGGAAGAGAATTGTTAGATCGAAACTAGATTTCTTTTCCTAAGATGTCCTACCTACCGCATAAGGATTCCCAAACTTCAATCACCTCATCATTGAATCTATTCAATGCAGAAAATGTTGATGAGAGTGTCAAGCATGGATACTATGAAAAATTTTATCCAAATCAACCCCTCTCTGATAATCTCCACTCTGACAACCCCACTTTCAAATTTATTCCAATGAAGACTACTTTATGGACATGTCTTCGACATTTATAGATTTACAAATGAAAGTCCGGAAATCCGATAATACAATGCCAATTCGGGCCGATGGAATATCCTATGAAAATTGTATATTACATAATTTATTTCGTCAAATCAGTGTCTACATCAATGGCACGCTGGTGAGCACAAGCAACAATCTCTCAAATTATACAAGCTATATGCAATTCATGTTGATGACATCCAAGTCATACAAGGAATTGAGAGGCACCTCCAATGGATATGAATATATTAATAATACTGATAGTACAGATGCACTTCAAAATTCTACAACTAGCGAATTACATCTAGTTGGAAAAATATATCATGAAATATTTAATATACCCCAATGGCTACCGCCCAATGTTAAAGTGGATATAAAACTGACGCTTGCACCATCCAATTTCATATTGAGACAAGAACTTGCTGTTAATCCTGATGTGACTCTCTCCCTCACCTCGGCAATCCTTCATGTACGCAAAAAAACAAGTTATGAGTTCTGTTGCTTTGGCAGTGGAAAAACTGAGAGCCAGTGGAAATAATATTAAACCACTTGTTCCTCATACAATCACCAATCAACGTCATATAGCCATGGGGTCATGCACCTTCACCGACTCATCCTTTATCACTGGCGAAATTCCGTCAAAACTCGCTTTGGCATTTGTAAAAAGAGCCAGTGCAATAGGATCGTGGACTGGATGCCCACATAAATTCGAAATGTTTGGACTTTCATCTCTTGTGTGCAAAGTAAACGGCATCCCACTCTACAATCTATCTTTTGATAAATCCTATAGAAAATTGTATGAGTTGACCATGCAAACCCTAGATCATGATTCGCAACTATTTGAAAATGGTATAACCGAAGAAATGTTTGCTAAAACACATGGTATCATTGCATTGGATTTTTCTGGCACGCAGGATATGAGTATAGTACGTACGGGGAGTGTGCGTTTAGAGTGTACATTTGCCGACCCATTGGCTGAGCGTATTGCACTAATCTCACTAAATCAATATTAAACCTATTGGGAAATCACTCACGAAGGCAGTGTTCTACTAGACTTGGCACCATGAACACCAGTCAAATAATCAATGTATTTAATATGGATCCCTACATGTCCCAGTACAAGTCCTAGTGTATGCCCTTGGACTTTCTTGGAAAAATTCAAAGTGCCAACAATACCATAATTATTGCTAATAGCAGTCCGTCGACTGTGCTGACGGGTCATTGGCTGTGCATCTTTCAAACAATGAAGACGATTGAATTGTTTGATCCTCTTGGTCTACCCTATACATTCTACACACCCCACATCAGCAACTATATTGAGAGCAGTGGGAAAACTATTATTCAAAATCGGAAGAGAGTGCAGGATTTGACGACTAAAAGCTGTGGCTTTCATGCACTACTATATTTTGTGTTCCGATGTCGCGGCTATACTTACAAGCAGTTTCTCAACATTTATGATGACAATCCACGTCTGAACGACTTTCTAGTGGAAAATATCCTCTCAGACCTGTATAATATAAATTTCAGTGCCCTAAGAGTTAAGTGCTTTAAAAATGTTTGTGAATTTGTTTATTAATAAAATGTGTATATATACAGCAATATCTTTAAATCTTCACTTTAGATTTTTTCTTCTTCGGTGTATAGGAAACTGTCGTGAACCACTAATGCCGGCAAATCATTTGGATTCACTGTATATTGATCTTGATTGGCCGCAAAGTCAGGGTCGCATTTTCTACAATACAATGTAACTTCACTCTTCTCATATCTCTTTGTATAGTCAATGATGCTATTTGCATTCATATTATGAAATTCACGAGTTTCAATCTGTCTATTTGAAGCAATATCACATACAGTGTTTTCAAATGGTGGATCACATTCGGTAACTGCCAAATAAAAATCACTTGCTTTATAGTCATAATAGGCAGTGTCGTCACAACGATGACATAGAAACCAAATTGTCTTGTTAGCCCAACAGTTGAATCTGGCTCCTCCTCCCAGAATAATTTAAATCCACGACGATACCAATCTCGTAGAAATAAACTAAAATCACGTTTGGGATTCTTTCCAATCATAGCGGGGTAAGTATTCTACCACTGATCACATTTATCATAGTGACAATTGGAGCACAGATGTCCTCTAGGGTGAGAGTCACAAATCTCCTCAAGACACGAATTACATCCTTTAATTTGTACTGCATAGCCTCTATGTAATTTACAAGGACTACATAATTTACACTTTTCAGTATAGTCATCAATAATTGTACAATTCTCACATTGAGTCCAACTGCCAAGAGTGTACATGCACAATGGACATGTATAGAACATTTTTTGGTTTCCGATGTCAACTCTCTCACAGCTAAAACGAAAGTGATCGTACCTGCTGACGGATAAATTCAAGGTGGAGGAATGGGGAGAGGAGTAACTCTGTGACGTTACCTCTTTCGAATGACGGGGGAGCCATCTACATTGAATCCATTGGCAATGTTTTCAAAAGTATATCCACGATATGATTCTGCTTTGTTCCAATTAATATATCAAAAAATTGACTATAAGCATTTGAATCACATTTTAAAAGTTTCATACAATAGTCCAATGGGGGAGAATCAGTCCTCATTATATTGTCAAGTGTTCCCCGACAGAATATCCTGCGTTGAAGAGATAACTCGAGAAAATCCTCATCCAAAATCAAATGTTTTTCCATAAACACCAGATTCGATCTATTTCTCTCTCTCTCTCAAATTTATTCATTTTTCAATCCTTTCACTCTGACTGCTGACTCTAGACTGACCATGATTCGTTAGCCTAACATTCTAACAACAAAAGAAAGAGAACATTTTCGATTTCGAAACAATTTTATTGAATAATTACAACAATAATACTAAGCATATACAATTAGCGATACAGTTTATTGTCTTCGATATGTTTCACTAATGTACTTAAAGCACATTGAAGTCTATTCACATGCGCTATATCAACTTTTGCAGCGAAACATAATTGATCCTCCATTTTAGATTTGCCCAAGGATATCACATATCTTGCATATACTTCATCCCATTCCAGACAAAGCCGTGATCCTCTCGTGATTTCCACCGCAATGTTTGTTGCTCTTGTATTATTGCTACCAACTCCACTATCAACTTCTAATAGGGTAAACATTCCACTCATCATCAGTACAAATATAACCAAATGAGTAAAGTCAAACTGTTCTCACTCCTTTGAATTCAATTCACAGACTAATAAAAACTATAGCAAAAATCCTTTCCTTATTTTCTCTGCAATCCTCTCCCGCTAATATTTCCGGCCCTCTGATTGGCTTAGAAGGAGACACGTGATCCTGTTTCCCGTAATCGGATCAATACATTCTCCCCACCGATTATGTAAATCAATTTCACGGAATTTCACTTCCCCTTCGATTACGCCATCAATTTCTCGGAAATTTAGTTCCCCTAGGGAGTCTATGCCCATATATGGTGTGGGTTTCGGACCTCCTGAGCTTAGGTTAGGTTACGCAATCAATTGCTCGGAAATCCATTTCCACTAGGGAGTCTATGCCCATATATGGTGTGGGGTCAGAGTTAGACTAAATTGTAGATGGCAGCACATGTGTTCTCGTGTGACCTCCTGATAGGTTCCTACTGTAACTTACGAATTAACTTACATAACGAGCTTATATATTCGTATATTTTTATTACATATTTTAGGGGGTTCGCCCCTAGTCAATACCTCGCTCTTTACGCTAAAGTTCAAATTTTGTTCCAATTCTTTAAGAATGACCCCTTAATCACAAAGGCCGTTAATTAGAATAAATAGCTCTGGTGAAAATACAAAAAAAACTTTATTGTAAAGAGCAAGGTAATGACTTGGGGACGAACCCAATCATATACGTATTAATTTCTGTTCGTTTTAAATTTTGATATTGCTCCTTACTTCCAGATGAAAAAATAGTTTTTTTTTATCATTTAATTTCTGATCGTTTTTTAAATAATGCTGGGAAATCCGACGCCCTTTTCATAGCAATGTCCCTTTCCCCATGAAAACTTCCTTCATGGAAAGATCCAAAAACGTAACCCTCGACCCACCTCCACCCTCCCCAACTACCAAAAAAATCCCCCTGAAAACTTTTGTATCCCCCGGGGACTGTGGGGGATTAAGTCATCCTCAAAGACATAGTTATTGTATTTTTCGACCATGGTGAACAAAATGGCTATCTCAAAATATTGATCGGATGACTTTGGGAAAAAAATCAGCGTGACAGGGGGCCTAGTTGCCCTCCATTTTTTTGTCACTTAAAAAAGGCACTAGAACTTTTAATTTCCGTTCGACTGAGCCCTCCGGAAATATTCTAGGACCTCTGGTTCGATACGATCAGTAGAGTAGTAAGTTATACTTCTATGGAAGCTTTAGGAATTACCATGCTATTCTATGGTAGCTATAGGAAAACATTTCTATGGAAGCTCTACACCTTTTCAAAGAGAGTGAGTATCCTCTCACATGGCCTTACATTTCTATGTAACCTACAAGAAAACCCACGTATCTATATAGGAAATCCAGAACCTACAAGAAAACCCACGTATCTATATAGGGAATTCGAACCCTACAAGAATATGCTCAAAAGTGTAATAGATTTGAACCCTACAAGAAAACCCACGCATCTCTATAGGGAATCCAGAACCTACAAGAAAACCCAAGTATCTATATAGGGAATCCGAACCCTACAAGAATATGCTCAAAAGTGTAATAGATATGAACCCTACAAGAAAACTCACATATCTATATAGGGAATCCAGAACCTACAAGAAAACCCACGTATCTATATAGAGAATCAAGAAACTACAAGAAAACCCACGCCTGAGCCACTACAGTATCACGTGGACATTGCAAAAAGCTGGCAAGGTATAATGTGGCCAAGCATGTTTTTAGAGTATGGTCGAAATTATATAACTCTACGCATTGTAAAAAGCGACCAATCCCTTACCTACAAAGTGGCCAAGCATGTTTTGCTTGCCTTTCCTTGGTATCTTTCCATGCGAGCGGGGATTCCCCACTAGTTCCTACACACTGCAAAAAGCAAGATATTTATTATAAATTTGGAACAATATCAATCTATTGAAATGGTTAACGATAACAAACATGTTTTCAACCAGAAGAGTTTTTTAAAGCACATTCAGCATGGCGTGTTTTATTTTATTTTTTTTTTTTTGGCAATTGGCATTTTTGTCTGATAACAGGTACCATTCATTGCGATCATAGCTCTAAAAAAAGGGGGTTTAGCATTTGCAAATTTGATCCTATTAAGGTGGAAAAAAAGGGTTTAGCATTTGCGAATACTTCGATGTGTTCTGTATAATACACAAGTGCTGTTTGAACAGGGTTGTCAGTTTAAAATAGAGTCTCACGAGGGCTTGTTAACTCAGGCAATTTGTTATAAATTTGGGACAACATAAATCTATGAAAATGGTTAATGATGATAGAAGGACATTGAGAGTTGACCTAGCTTTACCTCTCCGATGTGTTCTGTATAATACACAAGTTGTGATTGAACAGTGTTGTCAGTTTAAAATAGGGTCCAACGTTATAGTACACTAAAAAGCTGATACTAAGAGAGATGTAGATGGCAAGAAAATAATTTTAATAAAGAAATTCAGAACAAACCTTAGAAATCCTTGCAAATCAAGTAGTAAGGTGTATGTGAGTACGAACCATCAAGGATCATAAGCACCAATGACCCTAACCAGCAGAGACATCAACCCCCCAAAGTTCCCCTATCCCCAAACTCGAAGGGTGCCCCCTCCCCTCCAACTTTTTGGCCCCCTCCCCCCTTTTTTTTCTTTTTTTTGGCAATTGACATTTTTTCTGATAACAAGTATCATTCATTACGATCGTAGCTTTCAAATGGGAAACTTAAGTCCTTTTTTTGATCGTAAAATAAAACTATTTCCGTAAAATCTGAGCTAATAAGGGTTTTTGACTATAAACTCTAGTTTTTTGTAAGAAAATTATGGAAAATACAATTTGTTGGCTCAAATGTGAAACTTAAGTCCATTTATGGATCGAAAAATAAAACTATTTCCGTAAAATCTGAGCTAATTAGGATTTTCGACCGTAAACTATAGTTTTTTGTAAGAACATTATGGAAAATACTTGGGGACGAACCCAATCATATACGTATTAATTTCTGTTCGTTTTAAATTTTGATATTGCTCCTTACTTCCAGATGAAAAAATAGTTTTTTTTTATCATTTAATTTCTGATCGTTTTTTAAATAATGCTGGGAAATCCGACGCCCTTTTCATAGCAATGTCCCTTTCCCCATGAAAACTTCCTTCGTGGAAAGATCCTCCCACGTAACCCTCGACCCACCTCCACCCTCCCCAACTACCAAAAAAATCCCCCTGAAAACTTTTGTATCCCCCGGGGACTGTGGGGGATTAAGTCATCCTCAAAGACATAGTTATTGTATTTTTCGACCATGGTGAACAAAATGGCTATCTCAAAATATTGATCGGATGACTTGGGAAAAAAATCAGCGTGACAGGGGGCCTAGTTGCCCTCCATTTTTTTGTCACTTAAAAAAGGCACTAGAACTTTTAATTTCCGTTCGACTGAGCCCTCCGGAAATATTCTAGGACCTCTGGTTCGATACGATCAGTAGAGTAGTAAGTTATACTTCTATGGAAGCTTTAGGAATTACCATGCTATTCTATGGTAGCTATAGGAAAACATTTCTATGGAAGCTCTACACCTTTTCAAAGAGAGTGAGTATCCTCTCACATGGCCTTACATTTCTATGTAACCTACAAGAAAACCCACGTATCTATATAGGAAATCCAGAACCTACAAGAAAACCCACGTATCTATATAGGGAATTCGAACCCTACAAGAATATGCTCAAAAGTGTAATAGATTTGAACCCTACAAGAAAACCCACGCATCTCTATAGGGAATCCAGAACCTACAAGAAAACCCAAGTATCTATATAGGGAATCCGAACCCTACAAGAATATGCTCAAAAGTGTAATAGATATGAACCCTACAAGAAAACTCACGTATCTATATAGGGAATCCAGAACCTACAAGAAAACCCACGTATCTATATAGAGAATCAAGAAACTACAAGAAAACCCACGCCTGAGCCACTACAGTATCACGTGGACATTGCAAAAAGCTGGCAAGGTATAATGTGGCCAAGCATGTTTTGAGAGTATGGTCGAAATTATATAACTCTACGCATTGTAAAAAGCGACCAATCCCTTACCTACAAAGTGGCCAAGCATGTTTTGCTTGCCTTTCCTTGGTATCTTTCCATGTGAGCGGGGATTTACCACTAGTTCCCACACACTGCAAAAAGCAAGATATTTATTATAAATTTGGAACAATATCAATCTATTGAAATGGTTAACGATAACAAACATGTTTTCAACCAGAAGAGTTTTTTAAAGCACATTCAGCATGGCGTGTTTTATTTTATTTTTTTTTTTTTGGCAATTGGCATTTTTGTCTGATAACAGGTACCATTCATTGCGATCATAGCTCTAAAAAAAGGGGGTTTAGCATTTGCAAATTTGATCCTATTAAGGTGGAAAAAAAGGGTTTAGCATTTGCGAATACTTCGATGTGTTCTGTATAATACACAAGTGCTGTTTGAACAGGGTTGTCAGTTTAAAATAGAGTCTCACGAGGGCTTGTTAACTCAGGCAATTTGTTATAAATTTGGGACAACATAAATCTATGAAAATGGTTAATGATGATAGAAGGACATTGAGAGTTGACCTAGCTTTACCTCTCCGATGTGTTCTGTATAATACACAAGTTGTGATTGAACAGTGTTGTCATTTTAAAATAGGGTCCAACGTTATAGTACACTAAAAAGCTGATACTAAGAGAGATGTAGATGGCAAGAAAATAATTTTAATAAAGAAATTCAGAACAAACCTTAGAAATCCTTGCAAATCAAGTAGTAAGATGTATGTGAGTACGAACCATCAAGGATCATAAGCACCAATGACCCTAACCAGCAGAGACATCAACCCCCCAAAGTTCCCCTATCCCCAAACTCGAAGGGTGCCCCCTCCCCTCCAACTTTTTGGCCCCCTCCCCCATTTTTTTTTCTTTTTTTTGGCAATTGACATTTTTTCTGATAACAAGTATCATTCATTACGATCGTAGCTTTCAAATGGGAAACTTAAGTCCTTTTTTGGATCGAAAAATAAAACTATTTCCGTAAAATCTGAGCTAATTAGGATTTTCGACCGTAAACTATAGTTTTTTGTAAGAACATTATGGAAAATACTTGGGGACGAACCCAATCATATACGTATTAATTTCTGTTCGTTTTAAATTTTGATATTGCTCCTTACTTCCAGATGAAAAAATAGTTTTTTTTTATCATTTCATTTCTGATCGTTTTTTAAATAATGCTGGGAAATCCGACGCCCTTTTCATAGCAATGTCCCTTTCCCCATGAAAACTTCCTTCATGGAAAGATCCTCCCACGTAACCCTCGACCCACCTCCACCCTCCCCAACTACCAAAAAAATTCCCCTGAAAACTTTTGTATCCCCCGGGGACTGTGGGGGATTAAGTCATCCTCAAAGACATAGTTATTGTATTTTTCGACCATGGTGAACAAAATGGCTATCTCAAAATATTGATCGGATGACTTTGGGAAAAAAATCAGCGTGACAGGGGGCCTAGTTGCCCTCCATTTTTTTGTCACTTAAAAAAGGCACTAGAACTTTTAATTTCCGTTCGACTGAGCCCTCCGGAAATATTCTAGGACCTCTGGTTCGATACGATCAGTAGAGTAGTAAGTTATACTTCTATGGAAGCTTTAGGAATTACCATGCTATTCTATGGTAGCTATAGGAAAACATTTCTATGGAAGCTCTACACCTTTTCAAAGAGAGTGAGTATCCTCTCACATGGCCTTACATTTCTATGTAACCTACAAGAAAACCCACGTATCTATATAGGAAATCCAGAACCTACAAGAAAACCCACGTATCTATATAGGGAATTCGAACCCTACAAGAATATGCTCAAAAGTGTAATAGATATGAACCCTACAAGAAAACTCACATATCTATATAGGGAATCCAGAACCTACAAGAAAACCCAAGTATCTATATAGGGAATCCAAACCCTACAAGAATATGCTCAAAAGTGTAATAGATATGAACCCTACAAGAAAACTCACGTATCTATATAGGGAATCCAGAACCTACAAGAAAACCCACGTATCTATATAGAGAATCAAGAAAGTACAAGAAAACCCACGCCTGAGCCACTACAGTATCACGTGGACATTGCAAAAAGCTGGCAAGGTATAATGTGGCCAAGCATGTTTTGAGAGTATGGTCGAAATTATATAACTCTACGCATTGTAAAAAGCGACCAATCCCTTACCTACAAAGTGGCCAAGCATGTTTTGCTTGCCTTTCCTTGGTATCTTTCCATGCGAGCGGGGATTCCCCACTAGTTCCTACACACTGCAAAAAGCAAGATATTTATTATAAATTTGGAACAATATCAATCTATTGAAATGGTTAACGATAACAAACATGTTTTCAACCAGAAGAGTTTTTTAAAGCACATTCAGCATGGCGTGTTTTATTTTATTTTTTTTTTTGGCAATTTGCATTTTTGTCTGATAACAGGTACCATTCATTGCGATCATAGCTCTAAAAAAAAGGGGGTTTAGCATTTGCAAATTTGATCCTATTAAGGTGGAAAAAAAGGGTTTAGCATTTGCGAATACTTCGATGTGTTCTGTATAATACACAAGTGCTGTTTGAACAGGGTTGTCAGTTTATAATAGAGTCTCACGAGGGCTTGTTAACTCAGGCAATTTGTTATAAATTTGGGACAACATAAATCTATGAAAATGGTTAATGATGATAGAAGGACATTGAGAGTTGACCTAGCTTTACCTCTCCGATGTGTTCTGTATAATACACAAGTTGTGTTTGAACAGTGTTGTCAGTTTAAAATAGGGTCCAACGTTATAGTACACTAAAAAGCTGATACTAAGAGAGATGTAGATGGCAAGAAAATAATTTTAATAAAGAAATTCAGAACAAACCTTAGAAATCCTTGCAAATCAAGTAGTAAGGTGTATGTGAGTACGAACCATCAAGGATCATAAGCACCAATGACCCTAACCAGCAGAGATATCAACCCCCCAAAGTTCCCCTATCCCCAAACTCGAAGGGTGCCCCCTCCCCTCCAACTTTTTGGCCCCCTCCCCCCTTTTTTTTCTTTTTTTTGGCAATTGACATTTTTTCTGATAACAAGTATCATTCATTACGATCGTAGCTTTCAAATGGGAAACTTAAGTCCTTTTTTGGATCGAAAAATAAAACTATTTCCGTAAAATCTGAGCTAATAAGGGTTTTTGACTGTAAACTCTAGTTTTTTGTAAGAAAATTATGGAAAATACAATTTGTTGGCTCAAATGTGAAACTTAAGTCCATTTATGGATCGAAAAATAAAACTATTTCCGTAAAATCTGAGCTAATTAGGATTTTCGACCGTAAACTATAGTTTTTTGTAAGAACATTATGGAAAATACAATTCTATGGTTCAAATGTGAAACTTAAGTCCATTTTTGGATCGAAAAAATAAACTATTTCTCTAAAATCTGAGTTAATGAGGGTTTTTGACCGTAAACTCTAGTTATTTGTAAGAAAATTATGGAAAATACAATTCTCTGGTTCAAATGTGAAACTTAAGTCCTTTTTTGGATCGAAAAATAAAACTATTTCCGTAAAATCTGAGTTAATAAGGGTGTTTGACTGTAAACTCTAGTTTTTTGTAAGAAAATTATGGAAATACAATTCGTTGGCTCATAGGTGAAACTTAAATCCATTTTTCGTTAAGTCTCAGAGTGAATAAATTCGTTATCAACATCCTTTGTCAGATACATCAAATAAAATTGACAAAATCTAAATTTCAGAACGAATAAATGCTTTAACAACATCCTTTGTCGGATATGTCGGATAAAATTGACAAAATCTAAGTATCAGAGTGAATATTTTTTTTTAACAACATCCTTTGCCAGACACATCGAATAAAATTGATAAAATATAAGTGTTAGAGTGAATACATTTTTTATCAACATCCTTTGTCAGATACATCAAATAAAATCGACAAAATCTAAATTTCAGAATGAATAAATTCATTATCAACATCCTTTGTCGGATATGTCGGATAAAATTGACAAAATCTAAGTATCAGAGTGAATATTTTTTTTTAACAACATCCTTTGCCAGACACATCGAATAAAATTGATAAAATATAAGTGTCAGAGTGAATAAATTTTTCTATCAACATCCTTTGTCAGATACATCAAATAAAATTGACAAAATCTAAATTTCAGAACGAATAAATGCTTTAACAGCATCCTTTATCGGATATGTCGGATAAAATTGACAAAATCTAAGTATCAGAGTGACTAAATTCTATATCAACATCCTTTTCTCGGATACATAGGATAAAATTGACAGAATCTAAGTGTCAGTGTGAATAAATTTTTTTTATCAACATCCTTTGTCAAATATATCAAATGAAATTGACAAAATCTAAATTTCAGAATGAATATATGCTTCAACAACATCCTTTATCGGATATGTCGGATAAAATTGACAAAATAAAAGTATCAGAGTGACTAAATTCTATATCAACATCCTTTTCTCGGATACATAGGATAAAATTGACAGAATCTAAGTGTCAGTGTGAATAAATTTTTTTTATCAACATCCTTTGTCAGATACATCAAATAAAATCGACAAAATCTAAATTTCAGAATGAATAAATTCATTATCAACATCCTTTGTCGGATATGTCGGATGAAATTGACAAAATCTAAGTGTCAGAGTGAATATTTTTTTTTAACAACATCCTTTGCCAGATACATCGAATAAAATTGATAAAATCTAAGTATCAGAATGACTAAATTCTATATCAACATCCTTTTCTCGAATACATAGGATAAAATTGACAGAATCTAAGTGTCAGTTTGAATAAATTTTTTTTTGTCAACATTCTTTGTCAAATACATCAAATAAAATTGACAAAATCAAAATTTCAGAATGAATAAATTCTTTAACAACATCCTTTATCGGATATAAATTGATAAAATATAAGTGTCATAGTGAATAAAATTTTTTTATCAACATCCATTGTCAGATACATCAAATAAAATTAACAAAATCTAAATTTCAGAATGAACAAATACTTTAACAACATCCTTTATCGGATATGTCAGATAAAATGACAAAATATAAGTATCAGAGTGACTAAATTCTATATCAACATCCTTTTCTCGGATACATAGGATAAAATTGACAAATTCTAAGTGTTAGAGTGAATAATTTTTTTTTATCAACATCCTTTGGCAGATACATCGGATAAAATTGACAAAATCTAAATTTAATAATGAATAAATTCATTATCAACATCCTTTGTCGGATATGTCGGATAAAATTGACAAAATCTAAGTATCAGAGTGAATATTTTTTTATCAACATCCTTTGTCGGATATGTCGGATAAAATTGACAAAATATACGTGTCAGAGTGAATAATTTCTTTTTTTATCAACATCCTTTGTCAGATGCATCAAATAAAATTGACATAATCTAAATTTCAAAATGAACAAATACTTTAACAACATCCTTTATCGGATATGTCGGATAAAATTGACAAAATCTAAGTATCAGAGTGACTAAATTCTATATCAACATCCTTTTCTCGGATACATAGGATAAAATTGACAAATTCTAAGTGTTAGAGTGAATAAATTTTTTTATCAACATCATTTGTCAGATACATCAAATAAAATTAACAAAATCTAAATTTCAGAATGAATAAATTCATTATCAACATCCTTTGTCAGATACATCAAATAAAATTGACAAAATCTAAATTTCAGAATGAATAAATTCATTATCAACATCCTTTTGTCGGATATGTCGGATAAAATTGACAAAATATAAGTGACAGAGTAAATAATTTTTTTTATCAACATCCTTTTGTCAGATACATCAAATAAAATTGACAAAATCTAAATTTCAGAATGAAGAAATACTTTAACAACATCATTTATCGGATATGTCGGATAAAATTGACAAAATATAAGTATCAGAGTGAGTAAATTCTATATCAACATCCTTTTCTCGGATACATAGGATAAAATTGAAAAATTCTAGGTGTTAGGTTTTTTTATCAACATCCATTGGCAGATACATCGGATAAAATTGACAAAATCTAAATTTCAGAATGAATAAATTCATTATCAACATCCTTTGTCGGATATTTCGGATAAAATTGACAAAATATAAGTATCAGAGTGAATAATTTTTTTTAACAACATCCTTTGCCAGATACATCGAATAAAATTGACAGAATCTAAGTGTCAGAGTGAATAATTTTTTTTATCCACATCCTTTGTCAGATACATCGAATAAAATTGACAAAATCTAACTATCAGAGTGACTAAATTCTACATCAACATCCTTTTCTCAGAGACATAGATTAAAATTGACAAAACCTAAGTGTTAGAGTGAAAAATTTTTTTATCAACATCCATTGCCAGTTAAATCGGATAAAATTAACAAAATCACAGTGAATAAATTCATTATCAACATCCTTTGTCGGATATGTAGGATAAAATTGATAAAATCTAAGTATCAGAGTGATTAAATTCCATATCAATATCATTTTCTCGGATACATGGGGTAAAATTGACAAAATCTAAGTATCAGAGTGAATAAAGGCTTTATCAACATCCTTTATATGCATTATCCACATCATTTTTCGGCTATATCGGATAAAATTGACAAGAAAAACATGGAGTGTACACCGCGACGGCGCATACATAGTGAGAGAGACATGCAAAGTCGACATAGCTTTATTTCATTTTTTATGGTTAATTTAGACGAGGTTACGTGCGCGCACGTAACCTCGATCCAAAAAAGAACTTAAGTTTCCCATTTGAAAGCTACGATCGTAATGAATGATACTTGTTATCAGAAAAAATGTCAATTGCCAAAAAAAAATAAAAAAAAAATAAAAAAAATGGGGGGAGGGGGCCAAAAAGTTGGAGGGGAGGGGGCACCCTTCGAGTTTGGGGATAGGGGACCTTTGGGGGGTTGATGTCTCTGCTGGTTAGGGTCATTGGTGCTTATGATCCTTGATGGTTCGTACTCACATACACCTTACTACTTGATTTGAAAGGATTTCTAAGGTTTGTTCTGAATTTCTTTATTAAAATTATTTTCTTGCCATCTACATCTCTCTTAGTATCAACTTTTTAGTGTACTATAACGTTGGACCCTATTTTAAACTGACAACACTGTTCAAACACAACTTGTGTATTATACAGAACACATCGGAGAGGTAAAGCTAGGTCAACTCGCAATGTCATTCTATCATCATTAACCATTTTCATAGATTTATGTTGTCCCAAATTTATAACAAATTGCCTGAGTTAACAAGCCCTCGTTAGAACTCTATTTTAAACTGACAACCCTGTTCAAACACCACTTGTGTATTATACAGAACACATCGAAGTATTCGCAAATGCTAAACCCTTTTTTTCCACCTTAATAGGATCAAATTCGCAAATGCTAAACCCCCTTTTTGTAGAGCTATGATCGCAATGAATGGTACCTGTTAGCTTCCATAGAAATGTAAGGCCATGTGAGAGGATACTCACTCACTTTGAAAAGGTGTAGAGCTTCCATAGAAATGTTTTCCTATAGCTTCCAAAGAATAGCATGGTAATTCCTATACCTTCCATAGAAGTATAACTTACTACTCTACTACGATCACCCCTGGGGAAAAAAACAACAAAAAAACAAATAACATGCACCCTTGATCTTTCTTCTGGCAAAAAATGCAAAATCCCACATTTTTGAAGATACGAGCTTGAAACTTCTATAGTTGGGTTTTCTGATACGCAAAATCTGATGGTGTGAATTTCATTAAAGTTCTATGACTTTTAGGGTGTGTTTTCGCCTTTTTTCGAAAATAAGGCAAATTTTCTCAGGCGCGTAACCTTTGTTGGGTAAGACTAAACTTGATGAAACTTAAATGTTTGAAATCAGCATAAAAATCTGATTCTTTTCATGTATCTATTGGTATCAAAGATCCATCTTTTAGAGTTTCGGTTACTATTGAGCCGGGTTGCTCCTTCCATGCATTATCCACACCGCTATATACTGTTTGGGGAAACACTAAAGGAAACCAGTCAAACGGGTATTTGCAATAGAGAAATGGATGGCAAAGCGTGGTTTCTCATAGCGTTTACAATATTTAAACTATTGTTTTTTGAGGTTTAGGGGGAGAGAAGGTACCTAGGTTAGGTTAGGTTACGTATTTTATATATGCTATGCTTTATCCAACACCCCACCCCTCCTCAAGTGTGCAAATATATAGCCCAAATTTGTTTCTAAACTATTATATTTGCATCCTAATTTATTTGTTTCATTAGCATTAACCAAACTTGACTTCTTTCATGTGTAAGATATAATGCATAAGTACCCATATTTGCAGTTATACTATCTCTACCTCTTAAAGAGGAAGGTTATGAGCCAGACTTCTCAATTGGCTAAACTTTGCCAAACTCATTTCGGTTTAGCTTGTATTGTAAATAAGAAACAAAAAATAAAATTTCCTTATTTCTCAGTATCTTTTCTTCTGTCTCTCTGAGATATGAGACAGTGATAGGCTCACTTAAGAAAAAAAAAAAAAATGAAGCGACACAAAACCAGCAGAATTTAAAAGACTAACAAAGTTAGCAAATTAAATATTCAATTGAGTCAGTAATGCCAAAATTGCAACACAAACAAATTTCAAACCATCTAATTACTAAATGAAGATCATCTCAATTATGTAATGGCAATCTGATCTTGTTAACACTATTTGAAGCTTTACTTTTACCTTGGTTTCTTGATGTTTTCACTTGAGAGTTGAGGCTAAAGATTTGTATTAGAGGCTATTATTGAGAAGGAATCATGTCAAGAAACAATTCTTACTTTATAATATGCAGAATAATTGTAGCTAACAGATTTTGATTGCAGCTCCACTATAATTTACCCTCTTCCCCCCAATTTGCAAATATATAGCCCAAATTCTATATTTCTCATGCATTCCGCCACCCCTCACTTTTTTTGGGTTCAACTTTCGTCGCGGTTAATTCAACATACGGGTTGAGACAAAAGAGACGCATTGACAGAATGCATGAGAAATATATAATTTGAGCTACATATTTGCACATTCGAGGGAGAGGGTATAAAGTATAGTGCAGCTGCAGTCAAAATCTGCTAGCTACAATTATTCTACATATTATGAAATAAGAATTGTTTTCTTAACATGTTTCCTTCTCAATAGCCCCTAATCTAGACCTTACCCACTTGAAAATTCATTGCGACTCAGTGGTAGTAGCATTAGTAACACCGTACACATATTGCCATTTGGGCAATTGATCTCCTCTTTTAAGCATTCACTGAAAGTTTCAAATTAATATCTTAATCCATTCCTGAGTTACGCCTTTTTGCTAATCAGTATGCACGTAGTGTGTTTTGATTTAGTTCAAATTTTTCCTCAATGTTTTCTCAAGTTTTGAACTTTGGACCTTTAGCCTTAGTGGCACTAGTGTCATAGTAGTAGTGGTAGTAGTAGGAGCAGTGGTACCAGTAGTAGTGTTGCACTAGTAGTAGTAGTAATAAGGAAAGCGGGAGCATTAGCTGCAGCAGCAGTACGCACATGTTGCCTTTTGCTTAGCTGAACAGTTTCCTCATTATACCATGGAAGTTTCAGCTTTATATGGTAAGCCATTCGAAAGATATTGCTGATACGCCCTTTTGACAATCTGTGCGCACATAGTATGTTTTGATTTAGTTCAACTTGCTACTCAACACATCATCAAATTTTCACTTCAATATCCTCAGCCTTGGTAGTAATCGCTACAGAAGCAGTAGGTGTAGTGGTTGTAGTAGTATTAGTAGTAGTAGTAGCTTTAGTTGTAGCAGTAATAGTGGAAGTAGTATTAGTAATAGTAGCGTGCAAAGATTGTCTTTTTGGTTAATGGATCAACCCCCTCATCATTTCCTGAAAGTCCCAAATTAATACACTCAGTCTTTCTTGGGTTACGCCCTTTTGATAACCCATATGCACTAACGTGTTTTAATTTAGTTCAACACTCCCCTCAGCATTCACTGAAAGGTTCACCTGAATACCCTTGGTCTTTTTGCATACTAAAGGTCAAACATACCCACCTTTCTCAATATCAAAAACTATCATAGGCAGCACAATAGTGCTACCTAATTAAAGAGCGATGTGGGCACAACATATTTTTTTTTCACCAAGGCACTTTGTATAGAAAGAGTTGTCCTAGAAACTTTGAAAGGAGCTCATTCAATTCGAAATTGAAAGTTCTATTGCCATATGAGATACACAAGTGGTTGAGGGCAACCAGCCCATCTCCCATGCCCGTCAATTCCCCAAACACATACAATCAAAATTTTTAGATGGCCATTTTGTTCAGCATAGTTCAAAAGGTCCAGTAATTATGTCTCTGGGGATGAAAACTCCTCCTATAGCTCTCGGGGCAAGGGCTTTAAGCTATGGAATTTGCCCATTGGTCATACGTAGTATGTGTTATTGAGAAAGGTGGCGATGTTTGACCTTTAGTGTCCAAAAAGACAAAGGTGAAAATTTTAGAGAGTATTGAGGGGAAATCTGAACTAAATCAAAACACACTGTGTGCATGCAGATTGTCAAAAGGACGCACCTCAGGAATGGATTTGGGCATTAAGTTGAAACTTTCAGGGAATGCTTAAAGGGGAAGATCAATTAACCAAAGGGCAATGTGTGCGCGCTATTACTAATGCTACTACTACCACTCCAACTGCTACTTCCATTGCAACTCCTACTAACGCCAAGAGTATCAAGATGAAAATTTCAGAAAGTATTGAGGGGGAAGTTGGACTAAAGTAAAACACACTATGAAAATACAGGTTATGAAAAGGGCATGTTGGCATTATCATAGGCAGCGCAATAGCGCTGCCTAAGTAAAGAACGATTTTGGCACAATGTATTTTTTTTTTCCTTTAGATCAGGGCACTTCGTATCGAATGAGTTGTCGTAGAAACTTTGAAAACGGCTCATTTGATTGGAAATTGGAGTGCCTAGTGCCTTTTTTAATAGCCGAAAGTGGTTGGAAGGCAACAAACACCCCTTCCACGCCCACCATTTCCCCAAATACATCCAATAAAAATTTTGAGATAGCCATTTTGTTCAACGTAGTTAAAAGATCTGGAAATTATGTTTTAGAGGAGGACACTCCACAACAGCCTTCAGGGAAAGGGTTGTAAGTTATGCCCTGGGGGCATATAAGGTTTTTATCGAAAGCGTTGTTGTAGAAACTTCAAAACGGGCTCATTCGATTGAAAATTCAAATGGCTAGTGGCCTTTTTAATAGTTGAAAGTGATTGGAGGGCAAATAACCTTCCTTTCACGCCCACCATTTCCCCAAACACGTCCAATCAAAATTTTGAGATACACATTTTGTTCAACGTAGTTGAAAGATCTGGAAATTATGTTTTTGAGAAGGAAACTCCCCCCACAGCCCTCAGAACAAGGGTAGTCAGTTATGCCCTGGGGGCATATAAGGTTTCATGGTTGCAGCGGTAGCTGCAACCTAGTAAAGAGCGAACCACAGTCTAAGGTAAGTAGAATGTATCTATGGAATTCTAGCACACTATGTTCCTTCTTATGCTATTCTAGCACACCATGTTCCTTCCTATGCTATTCTAGCACACTATGTTCCTTCCTGTGCTAAATATGGATTCTAGCAAACTATGTTCCTTCCTGTACTAAATATGGATTCTAGCACACTATGTTCCTTCCTGTGCTAAATATGGATTCTAGCATACTATGTTCCTTCCTGTGCTAAATATGGATTTTAGCACACTATGTTCCTTCCTGTGCTAAGTATGGATTTGCTTAATGCCCTAGGAATTACCATGCTATTGGCTTAATGCCCTAGGACCATGCTATTTGCTTAATGCCCCAGGACCATACTATTTGCTTAATGCTCTACACCTTTTCAAAGAGAGTGAGTACCCCCTCACATGCTATACACTACAGTTTCACGTGCACATTGCAAAAAGCGAGATATTTATTATAAATTTGGAACAATGTCAATCTATGGAAATGGTTAACGATAACAAACATGTTTTCAACCAGATTGGTTTTTGAAGCACATTCAGCATGGCGTGTTTTATTTTTTTCTTTTTTTTGGCAATTGGCATTTTTTTCTGATAACAAGTACGATTCATTGCGATTATAGCTCTAAGAAAAGGGTTTAGTATTTTCGAATTGGATCGTATGAAGATGGAGAAAAAGAAAAAGGGTTTAGCATTTGCGAATTGGACTATACGAACGATATAAATTGAATAATAGGGAAAAAACAGAGCTAGGTAGCATTTGCGATGGAAATGGTTAACGATGATAAAATGGTCTTATGACTTGACCTAGCTTTACTTCTTCGATGTGTTCTGTATAATACATAAGTGGTGTTTGAACAGTGTTGTCAATTTAAAATAGAGTTTAACGTTATAGTATACTAAAAAGTTGATACTAAAAGAGATGTAGATGGCAAGAAAATAATTTTAATAATGGATACCTTTAATTCTTCGATGTATTCTGTTTAATGCACAAGTGGCGTTTGAACAGTGTTGTCAGTTTAAACTAGAGTTTAACGTTATAGTATACTAAAAAGTTGATACTAAAAGAGATGTAGATGGCAAGAAAATAATTTTAATAAGGGATAGCTTTACTTCTTCGATGTGTTCTGTGGAGATGGGGGGATGAACATTTTAGTTGTTCATCGTAGAAAGGCATTGTAGTCTGGAAAAGGATACCTAGTTTAAGGTATCAGGTTGAAAATGGTAAAACTTAACTTTAAAGTTTTTTGAACATTTTAGATGTTCATCATAGAAAGGCAGTGTAGTCTGGGAAAAGGATACCTAGTTTAAGGTATCAGGTCGAAAATTGTAAAACTTAACTTTAAAGTTTTTTGAACATTCTAGTTGTTCATCATAGAAAGGCAGTGTAGTCTGGGAAAAGGATACCTAGTTTAAGGTATCAGGTCGAAAATGGTAAAACTTAACTTTAATGTTTTTTGAACATTTTAGTTGTTCATCATAGAAAGGTAGTGTAGTCTGGGAAAAATTTTTAACTAGAAATGTCTGAAAAGTGTTTTTTGGGAGATGGGGCGAAGGCAGCGGGTTGTCTTAGAGTAGTTATACTGTAATAGTGGGGATCGAATTGCTAGCGAAAAACCCAAATTTAGTTTTTTGTAAGAAAATTATGGATAATACAATTCTCTGGTTCAAATGTGAAACTTAAATTCATTTTTGGATCGAAAAATAAACTATTTCTGTAAAATCTGAGCTAATAAGGGTTTTTGAGCGTAAACTCTAGTTTTTTGTAAGAAAATTATGGAAAATACAATTCTCTGGTTCAAATGTGAAACTTAAGTTCATTTTTTGGATCGAAAAATAAAGCTATTTCCCTAAAATCTGATCTAATAAGGGTTTTTGAGCGTAAACTCTAGTTTTTTGTAAGAAAATTATGGATAATACAATTCTCTGGTTCAAATGTGAAACTTAAGTCCATTTTTGGATCGAAAAATAAACTATTTCTGTAAAATCTGAGCTAATAAGGGTTTTTGAGCGTAAACTCTAGTTTTTTGTAAGAAAATTATGGAAAATACAATTCTCTGGTTCAAATGTGAAACTTAAGTCCATTTTTGGATCGAAAAATAAACTATTTCTGTAAAATCTGAGCTAATAAGGGCTTTGGCGATGTGGCTTTCCCACTAGTATTCTATGTCCGGTTATCGACACTACCTAGTCTATTGCATGTATTAAATCAGTATTTTTTACGCAGTTAAACGATAAATACATAAGTCATATCTTTAAAAAAAGTGAAGATGGAGCATTTTAATAAAGTGTGTTCACATGACAATGTTATTGTAGCATTGAATGCCGACAGGGAGAAGTATTTGAACTATGAAACAAGTACAAGTGGTAGCACTATTGGAAATGTATGCATGCATTGTCATGACAGTAAGGAATTAAATTTCTTTGGAGTACCGAAAAAATTCAACTCTTATGTAGGTGGATATGCGAGATTGAGATCTCCAGAGATGATTGAGCTCAAAGAGAATGCCAACATAAAAATAATCGTTGATGATAGAGGACAACTCCTTGCTACTGTTGCAGGTAACACATTACCTACTGATACATCCAATCTTCAGCTGTCGGGTATTAGCATTCAACGGAAGGTAAAAAAAAGAAACGCCTACACTTCTACTAATATTGCAAACCATATCTCGTCTACGTGCCGAAACTGTTACCTGTGTAAAAATAATGTGATAATAGACAGTGAAATTTCCAGAATAATAAAAAGGGCATTGGCAGATAATATCACTATGGAATATAAGGATGAATCGATGAAAAATAAAGCACCAGCAAACGTTACTGCCATTGATCAAACAGTCAATGAACCAAATAATACCAAAGACGAAAAGCATATTGACCCTGTTGATGACACACCAGTGAAAATTGTGTATGACTCAAAATGGAATAATAATTATTCTACTGATTACGAACTAAGAGAAGACAATAGCTACAATATCAAGAGAGAACATGGTGAACTATTTTATGGAACAGATTCAAAATGTCCAAAGTTGATCATTGATATTAATAATGTATCATAATATATTTTGTATTAATATTCTACATGGCATTATTTCATCAAAAATATATTATGCATTACATTGTTATGTCTTCATTATTTTTAGAGTAAGCTAGCATATCAAACGCTTAGAATGTCTATTAAAACATCGGAGATGTAAGAAAAGGAATTTGCATACATCTATTGTCAGACACCCATGTGTCTGACAATAGACACATGATAACACAAATAACATTGACAAAATCTAGGTATCAGAATGAATAAATTCTTTACCAACATCCTTTGTTGGATATGTCATTATGTCATTATGAAAAAATTGTAGGTAATAAGTAAGTAAGTAACAAACTCTTTCTTGAATTCACCTCTTGGATACACAATACAGAAATTTAATTCAGGAAATTATGAATTCAGGAAAAATTGAACAGATTCTTTATTAACATTCATTATCGATTGAAGTCGCTTCCTAGACAGACAATACAGCTATTTAACAAAATCTAAGTATAATAGTGATTAAATTCTATATCAACATCCATTTCTCGGATACAAAGGAAAAAGTTGACAAAATCTAAGTACCAGAAAGAATAAGTTCATTTTCAAAGTTTTTATCGGATACATCATATAACAGTCATAAAATCCAAGTTCTATTCATTTTGATTTAATGCTTCGTTACGTTGAATTTAGGTTAGACTGGTTTTTCGTTCTATAGTAGACTAGCGTATATTTTAAGAGTAGAAAAAAAATTCTGGTTAGTCTGAAGTTGATTTTCTGAGTGTTAGGACTCTAAAAAAGTTAATAGATTTGAGAAAGAGCGAATCATGGGGAATCTAGTGTTTATGGAAAAACTTTGATTCTAGATGATGATTCTCTAGAGCTGTCTATTCAAAGGAAGATATTTTCTCAGGGAATGCTTGTCGATATAATGAAAGCTGATTCTCCATCATTAGACTATTGCATGAAGCTTTTACGTTGTGGTCCAAATGCATTTACACAATTTATTGATATATTAATCACGACACGGCAAAATGATATTGTGGATATGCTTTTAAACACTAGTTTAGAAATTTAGGACTTTTTTCATGAGAATGATGGTGTTCAATGATGATTGGCTACCCCCCAATGTCAAGATTGACATAAAGTTGCAAATAATACCAAAGACGAAAAGCATATTGAGCTTGTTGATGACACACCAGTAAAAATTGTGTATGACTCAAAATGGAATAATGATTATTCTACTGATTACGAACTAAGAGGAGACAATAGCTACAATATCAAGAGAGAACATGGTGAACTATTTAATGGAACAGATTCAAAATGTCCAAAGTTGATCATTGATATTAAATATGTATCATAATATATTTTTGTATTAATATTCTACATAGCATTATTTCATTAAAAATATATTATGCATTACATTGTTATGTATTCATTATTTTTAGAGTCAGCTAGCATATCAAACGTTTAGAATGTCTATTAAAACATCGGAGATGTAAGAAAAGGAATTTGTATACATCTATTGTCAGACACATGGGATAACATTGACAAAATCTAGGTATCAGAATGAAGAAATTCTTTATCAACATCCGTTGTTGGATATGTCATTATGTCATTGTGATAAAATTGTAAGTAAGTAAATAAGTAAGTAAGTAGCAAACTATTTCTTGAATTCACCTCTTGGATACACAATACAGAAATTTAATTCAGGAAATTATGAAAAAAAATTGAACAAATTTTATATTAACATTCATTATCGATTGAAGTCGCTTCCTAGACAGACAATACAGCAATTTCACATAATCTAAGTGTAAGAGTGATTAAATTCTATATCAACATCCATTTCTCGGATACATAGGAAAAAGTTGACAGAATCTAAGTGTCAGAGTGAATAAATTTTTTTATCAACATCCCTTAAATGGTTTATCAATATCAAATGTCAGATACATCGAATAAAATTGACAAAATCTAAGTATCAGAAGGAATAAATTCGTTTTCAAAGTTTTTATCGGATACATCAGATAACAGTCATAAAATCCAAGTTCCATTCATTTTGACTTCATGCGTCGTTACGTTGAATTTAGGTTAGACCAGTTATAGATGGCACTACACCCGCTCAGACACACAGTCATAGTGAGAGAGATATTCAAAAAGTTGAGTTAATTTAAGTTCACTTAGAGTGGCCAGACATGCATTGGAATAAGCAAATACCTGCCCAGACTAACCGGTAAAAAGAGTGTGAGAGATAAAAACACATACAAATACGTAGATTTAGACGCAAACAAACCGAGAAAGACATAGAGTGTACACCGCGACGGCGCATACATAGTGAGAGAGACATGCAAAGTCGACATAGTTTTATTTCATTTTTTAAGGTTAATTTAGGCGAGTTTAATTTGATGTTGATAATGCATTTAAGGGATGTTGATAAAAAAAAAATTATTCACTCTGACACTTAGATTCTGTCAACTTTTTCCTATGTATCCGAGAAATGGATGTTGATATAGAATTTAATCACACTTATACTTAGATTATGTGAAATTGCTGCATTGTCTGTCTAGGAAGCGACTTCAATCGATAATGAATGTTAATAAAGAATTTGTTCAATTTTTTCATAATTTCCTGAATTAAGTTTCTGTATTGTGTATCCAAGAGCTAAATTCAAGAAAGAGTTTGTTACTTACTTACTTACTTACTTACTTACTTACTTACAATTTTATCATAATGACATAATGACATATCCAACAACGGATGTTGATAAAGAATTTATTCATTCTGATACCTAGATTTTGTCAATGTTATCCAATGTGTCTGACAATAGATGCACGCAAATTCCTTTTCTTACATCTCCGATGTTTTAATAGACATTCTAAACGTTTGATATGCTAGCTTACTCTAAAAATAATGAATACATAACAATGTAATGCATAATATATTTTTAATGAAATAATGCTATGTAGAATATTAATACAAAAATATATTATGATACATTATTAATATCAATGATCAACTTTGGACATTTTGAATCTGTTCCATAAAATAGTTCACCATGTTCTCTCTTCATATTGTAGCTATTGTCTTCTCTTAGTTCGTATTCAGTAGAATAATCATTAATCCATTTTGAGTCATACACAATTTTTACTGGTGTGTCATCAACAGGCTCAATATGCTTTTCGCCTTTGGTATTATTTGCAACTTTATGTCAATCTTGACATTGGGGGGGTAACCAATCATCATTGAACACCATAATTCTCATGAAAAAAGTACTAAATTTCTAAATTAGTGTTTAAAAGCATATCCGCAATATCATTTTGCCGTCTCGTGATTAATATATCACCAGAATTTTTTTTCTACTCTAAAAATATACGCTAGTCTACTATAGAAAGAAAAACCGGTCTAACCTAAATTCAACGTAACGACACATGAAGTCAAAATGAATAGAACTTGGATTTTATGACTGTAATCTGATGTATCCGATAAAAACTTTGAAAATGAATTTATTCTTTCTGGTACTTAGATTTTGTCAAATTTTTCCTATGTATCCGAGAAATGGATGTTGATATAGAATTTAATCACTCTTATACTTAGATTTTTTTAAATTGCTGTATTGTCTGTCTAGGAAGCGACTTCAATCGATAATGAATGTTAATAAAGAATTTGTTCAATTTTTTTCATAATTTCCTGAATTAAATTTCCTTATTGTGTATCCAAGAGGTGAATTCAAGAAAGAGTTTGTTACTTACTTACTTATTTACCTACAATTTTTTCATAATGACATAATGACATATCCAACAACGGATGTTGATAAAGAATTTATTCATTCTGATACCTAGATTTTGTCAATGTTATCCCATGTGTCTGACAATAGATGTATGCATATTCCTTTTCTTACATCTCCGATGTTTTAATAGACATTCTAAACGTTTTACATGCTAGCTTACTCTAAAAATAATGAACACATAACAATTTAATGCATAATTTATTTTTAATGAAATAATGCTATGTAGAATATTAATACAAAAATATATTATGATACATTATTAATATCAATGATCAACTTTGGACATTTTGAATCTGTTCCATAAAACTAAAATAGTTCACCATGTTCTCTCTTGATATTGTAGCTATTGTCTTCTCTTAGTTCGTAATCAGTAGAATAATCATTATTCCATTTTGAGTCATACACAATTTTTACTGGTGTGTCATCAACAGGGTCAATATGCTTTTCGTCTTTGGTATTATTTGGTTCATTGACTGTTTGATCAATGGCAGTAACGTTTGCTGGTGCTTTGTTTTTCATCGATTTATCCTTATATTCCATAGTGATATTTTCTGCCAATGCCCTTTTTATTTTTCTTTCAATTTCACTGTCTATTATCAAATTATTTTTACACAGGTAACAGTTTTGGCACGTAGACAAGATATGGTTTACAATATTAGTAGAAGAGTATGCCTTTCTTTTTTCGACCTTCCGTTGATTGCTAATACCCGAAAGCTGACGATTGGATATATCAGTAGGTAATGTGTTACCTGCAACAGCAGCAAGGAGTTGTCCTCTATCATCAACAATTATTTTTATGTTGGCATTCTCTTTGAGTTCAATCATCTCTGGAGATCTCAATCTCGCATATCCACCAACACAAGAATTGAATTTTTTTGGTACTCCAAGAAATTTAATTCCTTACTGTCATGACACTGCATGCATACATTTCCAATATTGCTACCACTTGTACTTTTTTCATAGTTTAAATATTTCTCCTTGTCGGCCTTCAATGCTACAATAACATTGTCATGTGAACACACTTTATTAAAATGCTCCATCTTCACTTTTTTTAAGATATGACTTATGTGTTTATCGTTCCACTGCGTGAAAAATACTGATTTAATACATGTAATAGACTAGCTAGTGTCGATAACTGGACATAGAATACCAGTGGGAAAGCCACATCGTGTCTCTGAGCAACCATAGAGTACAATTGTTAGAGCCGTAAGCATATTTTGTCATTTTAAGATACGTACAAAAAAAAATAAAAAATTAATAAAGTTGAATAATTTCGAAGTTTAAAAAAAAATAGTTTGTTTTTATGAAAAAAATATTGAATTAGAACCATCAGTCCTCATCATTATGAGTATCCAAAACTAGACTTAAGTTTCACATTTGAACTAGAGAATTGTATTTTTCATAATTTTCATACAAAAACTAGAGTTTACGATCAAAAACCCTTATTAGCTCAGATTTTACAGAAATAGTTTATTTTTCGATCCAAAACTGGACTTAAGTTTCACCTAGGAGCCAACGAATTGTATTTTCCATAATTTTCTTACAAAAAACTAGAATTTACGGTCAAAAAACCTTATTAGCTCAGATTTTACAGAATTAGTTTATTTTTTGATCCAAAACTGGACTTAAATTGCACCTATGAGCCAACGAATTGTATTTTCCACAAGTTTCTTACAAAAAACTAGAGTTTACGGTCAAAAACCCTTATTAGCTCAGATTTTACAGAAATAGTTTATTTTTCGATCCAAAACTGGACTTAAGTTTCACCTATGAGCCAACGAATTGTATTTTCCATAATTTTCATACAAAAAAAAACTAGAGTTTACTTTCAAAAACCCTTATTAGCTCAGATTTTACGGAAATAGTTTATTTTTCGATCCAAAACTGGACTTAAGTTTCACCTATGAGCCAACGAGTCGTATTTTCCATAATTTTCTTACAAAAAAAACTAGAGTTTACGCTCAAAAACCCTTATTAGCTCAGATTTTACAGAAATAGTTTATTTTTCGATCCAAAAATGAACTTAAGTTTCACATTTGAACCAGAGAATTGTATTTTCCATAATTTTCTTACAAAAAACTACATTTGGGTTTTTCGCTAGCAATTCGCCCCTCCACTATCACACTATAACTACTCTAAGACAACCCGCTGCCTTCACCCCATCTCCCAACAAAACACATTTCAGACATTTCTAGTTAAAAAATTTTCCAGACTACACTACCTTTCTATGATGAACAACTAAAATGTTCAAAAAACTTTAAAGTTAAGTTTTACTATTTTCAACCTGATACCTTAAATTAGGTATCCTTTTCCCAGACTACACTGCCTTTCTATGATGAACAACTAAAATGTTCAAAAAACTTTAAAGTTAAGTTTTACCATTTTCGACCTGATACCTTAAACTAGGTATCCTTTTCCCAGACTACACTGCCTTTCTATGATGAACAACTAAAATGTTCAAAAAACCTTAAAGTTAAGTTTTACCATTTTCGACCTGATACCTTAAACTAGGTATCCTTTTCCCAGACTACACTGTCTTTCTACGATGAACAACTAAAATGTTCATCCCCCCATCTCCACAGAACACATCGAAGAAGTAAAGCTATCCATTATTAAAATTCTTTTCTTGCCATCTACATCTCTCTTAGTATTAACTTTTTAGTATACTATAACGTTAAACTCTATTTTAAACTGACAACACTGTTCAAACGCCACTTATGTATTATACAGAACACATCGAAGAAGTAAAGCTATCCATTATTAAAATTCTTTTCTTGCCATCTACATCTCTCTTAGTATCAACTTTTTAGTATACTATAACGTTAAATTCTATTTTAAACTGACAACACTGTTCAAACGCCACTTGTATATTATACAGAACACATTGAAGAAGTAAAGCTAGGTCAAGTCATAAGACCATTTTATCATCGTTAACCATTTCTATCGCAAATGCTATCTAGCTCTGTTTTTTCCCTATTATTCGATTAATATCGTTCGTATAGTCCAATTCGCAAATGCTAAACCCTTTTTCTTTTTCTCCATCTTCATACGATCCAATTCGCAAATGCTAAACTCTTTTTTTTAGAGCTATGATCGCAATGAATCGTACTTGTTATCAGAAAAAAATGCCAATTGCCAAAAAAAAGAAAAAAAACAAAACACGCCATGCTGAATGTGCTTCAAAAACCAATCTGTTTGAAAACATGTTTGCTATCGTTAACCATTTCCATAGATTGCATAGATTGATATTGTTCCAAATTTATAATAAATATCTTGCTTTTTGCAATGCGCACGTGAAACTGTAGTGTATACCATGTGAGGGGGTACTCACTCTCTTTGAAAAGGTGTAGAGCATTAAGCAAATACTATGGTCCTAGGGCATTAAGCAAATAGCATGGTCCTAGGGCATGAAGCAAATAGCATGGTAATTCCTAGGGCATTAAGCAAATCCATACTTAGCCCAGGAAGGAACATAGTGTGCTAGAATCCATACTTAGCCCAGGAAGGAACATAGTGTGCTAGAATCCATATTTAGCACAGGAATGAACATAGTGTGCTAGAATCCATATTTAGCCCAGGAAGGAACATAGTTTGCTAGAATAGCATAGGAAGGAACATAGTGTGCTAGAATTCCATAGGTACATTCTACTAAGGTAACCGAAAGTTAAGAAACGCGTTTTGAAAAAAAAACCTGCCTAGTGAAAAAAATTGCCATCTAACACTGACTTTGGAATGGCAACTATTATTTCGGTTTGTCTTAAAAGTAAAAGTTTATTGCCAAAAGAAATTTATGGTGATTTCGAAAAAAACCTGAAACCCCTCGAAATGGTGTCAGATCAAAATGAAAAGTGTACCCTTGGAATCAGCATGGTGGAAAACTTTTTCAGGGAAATTACAGCCCCCTCCTTGAACAACAAAGAAAATCGCTTTTTTGCATCGGTAGCACTGAACTGTCTCCCTTTTTTCTTTTTTTTTTCTAGCAGGGCTAGGGGGTGGCCTGAGCATCATAGAAAAATGTGTAATAGCTCATTAGAAAGGGATTTAAATTTGTAAGTCCCCTTTTTAAGTGACCAAAAAGATTGGTGGCCAGCTAGCCCCCCCCCCCCCTTCCTACAGGCCCCCTCTCCCTCCCTACAGGCCCCTCCCCCCCAAGGTCATCCAATCAAAATTTTTAGATAGCCATTTTGTTCGATATAGTTCAAAGGACCAATTTCTATGGTTTTAGTGATAATATGACCCTCCATAGTCCCTGGGGAAAAGGTTGTACGCTGTATTGGTATTGGACGTATCGATATCACGCGTATCGGTATGGGCGTATTGTTATTGGGCGTTTTGGTATCGCCTGGATCTTAGCCAAATTTTTAGTAGCTCATATAAAAGATACTGATCATATATACGTCCTTCCTTCCTATACATTCCACCATCAGCAAGTTCCAAATGGCGCTAAAAAAACAGCACTTTGGGTGCCTTGTCTCAAGTGGAAAAGCTGGGGCTACTGGACTACCAGAACTTTTTAAAATGATGTTTAATGGCTCATTTGAAAGCTATGCTCATACCTACGTGATTTTTATCAATTCTACCATCCGTAAGTGTGATATAGCACTAAAACAGGGGTGTAATTTCGTCAAAACCATGGGGAGGGGGGGGGGCAAAAGTGGACCAAACTTTCCCAGATCAAGTGAAAATGTCAGTGAGAAATGAAAAAAAACCTTATAGTACAATAAATGCAAAGAATTACTAAAGAAAACTGGCCGGTTTCTCTGGATTATGCAGGCTTATCTTAGTTTTGACAAGATTTTTGAAGAAACTAAATTTCAGCTCGGGGGGGGGCAAAATGGGGTCTGGAGGGGATAGTTGCCCCCTACCCCATAACAAATTATGTCCTGACAAAAAAAAACAACACTTTTGGTGTCACTTCTTAAGTAGATAATGCAAATATTGCAAACATATAAATAAAATCTACAAACGAATTCATCGAAATAATTTACATCTATCTTTTATGTAATTAATCTTAACTTTTAGTTACTATGTGCCGTGTTTTGTTCTTTACTAGGTTTTCAGCTATATCCGATGAAACTAGTATAGGCCCCATTTATATTGAACTGTATCGGTTTTTTATGTAACTATTTTTCGATATTGTCTCAACCTGTACATTCTTTCATATTATACAAGCGTTGGTGGCTCTGTCATTAGAGCGTAGGCCTTGCAATTCCAAGGCGTCGAGTTCTAACTTCATCCGGTGCAACCTTTTTTTTTTATAAATGAATGATGCTGGTTTCTAGGAAAGTAATAAGGTTATATTACAAACTTTTAGTCTCCTAGTAATTTTCAGTTATTATAAGCTTTGCTATCCGTTCTTTACTTTAACTAGCTGCGGAAAAAAGAAAAACCAAAATACAATAATGAAGTGGTAATTGTTCATTATTCGGTACACCGTCGAGAAATGAAGTTGCCCTTTTTACTGTGGCTAATGTAGAATGGTCAAGAGTCTCCGATGGTATAATGGTGAGCATAGCTTGTACACGAAAATTCAGTTTTTTTAAAAGTTATAATAATTGCCCTCCGATTTTTTTGGTCACTTAAAAAGGGCACTATAAGTAAAGAAGCCCTAATATCTCCAGAGGGGACCGTGTGCTGCCATCTACAATTTGGTCTAACGCTGACAGGATATAATTTATTCAAGGATTATCGATCGAGTCTAATGGGGTCAAGGTCAATTGATTTGTTGTTGTTCGTCTAGGTGTATTGTCTCCGGGGCGAAGTTTGCCCATGCGCATTGACGGTGGGAAGAAATGTATTGATTTAGGACTCGAGGGGGAAGTGAATTTTACAGAACTTGATTTACATAATCGGTGGGAAAAGTATTGATCTAGGACTCGAGGGGGAAGTTAATTTCCGAGAAATTGATTTGCATAATCGAGGGGAATTATTGATTCACGAAAGGGGAATTAAGAAACAAATATGGCTTCTTTAATCTTAGGTCTGAGGGATAAACGGTCCTTAGGTCAGAGAGATAAATTAATATTCTATTTTTAAATATGGCTTTTTTGATCTTTAGTGTCAGGAATTAGAAATGACATCACTTGTTATCTTGGAATTATGCGGGAGTCTAAAAAGATAGAAAAATCCTCTTTTAAATACGGCTTCTTCGATCTTTAGGTCACAGAGATAAATTAATATTCTATCGAAACCATAATAGTGTAGCTAGGAACACCTATGAGATGAAGAGATTAACGCGGGAAATGGTTTCCAAGGAATTTTAAATGTGACAGCGCAGGGATGCCAAAACAAAAGGAACACGCAGAAATTACGTTTAGGGGATTATTTGGGCGAAACCGATCGAGACATTTTAGAAGATGATTTGGGCGAAACAGTTTGAGGCATTTTAGAAGATGATTTTAGAAGATGATTTAGAAGAGGATTTGAGGGTGAAACTCCGTGGTCATTATAATAAGCAAGTTCCATTTGAACAGTCTTGTGAGGTCCCCTACCCCAACCCCAAAGGGCCCCCTACCCCAACCCCAAAGGGTTCCCCCTACCCCAACCCCGAAGGGTCCCCCCCCCAACCCCAATGGGCCCCAAAGGTCCCCGGGTCCTCAAATGCCCCCCGGGCCCCCAACGGCCACCGGGCCCCCAAAGGCCCCCGGCACCCCCAAAGGGACCCCCCCATTTTTAATACTTTTTTATGTGCACTTGAGACATAGAAGGGCCCCCCACATTTCCAAAGGCTTTATTATATCTTTTCAGAACAAGTTCTTTTCTTAATATTCCCTCCTAAACCCATTTTACAAGTTGATGTACTCATCCTTTTCACCACAACTTTACTTTACGACTTTTTGAATACCTCAACGCCAAACAGTACTTTTCAAAAGGCTTTTTTATATTATTTCAGAACAAGTTCTTTACGTAATGTCCCTCCTAAACCAATTTTACAACTTGAAGTACTCATCCTTTTCACCCATAACTCTACTTTGTGGCTTTTTGAATATCCCATCACCAAGCAATACTTTCAAAAGGCTTCTTTATATCTTTTCAGAAAAAAAATCAAATATTATTCATAAGATCACATGTATTTTAAATGTGGGCATCAAAGTAACAACAATCTTCTTTAATACCACCAAATGTTTACTGAACACACACAATTTTCTCTTAGAAATAATATTTTTCATCAGTGATAAAACTTTTTCTGTTCGAACTAGCAAGTTTTCTACCAAAGACACCAAATTTTTTCATAGAAGTAACATTTTTTTATTGTGATAACAACTTTTCTGTCAGAAGTAGCAAGTTCTGCTTAACACTAACAAACCTTCTCATCAAAGTAACGACATTTTACCTTAATACTAACATACTTTTACTGAACACACACAAATTTCTCTTAGAAATAATATTTTTCGTCAGTGATAACACTTTTTCTGTTCGAACTTGCAAGTTTTCTACCAAAGATACCAAATTTTTTTTTAGAAGTAACATTTTTTGATTGTGATAACAACTTTTCTGTCAGAAGTAGCAAGTTTTGCTTAACACTAACAAACATTCTCATCAAAGTAACAACATTTTACCTTAATACTAACATACTTTTACTGAACACACACAAATTTCTCTTAGAAATAATATTTTTCATCAGTGATAACACTTTTTCTGTTCGAACTAGCAAGTTTTCTACCAAAGATACCAAATTTTTTCTTAGAAGTAACATTTTTTGATTGTGATAACAACTTTTCTGTCAGAAGTAGCAAGTTTTGCTTAACACTAACAAACATTCTCATCAAAGTAACAACATTTTACCTTAATACTAACATACTTTTACTGAACACACACAAATTTCTCTTAGAAATAATATTTTTCATCAGTGATAACACTTTTTCTGTTCGAACTAGCAAGTTTTCACCAAAGATACCAAATTTTTTCGTAGAAGTAACATTTTTGGATTGTGATAACAAGTTTTCTGTCAGAAGTAGCAAGTTTTGCTTAACACTAACAAACCTTCTCATCGAAGTAACGACATTTTACCTTAATACTAACATACTTTTAATGAACACATACAAATTTCTCTTAGAAATAATATTTTTCGTCAGTGATAACACTTTTTCTGTTCGAACTAGCAAGTTTTCTACCAAAGATAGCAATTTTTTTTAGAAGTAACATTTTTTGATTGTGATAACATCTTTTCTGTCAGAAGTAGCAAGTTTTGCTTAACACTAACAAACATTCTCATCAAAGTAACAACATTTTACCTTAATACTAACATACTTTTACTGAACACACACAAATTTCTCTTAGAAATAATATTTTTCATCAGTGATAACACTTTTTCTGTTTGAACTAGCAAGTTTTCTACCAAAGATACCAAATTTTTTTTTAGAAGTAACATTTTTTTATTGTGATAACAACTTTTCTGTCAGAAGTAGCAAGTTTTGCTTAACACTAACAAACCTTCTCATCAAAGTAACGACATTTTACCTTAATACTAACATACTTTTACTGAACACACACAAATTTCTCTTAGAAATAATATTTTTCATCAGTGATAACACTTTTTCGGTTCGAACTAGCAAGTTTTCTGTCAAAGATACCGAATTTTTTCTTAGAAGTAACATTTTTTAATTGTGATAACAACTTTTCTGTCAGAAGTAGCAAGTTTTGCTTAACACTAGCAAACCTTCTTATCAAAGTAACGACATTTTACCTTATTACTAACATACTTTAATGAACACACACAAATTTCTTTTAGAAATAATATTTTTCATCAGTGATAACACTTTTTCTGTTCAAACTAGCAAGTTTTCTACCAAAGTTACCAAATTTTTTCTTAGAAGTAACATTTTTTGATTGTGATAACAACTTTTCTGTCAGAAGTAGCAAGTTTTGCTTAACACTAACAAACCTTCTCATCAAAGTAACGACATTTTACCTTAATACTAACATACTTTTACTGAACACACACAAATTTCTCTTAAAAATAATATTTTTCGTCAGTGATAACACGTTTTCTGTTCGAACTTGCAAGTTTTCTACCAAAGATACCAAATTTTTTTTTAGAACTAACATTTTTTTGATTGTGATAACAACTTTTCTGTCAGAAGTAGCAAGTTTTGCTTAACACTAACGATAAAATAATGTTCCAAATTTTTCATAGAAGATAGAAAAGTTCAAGTTCTTTTCTGAATTTTACCAAAGAACACAATTCAATTCTAATTTCTCCAGAGAAAATAAAAATCTTCCACTTCAGTTTTTAATTTCACCAAGACACAAAGAAATTTAAAGTTCTATTCTTTATTTTTTCCGTAGAAGATAGAAAAAGCTATACCATAGTTGTGAATATTTGCTATGAAGATAAAAAGTTCTACTTCAATTCTAAATTTTCTCTACGAAGTGAAGAAATGTTCAATTTCTCTTCTGAATTTTCTTAATGAAAAGAAATAAGTTATTGATCAATTCTATTTTTCCAGGGAAAATAAAAAAATTCCACTTCAGTTCAGATCTTTCTCAAAGAGATGAAAAATTTAAAATAATGTTCCAAATTTTTCATAGAAGATAGAAAAGTTCAAGTTCTCTTCTGAATTTTACCAAAGAACACAATTCAATTCTAATTTCACCAGAGAAAAAAATTTAAAATACTGTTCCAAATTTTTTCATAGAAGATAGAAAAGTTCAAGTTCACTTCTGAATTTTACCAAAGAACACAATTCAATTCTAATTTCTCCAGAGAAAATAAAAATCTACCACTTCAGTTTTAAGTTATTGTTCAATTCTATTTTTCCAAATAATATAAAAATTTTCCCCTTCAGTTCAGATTTTTCCCAAAGAGATGAAAAAATTTAAAATAATGTTCCAAATTTTTCATAGAAGATAGAAAAGTTCAAGTTCACTTCTGAATTTTACCAAAGAACACAATTCAATTCTAATTTCTCCAGAGAAAATAAAAATCTACCACTTCAGTTTTAAGTTCACCATGACACAAAAATTAAAGTTCCATTCTAAATTTTACCGTAGAAGATAGAAAAAGTTATACCTTAGATGCGAATACTTACCTTGAAGATAAAAAGTTCCACTTTAATTCTAAATTTTCTCAATGAAAAGAAATAAGTTATTGTTCAATTCTATTTTTCCAAAATAATATAAAAATTTTCCACTTCAGTTCAGATTTTTCTCAAAGAGATGAAAAAATTTAAAATAATGTTCCAAATTTTTTATAGAAGATAGAAAAGTTCAAGTTCTTTTATGAATTTTACCAAAGAGCACAATTCAATTCTAATTTCTCCAGAGAAAATAAAAATCTTCCACTTCGGTTTTTAATTTCACCAAGACACAAAGAAATTTAGAGTTCTATTCTTTATTTTTTCCGTAGAAGATAGAAAAAGTTATACCTTAGATGTGAATACTTACCATGAAGATAAAAAGTTCCACTTTAATTCTAAATTTTCTCTACGAAGTGAAGAAATGTTCAACTTCTCTTCAACAAATCAATTAACCTTGACTCCATTAGACTCGATCGATAATCCTTGAATAAATTATAACCTGTCAGCGTTAGACTAAATTGTAGATGGCAGCACACGGTCCCCCCTGGAGATATTAGGGCTTCTCTACTACTATAACTTTTAATTTCCGTTCGAATGAGCCCTCTCGTGACATTGTAAGACCACTGGGTTGATACAATCACCCCTGAGAAAAGAAAAAAACAAAGAAACACGCATCCGGGATGTTTCTTCTGGCACAAAATATAAAATTCTACATTTTTGCAGATAGGAGCTTGAAACCTCTACAGTAAGGGTCTCTGATACACTGAATCTTCATTCAGACGATTCGTACTGGACTTATTAGGAGTTTTAGAAACTCATATCCAAGGGGTAGAAAGCATGAAATTAGGTGATATAGAATTTGTTTACTCAGGCAGGAAGGATGGGGTACATAAACAGAGAGTAGGGCTCATGATGAATAAGGCAGCTGCTAAGTCTTGTTTAAGCTGGGAAGGTATTAATAATAGAATACTAATTGCTCATTTTATGACTAAAAAGTTCAGGGTATCAGTTATAGTAGTATATGCCCCTGTAGAACCGACTGACGGAGATGCTAGGGACTCAAATGAATTTTACTTACAGTTACAGGAACAAATAGACAGGGTCCCAGGTAGAAATATGATGTTTTTACTAGGAGATTTTGAGGCCCAGGTCAGTAGAAATAGGGATGAATGGTATCCTGTCCTAGGTAAATTTGGTGTAGGAAAAGAAAACAGCAATGGATATAGACTTTTGCAATTTTGTAGGTAGAACAATCTAGTCATAACCAATACGGTATTTGGTCATAAAATGGCCCATAAGTTAACATGGTATTCACTTGATGGTAAGACAGCAAACCTTATTGATTATATTATAGTAAACCGATGACTGGCAGGATCAAAACAAGATGCTAGGGTATATAGGATTGCTGTTATTGATGTTAAAAGTAAAGATCACCATCTAGTAGTGTCAAGGGTTAATTTAAAGCTGAAATTTCGGAAGGGTAACTACCTCATGGGAAATTATGATGTTGGTAGACTCCAGGATGAGAATTTGCGAGAAACTTTCCAGGAGCAGTTGAATACTAAACTTCAGAGTTTAAAATTTGATAAAGTGGAAGATGGTTGGAATAATTTTAGAAAAATAATTTGTGAAGTTGATGAAGGTGTCTTAGGGAAGAAAACTAGGACTATAGCTAAGAATATTAGTGAAAAGGCTTTATGTTTAATAGAAAGGAGAAAGGACTTGAACAAGAATTACCTGAGTGATAGATCATACGAAAAAAGGAATGGAAAGAAAGTAAAGAAAGCACTAAAATATGAACTAAGGAAGTGTGAAGTGGAGGCAATGGATAATATTGCCGAGGATCTGGGAGATGCAGCTAGACGGCATAATAGTAAAATACTGTACTGGCATGTTAATAAATTGAGTGGGAGTAGCCAAACCGGACTTGGCCCTGTTAAAGATAGGAACAGGGCCACAATTAGCGATAAGGAAAGAATTAAAGAGAGATGGGCTGAACATTTTGAGAATTTGCTAAGCCGAGATAGAGTTTCAGGAAAAGATGTAGAGGAAAACGAAAAAGTTTGTGGTACCTTGGATGTGAAGGAAGATTTGTTTCGTGAGGAAGAATTAGCGACAGTACTAAAAGGATTAAAAAATAATAAGGCTCCAGGTGCCGATAGGATGGTAAATGAGCTTCTTAAATATGGTGGCTCTGAGGTTAGAAATAAGTTACTGAAGATTATGAATATGATTTTTGAAAAAGGGGAAATACCTTACAATTTTGGGAAAACCTTGATTAAGCCACTTTATAAGAAAGGTGATTAAAGTGAGTGTGGTAATTATCGAGACATTAGTGTGGTCTTTGTAGGTAGCAAATTACTTAGTAATATGATACTTTTTAGACTGAGAGATGCCGTAGACACAGTTTTAAGAGAAGAACAGTGCGGTTTTAGAAAAGGTAGAGGATGTGTCGACCAAATTTTCACTCTTAGGTTAATACTTGAGAAGTTCCTGAGTTGTCAAACAACTTTGGTCCTCAGTTTTATAGATTATGATCAAGAGTTCGATTCTTGTGATAGAAGAGCTTTAGTAAAGGTTTTATCCTTGTATGGTATACCCGACAAATACATTAATGTGATTAGTGTTATGTACGAGAATAACACTGCTGCGGTTAAGGTTTGAAATGAAGTTAGCAGTTGGTTTTGTACTAAATCAGGAGTTAAGCAGGGTTGTGTTCTATCCTCCTTTATATGGATTTTTCTTTTATGGACTTTGTCTTAAAGAGCACAGGAAAGGCGATGGGAAACCATGGAATCAAATGAGGAAGAAAAAGTCTCCTGGACTTAGAATATACTGATGATTTAAGCATCCTAGATGAAAGTTAGAGCAAAATGGATGAAGTTTTAGAGATTTTGCGAGCTTAGGGTGCTAGAATAGGTTTGAAAATTAATGTTAAGAGGACTAAGTCACTAAGGCTAGGAATGAGCCAAGATGAAAAGGTGACGTTGGATAATAAAAAGATTGATCAGGTGGGCAGCTTCACTCTTCTTGGTGGTATTATTAGTAAAGATGATGGGAGCAGTGAAGATGTTAAAAGTAAGAATAGCCAAGGCTAAGGTTTTTTTTTCACAGTTACAAAAAAGTTTCGAAGAACAGGAAGATAGCCTAAGTCTGCAAACCAAGATTGGAATATTAGAAGCTACAGTGATGACTGTGGTCAAATATGGGTCTGAAGCATGGGCGCTCCGAAAAGCGGATGAAGATTTGCTAGATGTTTTCCAGAGAAATTGCTTAAGGATTGTTCTCGGTTCCCGGCTGACTAACCGTATTTCAAACAATAGGCTGTACGAAAAATGTGGTTCAATACCGCTCTCTAGGGCTATAATGAAAGAAAGGTTGAGGTGGCTAGGGCACGTTGTGCGGATGTAGGATGACAGATTGCCGAAGATTGTTCGTTTCGGCCAACCGTCTAGGGCTAAACGGAAATCAGGTCGTCCTCGTCTGGGGTGGGAGGACGTCATAAAGAAATAATCAAAGGAAATGGGGAATTCGTTGGAGGGTGTAAAAAGGGAGGCTTTGAATAGATTGGGATTGAGGAGTAGCCTGCGTAGCTGTGTCGGCCTCAGGCGGCTTCGTGCTGCGGTGAGTTGTTAGAAATAGTAGTAGTAGTAATAATGACCTTTGATGGGCAAGACCAAACTTAATAAGACTTATATATTTAAAATCAGCATAAAAATACAACTCTTTTGATATATCTATTGGTATCAATATTCCATTAGTCGCAACTTTTGATGGGTAGGAATAAACTTGATGGAACTTATGTATCTAACGTCAGCATAAAAATCTGATTTTTTCGATGTATCTATTGCTTTCAAAATTCTGTTTTTTAGAGTTTCGGTTACTATTGAGCCGGGTTACCTCTTACTTACACTTTGCTACCACGAACTGTTAGAAAAGCTTGGGAGTATAAAACGATATCATCATTGTCATAATTATGGTCCAAAACCCTTAACTGGAGGTTTGAAAGAACACCTCCCGTGTGTTCCTCCTCCAAGCCGCCTCAATAAGCTACGCAATTAAGGTAAAAAAAACAATATATGAAATCAGATTATTAGAGACGTGGTTCTGTTAGTACAGCATTGGACTTCGAATTAGAGTGTCTTGGGTTCGATTCCTAATTTTTTCTTTTCAATCACGACTTTTTCCCCTTCTATATGATCATTTTCAGATAATTTCACTGTTTTTAATATTATAAATATGATGCACTCATTTTTTAAAGCATGTCCCGGGGAGGTATTTTGTCAAGCATTTTAATTCAAAAGGGAAAAGAGGTCAATGTTTGCAACGACATTCTTAGTAGATCACTAAATCCATACCCCAATACATGGCGTAATTTTGTGAAAATCCTGTTTGGGGGGGGGATGTAAAATCTGGAGCCATTTTTCCCAAATCAAGTGAAAATGACAGAGAAAACTTAAAAACGAGCCATATAGTAACTAAAATTTTGAGAAACTAAATTTCACCGGAGGGGGGAGAACTGGGGTCCGGGGAAAAACTGGTCTGGGAGAGGCAGTTGCTCCCTCTGTCCCATAGGAAGTTACGCTCCTGAGCCCGTTGCCACTTAGTGCTTGGAGAAGCGTAGGCATGTGGTTCTGGAACCACTGGAACCACAATTTATCTTTAAATGCCATCTATAGTATGTTCAATGCTATTGTGACTCCGTTTGCATCTTTACTGGTAACTTGAAAAAGTTTCTGAATTATTTTAAAGTTTTCTTCCTGTTGTTGTTTACCCTCTAAAGATAGATTTTTTGCCAAGTAGTGTTTGTATGACCTTCTCTAATTACTAGAATAAGCCCTTTTCCCTGGGTATTTTCACCAGCGCCATCTTTTTTCTCTGGTAGATCGACACGCCATCTATAGTATCAATTTTTATAGCGCCAGTTTTGATTTCTTATTGTTGAAAAGCGTACTGGGAACAAGCAGAAGAGGGGAAGGAACCTCCCGCAAGCGACGTATTGTACCCACCGGTATTAAGTTACCCGTAAATTGCGGGGGACAGTTGAGGGGGTACTTACACTTCCCTTGTTCCTAGGTTCCTTCACTTTTTATGTATTAAGCATTTAGTGCTGATGGCGTGGGCCGCTGGATCACTTGTTTATTGTCCTGTTCTGAATTTTGTCCAAAAAAGTATCGAAAAAGGCTTTTCTCTCGATATTATGAAGAAACATATGTCTGAATTTTTCACGCTCGCCCAGGTTTCATATGCAAGGAAGCAAATCTTCCAGTTTTGCCATCCTGGGGAAATTCAGCCTAAGAGAGTGGGTACAAATGCGTTTATTAATAGTGTCTCTGATATTATCGATACTATCGCAAAGTATGATGCTGATGATGTTGGTCTGCCAGTTTTTGTTATCCGCCACCCTAGTGAAGCATCACTTATTCCTGCCGATGCTTTTTGTGCGTTGAGTTGGCGTGTAAACTGCTGTTTGTCTGAGCTGCGCTCTTTGTCTGAGTGTGTGAGAACTCTCCTGCCTGGAACAATTGGATGTCCTCCGTCGTTAATGCAAGAGTGTTCTGTCTCTTCAAAACCGTCCTATGCAGCTATTCTAAAAAAAACACCTACTGACCTCAAAGATCCTGTTGAGCGCAAAGAGACCCTTGATACCCTGGATGTTCATGACGGTATCGTAAGTGTGAGATCTGATCCTTTCAAGAAAAGGTGGGTAATCCATACCCGAGATAAAGCCTCAGCCGCCTCTCTCGCCACCGCAACAACTAGTCAGCTAAATGTATCCTCTCATGTCCTTAATCAAAAAGTGTTTGGTATTGTGAGTAACATCCCTGTGCTTCTGCAAAAATCAGAGCTTATTAGTATGATTCCCGGTCTTGTTGATGCAACTAAAATTGGAAATTCCAGATCCTTCCGCCTTGAATTTCTAGACGATGCTGCCTTAAATAAAGCTATAAATGAGTGTTTGCATTTGGTATACGAGCTTTTTAAAATTAGACCTTTCCAAAAGTTACCTCCTAGATGTTACCGTTGTCAATCGCCGAACCACATTGTCGGAAATTGCCCATTCTCATCGACTAATCAAAAGTGTTCACGGTGCGCTGGTGGACATTGTAACACACGTGATAATCCTTGCACTGAAAGCCCGAATTGCGCCAACTGCGGGGGAAATCATGTTTCTTATAGTCTCAGATGCCCAGTGTTAAAAAAAGCTCTATAATAAGGACAAAAAATGATTGCTAATGGCAATAGATTTCACTTTGTTTCACTTAATATTAACGGAACCAAAGACAAAGGTCTTCTTATTGATGAGCTTCTTAATTATGATATAGTTTTCCTACAGGAACATTTTCTAAATAAAGCCAATACAGGTACTCTTAAACGGTCACCCACCCACCACGTTTGTGCGTAAAGCCAAAAAAACGCGCGGTCGACCCTCTGGGGGCCTTGCAACTTTAGTTCGCCTCGCTAAGAAACCTGAGCTTATTTCTTTTGATCATAATTTACTGGCAATAAAATGCGGTAATATGGTCCTCATCATTGTCTATATGCCATGCAATCGCAAGAATATTTCTTCCCTCTCTGTCTTGGCGGGTTCTTGTAATCGACTCAGGACTCTTCTGCTAAGAGTGACCAATCAGGGATTAAATTGGATTGTGGCTGGTGATATCAATGCCAATCTTCTGTCCCAATCTGATAGAAGTGACCTGTTTTTTGATGCTTTGCCTAGTGGCTATCAGTTAGTCAATAAAAATAAACAGTTTACATAACCGTGATGGTTCTAGATCAAACCTTGATCATATTATAGTTTCAAGTGGATCACTCGTGATTCCTCCTGTCATTGTTTTAGATGATAAAATTGGGGATGATCACTTTCCTTTAACTTGCGAAATTGAGTCGTCTGCTCTACTGGCTTATAACCATTTTTCTTACCATAATAAATGGTTTGATAAGCCAAATTGGAAACGAGTAAATTCTGAAGATTATTTGTATGTTCTTTGCTCGTTATTATCAAACCTGAAAGTGCCTTTTCACCTTCTACAAACCTTTGTAAGGTCATCGATAGCTAAGATCTATTTAAATTGTTACTATTACCAGATTGTACATTGTTTGAAGGCAGCTGCTTCAGTTTCAGTTCCTGTTGAACGTGTTAGATTTGGCACCAGAAAACCATTATGGAATGTGTGCCCAGAAGTGAAAAAAGCTAAACAATGCGCGAAGTTTTTGCTTCGCCTTTTGATTGCTTGTGATCGGCCCAAGTCTGGTAAAGTATTTAAAATTAAGCAAATCATTCGAAACGTCAGTTTAGATCTTATTAGCATCAAGCCCGCCTGAATGGTTTGGATGGCCCCTCGGATCGGAAGTCTTGGTCCAACGTAATTATTAGCAGCAAGTGTGTGCCTGCTACCGTTTCGATTATCAAAATCAGTGATTTTGTTGCTCATTTTACTCGTTTTTTTCTACATTTAATCATTCTATCCAGTCCATGTTTTCTTCCTTATTGCATAATACTGTTTCTCGAGTTCTTCGGCAAGTCCATATATTGTCAATATCTAGTGGTGATATTTATCGGGCGTTTAAGAGTGTTAAGAAATCAAGTGCTCCTGATAAGGATGGTCTGTGTTACAATCACTTCACCATTAAGTGTCCATTATTGTTAACACACATTCAGCTCCTATTCCAGATGCTTTTAACCCAGTCCTTAGCTCCAGATAATTTTCTTTCGGGAATTGTAACATCAGTTTGGAAAAAGGGAAAGGACGCAGATCAGTGTTCCAGTTATTGACCAATTACAGTGTCCTGCTTCATGAGCAAGCTGTTCGAGTATGCCGTATTGCCTGAAGTTTTGACTAAATCTGATGAGCGCCAATGACGCAGTATGTTTTAGGCTTCTCCAGTGAGGCGATACCCAAACTCTTGTTTGTAGTTATTTTTATTCGATTCAAACTTGATTTGCATATTCAATTTAAGTTTCACTCGTTTTAAGATTTATTTATTTATTTACATTAATATATATTGTATGTTTGTTCGCATTGATTGTTATTTAATTTCTGTTCGTTTTAAGTTTCATTTATACTTTAATAGCAAAATATTTGTTTTCGTTTTAAGCTTGATTTTCATATTCAATCAAAGCATTACTCGCTTTAAGATCTATTTATTCATTTATATTATTACTTGTTGTATGTTTTTTGCTATGATTGTTTATTTAATTTCTGTTCGTTTTGGGTTTCATTTATTCTTTAATAGTAATTTCTGGTCGTTTTGAGTTTGAATTTTAACAGGTATTTGTATCTCCTGAGCTTAAGTTTAAAATGGCCTTTACTTTTCTTTGAAAAACTTATTTTTCGGAAAGTTTTTTTTAATTAATTTTTGTTCGTTTTTGATTGCAAAAAGTTTCAAGTTTTTATGGCATGGGGGGGAGGGGTGCTTACTGTCCGATTATTCTTGACTTTAAAAAACGGATCTAGAACTTTCAATTTAAATCGAATGAGGATTTTTTCAAAGTCTATACGATTACCTCTTTGATAAAAACCTTATATATGAACAATAGACAGCTTGCATAACTTGTGGACAGCGATTGACAACAATGAATGGATTGAAAAAATAGCTCCAATAAGGGGGTTTAGACCATTTCACTTGCTGAAACAAAGGGATCACGACTGTTTGGAACTGACCTTAATAGGATTTTGTGTGCCAAAGCAATTTTACATCTATCTCAGAGTATGTATTTTAACCTTATAATTGGATAATTATAATAGATTTCCTATGTTTTCTTCCCATACAAAACCCCTTCCCATAAGTTAAAATCCCCCTTTAATAAGTTATACCCCAGGGCATAATTTACAACGCCTACCCCTGGGCCCTGGTGGGCTGTGTCGACACCGGAGTTTTTTGTCATCAGAACTTTGAACTATTTTAACAAAATGTCTATCTCAAAATTTTTATCTGATGCATTTAGGGCGTGAAGGAGGGGGGGCTAGTAACCCTCCAATCTCTTTTGAATCTTAAAAAGTGAACAAGAACTTTCAATTTTCAGTCAAATGAGACCTCTCCAAAGTTTATACAAGCATCCCTTCCATGAGAAATAATGGGAAGGATTTGGAGAATCCTTAAATTTCAACTCTTGCCCCGAGGGCTGTGGGGGAGTTGTCATCCTCAAAGACCTGATTTCCAGAACTTAAAACTACGTTTAATAAAATGGCTGTCTCAAAATTTTGATTGGATGTGTTTGGGGAAAAGGTGGGCGTGAGAAGGGGGGTTAGTTGCCCTCAAATCACTTTCGACTATTAAAAAGAGCACTAGCCCTTTAATTTCCAATCGAATGAGCCTTTTTTTGAAGTTTCTACGACAACGCCTTCTATAAAAACCTTATATGCCCCCAGGGCATAACTTAAAACCCTTGCCCTGAGGGTTGTGGGGGATTGTCCTCCTCAAAAATATATTTTCTATCTGGAAATCAACTATGCTGAACAAAATGGCTATCTCAAAATTTTGATTGGATGTTTTTGGGGAAATGATCGGCGTGAGGGGGGGCTAGTTGCATGCACTGCAATCACTTTTGACTATTAAAAGGGCACTAGCCCTTTAATTTCCAATCGAATGAGCCTTTTTTTGAAGTTTCTACGACAACTCCTTCTATAAAAACCTTATATGCCCCCAGGGCATAACTTAAAACCCTTGCCCTGAGGGTTGTGGGGGATTGTCCTCCTCAAAAATATATTTTCTATCTGGAAATCAACTACGCTGAACAAAATGGCTATCTCAAAATCTTGATTGGATGTGTTTGGGGGAATAATGGGCGTGGGGGGGCTAGTTGCCCTCCAATCACTTTCGACTATTAAAAAGGGCACTAGCCCTTTAATTTCCAATCGAATGAGCCTTTTTTGAAGTTTCTACGACAACGCCTTCTATAAAAACCTTATATGCCCCCAGGGTATAACTTAAAACCCTAGTCCTGAGGGTTGTGGGGGGATGTCCTCCGCAGAAATACATTTTCTATCTGGAAATCAACTACGCTGAAAAAAATGGCTATCTCAAAATTCTGATTGGATGTGTTTGGGGAAATGATGGTCGTGGGGGCGGCTAGTTACACTCCAATCACTTTCGACTATTAAAAAGGGCACTAGCCCTTTAATTTTCAATCGATTGAGCCTGTTTTGAAGTTTCTACGACAACGCCTTCTATAAAAACCTTATATGCCCCCAGGGTATAACTTAAAACCCTTGCCCTGAGGGTTGTGGGGGAGTTTCCTCCACAAAAATATATTTTCTATCTGGAAATCAACTACGCTGAACAAAATGGCTATCTCAAAATTTGGATTGGATGTGTTTGGGGAAATGATGGGCGTGGGGGGGAGGGGGCTAGTTACACTCCAATCACTTTCGACTATTAAAAAGGGCACTAGCCCTTTAATTTCCAATCGAATGAGCCTGTTTTGAAGTTTCTACGACAACGCCTTCTATAAAAACCTTATATGCCCCCAGGGCATAACTTAAAACCCTTGCCCTGAGGGTTGTGGGGGAGTGTCCTCCTCAAAAATATATTTTCTATTTGGAAATCATCTACGCTGAACAAAATGTGTATCTCAAAATTTTGATTGGATGTGTTTGGGGGAATGATGGGCGTGGGGGGGGGGCTAGTTGCCCTCCAATCATTTTTGACTATTAAAAAGGGCACTAGAACTCTCGATTTCCAATCTAATGAGCCCCCTTTGAAGCTTCTACGACGATCCCTTCCATATGAAGTGCCTCAGGGAAAAAAATAAATAAATAAATAATAATAATAAAACATTGGAGCCGTATGGCCTTTACTATAGGCAACGCTACAGCGTTGCCTCTGATTGTAAATTCCTGCTATATTTACCAAGGTGGTACAGAAATCACAAGATTATTTCTCATTTTGGACTTATCGACCCTCTAGTGCTGCTTGACAACATCGCTAAGGACCTGAGGACCAATACTCCAAGGAAGAAATGTGCCAGTGACCCCCTCACTTATTTTTTTCCAGATTAGAGATTTATAAATATTGTTATGTTATTTATGTTGTGTTTTTCTTGTTATTTCCTTGTGGATAATATTATTTTTTTTTTTACTCCGCATTGATTTTATATTGCGGGTTATAAATAAACTTTCTTACTTGCTTAAAGTTGTACATTAAAAGAAGGATTACTTATTTTTATACTTACTTATTCAAATTACTTACTTGACAATTCCGCTGTAATATTCTCCCCATACGCAAGATTGTGCATCCAAAGAGGAAGAAAAACAAATGAAAACAGTTCTGTAGGATAATTCAGGTAATTCTTCCCAAAATTTTTGAAATGAAAACAAACTTAGTTTATAATACCATTTATCGTACCTACACAAAAAATGATTTTTTTTTGAAATTTCGATTCATTTGTAAGTAATGAATGGCTTTTCTGTTTAGGGACAGGTTCTGTTTAGGGCTCCCTAAGCCTAAAGACACATTTCTGTTGATCTAGCAAAATTTCCCACGAGCATGTCGATGTACAAACCTGTACGCTTAGTTAACCTTTTGTGCCGAGCTACTTACCTGGTGCTACTTTCTTAAGTGCTAGTAAATTTAACTTTTAAACAAAGAATTCAAGGTCTATTTCATCTTTAAAAAAAAAAATGCGAAAAGAAACGACACTATTTTTACCTGGATTGGAGGGGATTAGAAACTAAATAAAGAATAAGTTTTGAACTGAAACTAAGGAGCAACTTTAAAACTTAAAACGAACAGAAGTTATTCCGTAGAACAAAAAAGATCATGGCAGTGTTGTTTCTAAACTAAATTTTAATTAAAAACGAGTAGAGATTAATTTAAAGAACAAAGTTTTTCCGAAGGAAGTAAAAAGCGAAGTTGAAATTTAAAACGAACAAAAATTATTACTTCACAGCCTATCTAACATATATCAATAAAACTAGTGCAAATAGATCAACTGGTGATATTTCCCTATGTAATCCATATTTTTTTCAGTCAATTCATTCGATTTATTTCAGTAAAGTACAAATTATATTCTGGGTTTTAGAAAGCATAGGGTTTAGAACCCTACTCAGATTAATTTCTGCTCGTTTTGAGTTTGATTTATTTTAATTTCTGTTTGTTTTGGGTTTTATTTATACTGATTTGTGGTAGTTGTATGCTTGGTAGATTATTTGATTCAATTTTTATTCATTTTTGGTTTAATGGAGTTCTTTGCTTTTTTTTGAAAAACTTATTTTGTGGAAAAAGTTTTTTGATTAATCATATAAACGGTTAATTATATTAAGTTGAAACTTCCAGGGCTTTGATAAGAGGGATGTTCAGCTGACCAAAAGGCAATATGTTAATACTATTGCTTCTACTAGTACTAGTGCCATTGCTGTTAATACTACCGCTAGTCCTACAATTAGTATTACTAGTACTACTACTACTGTGACTACTATTACAACTGTGGCTAAGTGTATGAATGTGCAATTTTCAGGGAAGATTGAGGGGAGAAGTTGAACGGAATTACAACACGTCGTCTGCATACAGGTTGTCAAAAAGGCGTATCAACAACATCGCAGGAACGGCTTGGTTTAAAGTTGAAACTCACACGGGTTCTTGTGGGGGACATTGAACTAACCAAAAGGCAATATTTGCATCCTACTTCCTACTGCTTCTACTACTACTGCTACTGAAGCTAAGGCTACTAATATCAATTGTACTGCTACTGCAACTTCTGGTACTATTATTACTACTGCTACTACTAGTATTGATACTAAAGCTAAGGGTATTAAGATGACAATTTTGGTTAATGTTGAAACAATGTTGAACTAAATCAAAACACACTATCCAATACAGGGTGTCAAAGAGAACGTATCAGCAATGCCTCAGGAACGGTTTATGGTATTATGTTGAAACTTTCAGCATGTATTGAGGGGATGTTGAAAAAAAACAAAGGTGCCATGTTCATACTGCTACTGATGCTACTACTAATACTGCAACTATTGCTACTACTGAAGCTAAGGTTGTTATTGTGAAGCATTCAAGTAATGTTTAGGCGGATGATTGAACTAAATAAAAACGAACTATGAGCATGTAGATTGTCAAAAGGGTGTGACTGTAACAGTAATATCTCAATAACGGCTTACAATACTAATTTGGATCTTTCAGGGTATGTTCAGGCGGATTTTGAACTAACCAAAAGGTATTATGTGTATGCTACTAATAATTCTGCTACGATTGTTGTAATTAATGAGGCTAAGGCTATTAAGGTGAAATTTTTTGGGGACGTCTAGGGAGAGTTTCATTCAAACGTAAAAAAAAACTATATGCATGAAAGTTTTCAAAAGGGCATATAAGAAATATCGTAGGCAGCGCAGCGCATTATAGAAACTTTAAAAGGAGCCACTATTGCTACTATTACGACTGCTATGACGACTAATTCTACCAAGGTTAAGGATATTAAGGCAGAAACTTTCAGGGAATATTTAGGGAAATATTGAAGTAAACCAAAACCCACCATGTGCATTCAGGTTGCTAAAGGATGCATGAGCATTTTCTCAGGAATAGCTTAGGATATTAAGTTGAAACTTCCAAGACGAGTTGAGAGGGACGTTGAACTAGCTAAAAGGCACTCTGTGTATACTGTGGCTTCGGCTACTATTACTATTATTGCTACGACTACTACTACTGAGGCTAAGGGTAGGAATTTGAAACTTTCAGGGAAGATTTAGGGGGATGTTAAACTAAATAGAAACACACTCTGTTCAGGCAGGTTGTCAAAAGGGCATATCAGCAGCATCCCAGGAATGGTCTAGGTTATTAAGTTGAAACTTTCAGGACCTGTTAAGGGGGATGTTGAACGAGGCAAAATGTGCACACTACTACGACTGCTACTACTTCTACGACTGCTACGGCTATAACAACTACTACGACGACTACTATTAGCACTACTGAAGCTAAGGGTATTATCGTGAAACTTTCAGGGAAGGTTGAAGGGGATAGTGAATTAAATTGAAACACGCTGTGTCGATGCAGGTTATTAAAAAGCCGTAACAGCTACAACTCAGGAACAGCTTAGAGTTCTTAAGTTGAAACTTTCAGTGCTTGTCAAAAGGGATGTTAAACCAACCTAAAGGCACTATATGTACACTACCCATGTTGCTTTTATTACAAGTGCTAATACTACTATCAAGGCTAAAGGTATTACGGAGACATTTTCAGAAAATGTTGGGGGGTATGTTAAATTAAATTTAAACATGCTATATGTATGCAGGCTTTCAAATTGCTCTATTAGCAGTATATCAAGAACGGCGTAGAGTTATAGGTTGAAACTTTTAGAGCATGCTGATGGGTATATTGAGCGAATAAAAATGTGCTATTTGCATGCTACTATTACTATTAGTAGTAGTACTTCTACTGCTGTTAGTACTAATATTACTAATAAAAATGGTATTAATTTGGGACTTTCAGGGACTGTTTGGGGGATGTCGAGCTAAATCAAAACACTTTATGTGCATGAAGTTTATCAACAGGATGTATCATAATTATCTCAGAAACAGCTCAAAGTATTAATTTTGAAGCTATCAGGGCATGAGGAGGGGATATTGTACTAGATCGAAAAGGCATAATGTGAATACCATTACTGCTTTCTACTAATAATACCAATGCTATCACTAATACTACTCTTATTGCTCCTGCTATTACTTCTGTTAAGGTATAGGGTATAGAGAGTATAGTCATTATTCCGAAAATGAGCAGAAATAAAGTCGAATAATTTTCCAAGCGTAAAATTTCCACAAATCGTCATCAATAAATAAATGAAACCCAAAACGAACAGAAATTACAATAAATAACTGAGTCAAACTCAAAACGAGCTGAAACTAAGATGAGTAGGCTGACACTCCCTATGCCTATGCCTCGTGAAGACCAGAACATAATTTGCACTTTGCTGAAAACAAAATGAATTTTAAATTTTTAGCTTTTTTAATTTTAATAAATCTTTAAAATTTAAGAGTTTAAGGAATAAATATCAGTAAATGTAGGCCTATATTCAACTGTCAATCTACATTCATTTGTTTTTTTTTCAGTAATTTAGTTATAATGGTGATTTTTTATGAGGGTGTTTTTTTTCGACATTATGAGAAATATAAACATTAAGCTCGAAATAAGGATTGTTTTCAGTAAAGGGCAAATTATGTAGTGGTGCAATTATGCAACTGCATATATGCAATTATGGTGCAATTTGGTGCATATTAGTAGAGTAAGAGGTACCATTTTGCCAAGGCCCCCGTACCAAACAGGTTTTTCTGGTAGGTAAACATGTCATTACACTCGGTCATTACACTCTTTGTCAAGAGGATTTACGCAATTTCAAAGTTCAATGTCTTTTTTTTAGTTCAAAAAACCGGTGTCTCTTCTTTTTTAATTCATCTGTAAGTTGATTAGTAGGTTTTTTTTTTTTTAAACTTGGCTATTCGTTTCATGGGTTTCATTAATAGAACGAGTAATGTTCTTGAAAAGGGTAATTACTTCTTTAGTTTACGAGATTTGCGAATTTTTTGCGAAAAGGTATTAGCGTAAGGGTATTGCGATGCTTAAGAATGTCTCACGGGTAATTAAAGAATGGGGTGCTTACATCAGATACTTAATAGATTTGACGCTTACAAGTGATATTGCTAGAGTCAAATATATTTGGTGTTGGTGATATTATGACCCTCCAAGTCCCCTGGGGAAAGGGCTGCACAGTGTATCGGTATCGGACGTATTATTTTTGGGCGTATTGGTATCGCAGGTATCTATACAGATTTTTAGTAGCTCGTATAAAAGATATTACTCATATCTACGTTCTTCCTATAAATTCAACCATCAGCAACTTCAAAACGGCACTAAAAACGGCACTTTTGGTGCAATGTCTCAAGTGGAAAAGCTGGGGCTAGTGGACTACCAGCACTTCCGGTTTTTCTGGTATGCGTAATTTCAAAGTTCAATGTCTTTTTTAGTGGTAAACCAAAAACCGAAATGAGGGCAGGAGATAACTTAATTTACTTAGACAATGAACGATATTAATTAGTGATTGATTGTATCAGTGGAGAAAAAAAAGGATTAAACTGATTAACAGTTAAGGTAACCCCAAAGGAGCTGTTAACTGAGGTAATTTGTTATAAATTTGAAAAATACCTAACGACGAATCGGAAATGGTTGATTAACATTTGCAAAAAAGGGACTAATGGGATTTGCGAATCGGAGGAGATGGAGTGGTTATGCACTGTATAATACACAAGTGATGTTTTGGAGAGTATTGTCAATTTAAATAGGATCTAACGTTCCCCGAGGGGTTTAGTTAAATTGGGTTGAGTTGCACGAAGGTTCAGTAGTACGAGAGTTCACTAGCACGGGGGTTCAGTTGTACAGGGTTTCGGTTATACAGGGGTTCAGTTACATGGAGGGATTCAGTTGAACAAGGGGGGACTTTGGGCAGTGTGTGTCTCTTTAGGCTGTGTGTCTCTTTGGGCAGTTTGAATCTTTATGGTCTGTGTGTGCCTCTTTTGGCTGTTTGTGTCGTTTTGGGCTTTGCGTCTCTCTTTGGTCTGTATGTGTCTCTTTGGGCTGTTTGAGTCTTTTAGGTCTGTGTTTGTCTCTTTGAGTTGTGTTTCTCTTTGGCCTGTCTGTGTCTCTTTGAGCTGTTTGTGTCTCTTGAGACTGTGTGTGTCTCTTTGGGCTGTGTGACTCTTTGAGCTGTTTGAGTCTTTTTGGTCTGTTTGTGTGTCTCTTTGGGCTGTTTGAGTCTTTTTGGTCTCTGTTTGTATCTTTGGGCTGTTTGTGTCTCTTTGGGCTGTGTGTGTTTCTTTGGGCTTTGTGCGTCTCTTTGGGCTGTGTGTCTCGGTGGACTGTTTGACTCTTTTTGATCTGTTTGTGTCTCTTTGGGGCTGTTTGAGTCTTTTTTTGGGCTGTGTTTGTCTCTTTGGGCTTCTGTCTCTTTGGGCTGTTTGTGTTTCTTTGGGCTATGTGTGTCTCTTTGGACTGTTTGAGTCATTTTGGTCTGTGTGTCTTTCTTTTGGCCGTTTGTGTCTCTTAGGAGTCGTATGTGCCTCTTTGGGCTATGTGTGTTGCTTTGGGGCGTTTGAATCTTTTGGTCTGTATGTGTCTGTATGGGCGTTTTTTGGTCTGTGTATGTTTCCTTTGGCTATTTGTGTCTCTTAGAGGCCATGTGTGTCTCTTTGGGCAATGTGTGTCTCTTTGGAGGGATTTGAATCTTTTTGGTATGTATGTGTCTGTATGGTCATTTTTTGTCTCTTTGGGCTGTGTGTGTGTCTCTTTGGGCTTTGCGTGTCTCTTCGAACTGTGTGTATGCCTCTTTAGCCTGTGTGTGTGTGTCTCTTTGGGATGTGTGTGTCTCTTTAGGCTGTATGTCTCTTTGGGCAGTTTGAATCTTTATGGTCTGTGTGTGCCTCTTTTGGCTGTTTGTGTCTGATCGGGCTTTGTGTCTCTCTGTTGGATGTGTGCGTCTCCTGTCTCTTTGGACTGTGTGTCTCTTTGAGCTGTTTGAGTCTTTTTGGTCTGTTTGTGTGTCTCTTTGAGCTGTTTGAGTCCTTTTGATCTGTGTTTTGTCTCTTTGGGCTGTTTGTGTCTCTTTGGGCTGTGTGTGTTTCTTTGGGCTTTGCGTGTCTCTTCGAACTGTGTGTATGTCTCTTTAGCCTGTGTGTGTCTCTTTGGGCTGTGAGTATCTCTTTAGGCTGTATGTCTCTTTGGGCAGTTTGAATCTTTATGGTCTGTGTGAGCCTCTTTTGGCTGTTTGTGTCTCTTCGGGCATTGTGTCTCTCTGTTGGATGTGTGCGTCTCTTGTCTCTTTGGGCTGTGTGTCTCTTTGAGCTGTTTGAGTCTTTTTGGTCTGTTTGTGTGTCTCTTTGACCTGTTTGAGTCTTTTTGATCTGTTTGTGTCTCTTTGGGCTGTTTGAGTCTTTTTTTGGGCTGTGTTTGTCTCTTTGAGCTTCTGTCTCTTTGGGCTGTTTGTGTTTCTTTGGGCTATGTGTATCTCTTTGGGCTGTTTGAGTCATTTTGGTCTGTGTGTCTTTCTTTTGGCTGTTTGTGTCTCTTAGGGGTCGTGTATGCCTCTTTGGGCTATGTGTGTCTCTTTGGGACGTTTGAATCTTTTGGTCTGTATGAGTCTGTATGGGCGGTTTTTTTTTTGGTCTGTGTGTGTTTCTTTGGGCTTTGTGCGTCTCATTGGGCTGTGTGTCTCGTTGGAGTGTTTGAGTCTTTTTGATCTGTTTGTGTCTCTTTGAGCTGTTTGAGTCTTTTTGGGCTGTGTTTGTCTCTTTGGGCTTCTGTCTCTTTGGGCTGTTTGTGTTTCTTTGGGCTATGTGTGTCTCTTTGGGCTGTTTGAGTCATTTTGGTCTGTGTGTGTCTCTTTAGGCTGTATGTCGCTTTGGGCAGTTTGAATCTTTTTGGTCTGTCTGTGTTTCTTTTGGCTGTTTGTGTCTCTTAGAGGCCATGTGTGTCTCTTTGGGCAATGTGTGTCCCTTTGGAGGGTTTGAATCTTTTTGGTATGTATGTGTCTGTATGGGCGTTTTTTTTTTTTTTTTTTTTGTCTCTTTGAGCTGTGTGTGTGTCTCTTTGGGCTTTGTGTGTCTCTTCGGACTGTGTGTATGTCACTTTAGCCTGTGTGTGTCTCTTTGGGCAGTGTGTGTCTCTTTAGGCTGTATATTTCTTTGGGTAGTTTGAATCTTTATGGTCTGTGTGTGCCTCTTTTGGCTGTTTGTGTCGTTTTGGGCTTTGTGTCTCTCTGTTGGATGTATGCTTCTCTTTGGGTCGTGTACGTCTCTTTGAGCTGTATGTGTCTCTTTGAGCTGTGGGTGTCTCTTTGTGATGTGTGTGTCTCTTTAGGCTGTGTGTGTCTAGTTGGACTGTGTGTCTTTTTGGGGTGTTTGAGTCTTTTTGGTCTATGTTTGTCTCTTTGGGCTGTTTGTGTCTCTTTGAGCTGTGTATGTTTCTTTGGGCTTTGTGTGTCTCTTTGAGCTATGTGTCAATACGTTTAAGCAATAAATATCTTTAAGCTTAACCCGTCTTTATTCTTTAGAATAGTTCTATTGTAAGCAAGTAACAAACTCTTTCCTGAAGTCACCTCTTGGATACACAATGCAGAAACTTCATTTAAGAAACTATGAAAAAATTGTAAGTAAGTAACAAATTCTTTCTTGAGGTCACCTCTTGGATACACAATACAGAAATTTCATTAAAGAAATTATGAAAAAATTGTAAGTAAATAGCAAATTCTTTCTTGAATTCACCAGCTGGATAAACAAAAAGACATTTCGTTCAAGAAATTATGACAAAATTCTAAGTAAGTAACAAACTCTTTCTTGAAGTTACCTCATGGATACACAATGCAGAAACTTCATTTAAGAAACTATGAAAAAAATTGTAAGTAAGTAAGTAACAAATTCTTTCTTGAAGTCACCTCTTGGATACACAATACAGAAATTTTCATTAAAGAAATTATGAAAAAATTGTAAGTAAGTAGCAAATTCTTTCTTGAATTCACCTACTGGATAAACAAAGAAAAATTCTCAGTAAGTAACAATTTCTTTCTTGAAGTCAACTCTTGGATACACAATTTCATTCAAGAAATTATGAAAAAATTGTAACTAAGTAGCAAATTCTTTCTTGAATTCACATGTTGGATTAACAAAAATACATTTCGTTCAAGAAATTATGACAAAATTCTAAGTAAGTAACAAACTCTTTATTGTTTTCACGAGTTAGATATACGATGTAGAAATTAAATTCAAGAAATTATGAAAAAAATTCTCAGTAAGTAACAATTTCTTTCTTGAAGTCAACTCTTGGATACGCAATACGGAAATTTCATTCAAGAAATTATGAAAATATTTGTAAGTAAGTAACAAACTCTTTATTGATTTCACCTCTTGGATATACAGTACAGATACTTCATTCAAGAAATTATGAAAAAATCGCAAGTAAGTAACTTTTTTTTCTAATTATCACAAACAATTTTCACTTAGCTACATGATGTAGAAATTTAATTCAAGAAATTATTAAAAAATTCTCAGTAAGTAACAATTTCTTTCTTGAAGTCAACTCTTGGATACACAATTTCATTCAAGAAATTATGAAAAAATTGTAACTAAGTAGCAAATTCTTTCTTGAATTCACATGTTGGATTAACAAAAATACATTTCGTTCAAGAAATTATGACAAAATTCTAAGTAAGTAACAAACTCTTTATTGTTTACATGACTTAGATACACGATGTAGAAATTTAATTCAAGAAATTATGAAAAAATCGCAAGTAAGTAACTTTTTTTTTCTCTTTATCACAAACAATTTTCACTTAGCTAAATGATGTAGAAATTTAATTCAAGAAATTATTAAAAAATTCTCAGTAAGTAACAATTTCTTTCTTGAAGTCAACTCTTGGATAGGCAATACGGAAATTTCATTCAAGAAATTATGAAAATATTTGTAAGTAAGTAACAAACTCTTTATTGATTTCACCTCTTGGATTGGCTTGTCACAGTTACATATTATGCAAAATACAATTCTCTCGTTCAAATGTGAAACTTAGGTCCATTCTCTGGTTCAAATGTGGAAAAACCCGTGTGAATGAGTTGAAATAGAACTTTTTTTTCTCTTTATCACAAACAATTTTCACTTAGCTAAATGATGTAGAAATTTAATTCAAGAAATTATTAAAAAATTCTCAGTAAGTAACAATTTCTTTCTTGAAGTCAACTCTTGGATACGCAATACGGAAATTTCATTCAAGAAATTATGAAAATATTTGTAAGTAAGTAACAAACTCTTTATTGATTTCACCTCTTGGATATACAGTACAGATACTTCATTCAAGAAATTATGAAAAAATCGCAAGTAAGTAACTTTTTTTCTCTTTATCACAAACAATTTTCACTTAGCTACATGATGTAGAAATTTAATTCAAGAAATTATTAAAAAATTCTCAGTAAGTAACAATTTCTTTCTTGAAGTCAACTCTTGGATACACAATTTCATACTTAGATACACAATGTAGAAATTTAATTCAAGAAATTATGAAAAAAGACTCAGTAAGTAACAATTTCTTTCTTGAAGTCATCTCGTGGATACACAATACGGAAATTTCATTCAAGAAATTATGAAAATATTTGTAAGTAAGTAGCAAACTCTTTATTGATTTCACCTCTTGGATATACAGTACAGATACTTCATTCAAGAAATTATGAAAAAATCGCAAGTAAGTAACTTTTTTTTCTCTTTATCACAAACAATTTTCACTTAGCTAAATGATGTAGAAATTTAATTCAAGAAATTATTAAAAAATTCTCAGTAAGTAACAATTTCTTTCTTGAAGTCAACTCTTGGATATGCAATACGGAAATTTCATTCAAGAAATTATGAAAAAATTGTAAGTAAGTAGCAAATTCTTTTAACAAAATCTAAGTGTTAGAGTGATTGGTTGTGGTTTACCTTGTCACAGCTACATTTTTTGATTTTTCAAAGTTCATTTTGAATTTCTTTCATTGAAATGCAAGAGTTGGAATATTTCAGTAGTGTTTGGTTGTGGTTTACCTTGTCACAGTTACATTTTCTTGATTTTTCAAAGTTCATTTTGAATTTCTTTCGTTGAAATGCAAGAGTTGGAATATTTCAGTAGTGTTTGGTTGTGGTTTACCTTGTCACAGTTACATTTTCTTGATTTTTCAAAGTTCATTTTGAATTTTTTTCGTTGAAATGCAAGAGTTGGAATATTTCAGTAGTGTTTGGTTGTGGTTTACCTTGTCACAGCTACATTTTCTTGATTTTTCAAAGTTCATTTTGAATTTCTTTCGATGAAATGCAAGAGTTGGAATATTTCAGTAGTGTGGTTCCTACACATTGCAAAAAAGTGAACAGTACGAAAACTCCACATTTTCAACTAAAATAATTTCAAAGTACCAAGAAATTTAATTCAAGAAATTATGAAAAAAAAAATTTAGACGGGGTTACGTGATTTTTCTGCCTAAAAAATTCATAATACTGTTTTTGTTTAGTTAATATTCTTAATGGCTTGTTAGCTCAGTTGGTTAGAGCGTCGTGCTAATAACGCGAAGGTCGAGGGTTCGATCCCCTCACGAGCCATAGTTTTGACATTCGTATGGTAACTCCATAAGTTATTCTAGGGATATATTTTATATCGAGTTAACAAATTTTTATAGGAATCAATACACACACAGACACGACACACAAACAGAATCATAGTGAGAGAGATATCCAAAAAGTTGGGTTGATCTAGGTTCACTTAGAGTGGCGCGCCACTCTAAGTGAACCTAGATCAACCCAACTTTTTGGATATCTCTCTCACTATGATTCTGTTTGTGTGTCGTGTCTGTGTGTGTATTGATTCCTATAAAAATTTGTTAACTCGATATAAAATATATCCCTAGAATAACTTATGGAGTTACCATACGAATGTCAAAACTATGGCTCGTGAGGGGATCGAACCCTCGACCTTCGCGTTATTAGCACGACGCTCTAACCAACTGAGCTAACAAGCCATTAAGAATATTAACTAAACAAAAACAGTATTATGAATTTTTTAGGCAGAAAAATCACGTAACCCCGTCTAAATTTTTTTTTTCATAATTTCTTGAATTAAATTTCTTGGTACTTTGAAATTATTTTAGTTGAAAATGTGGAGTTTTCGTACTGCTCACTTTTTTGCAATGTGTAGGAACCACACTACTGAAATATTCCAACTCTTGCATTTCATCGAAAGAAATTCAAAATGAACTTTGAAAAATCAAGAAAATGTAGCTGTGACAAGGTAAACCACAACCAAACACTACTGAAATATTCCAACTCTTGCATTTCAACGAAAAAAATTCAAAATGAACTTTGAAAAATCAAGAAAATGTAACTGTGACAAGGTAAACCACAACCAAACACTACTGAAATATTCCAACTCTTGCATTTCAACGAAAGAAATTCAAAATGAACTTTGAAAAATCAAGAAAATGTAACTGTGACAAGGTAAACCACAACCAAACACTACTGAAATATTCCAACTCTTGCATTTCAATGAAAGAAATTCAAAATGAACTTTGAAAAATCAAAAAATGTAGCTGTGACAAGGTAAACCACAACCAATCACTCTAACACTTAGATTTTGTTAAAAGAATTTGCTACTTACTTACAATTTTTTCATAATTTCTTGAATGAAATTTCCGTATTGCATATCCAAGAGTTGACTTCAAGAAAGAAATTGTTACTTACTGAGAATTTTTTAATAATTTCTTGAATTAAATTTCTACATCATTTAGCTAAGTGAAAATTGTTTGTGATAAAGAGAAAAAAAAGTTACTTACTTGCGATTTTTTCATAATTTCTTGAATGAAGTATCTGTACTGTATATCCAAGAGGTGAAATCAATAAAGAGTTTGCTACTTACTTACAAATATTTTCATAATTTCTTGAATGAAATTTCCGTATTGTGTATCCACGAGATGACTTCAAGAAAGAAATTGTTACTTACTGAGTCTTTTTTCATAATTTCTTGAATTAAATTTCTACATTGTGTATCTAAGTATGAAATTGTGTATCCAAGAGTTGACTTCAAGAAAGAAATTGTTACTTACTGAGAATTTTTTAATAATTTCTTGAATTAAATTTCTACATCATGTAGCTAAGTGAAAATTGTTTGTGATAAAGAGAAAAAAAGTTACTTACTTGCGATTTTTTCATAATTTCTTGAATGAAGTATCTGTACTGTATATCCAAGAGGTGAAATCAATAAAGAGTTTGTTACTTACTTACAAATATTTTCATAATTTCTTGAATGAAATTTCCGTATTGCGTATCCAAGAGTTGACTTCAAGAAAGAAATTGTTACTTACTGAGAATTTTTTAATAATTTCTTGAATTAAATTTCTACATCATTTAGCTAAGTGAAAATTGTTTGTGATAAAGAGAAAAAAAAGTTCTATTTCAACTCATTCACACGGGTTTTTCCACATTTGAACCAGAGAATGGACCTAAGTTTCACATTTGAACGAGAGAATTGTATTTTGCATAATATGTAACTGTGACAAGCCAATCCAAGAGGTGAAATCAATAAAGAGTTTGTTACTTACTTACAAATATTTTCATAATTTCTTGAATGAAATTTCCGTATTGCCTATCCAAGAGTTGACTTCAAGAAAGAAATTGTTACTTACTGAGAATTTTTTAATAATTTCTTGAATTAAATTTCTACATCATTTAGCTAAGTGAAAATTGTTTGTGATAAAGAGAAAAAAAAAAGTTACTTACTTGCGATTTTTTCATAATTTCTTGAATTAAATTTCTACATCGTGTATCTAAGTCATGTAAACAATAAAGAGTTTGTTACTTACTTAGAATTTTGTCATAATTTCTTGAACGAAATGTATTTTTGTTAATCCAACATGTGAATTCAAGAAAGAATTTGCTACTTAGTTACAATTTTTTCATAATTTCTTGAATGAAATTGTGTATCCAAGAGTTGACTTCAAGAAAGAAATTGTTACTTACTGAGAATTTTTTAATAATTTCTTGAATTAAATTTCTACATCATGTAGCTAAGTGAAAATTGTTTGTGATAATTAGAAAAAAAAAGTTACTTACTTGCGATTTTTTCATAATTTCTTGAATGAAGTATCTGTACTGTATATCCAAGAGGTGAAATCAATAAAGAGTTTGTTACTTACTTACAAATATTTTCATAATTTCTTGAATGAAATTTCCGTATTGCGTATCCAAGAGTTGACTTCAAGAAAGAAATTGTTACTTACTGAGAATTTTTTTCATAATTTCTTGAATTTAATTTCTACATCGTATATCTAACTCGTGAAAACAATAAAGAGTTTGTTACTTACTTAGAATTTTGTCATAATTTCTTGAACGAAATGTATTTTTGTTAATCCAACATGTGAATTCAAGAAAGAATTTGCTACTTAGTTACAATTTTTTCATAATTTCTTGAATGAAATTGTGTATCCAAGAGTTGACTTCAAGAAAGAAATTGTTACTTACTGAGAATTTTTCTTTGTTTATCCAGTAGGTGAATTCAAGAAAGAATTTGCTACTTACTTACAATTTTTTCATAATTTCTTTAATGAAAATTTCTGTATTGTGTATCCAAGAGGTGACTTCAAGAAAGAATTTGTTACTTACTTACTTACAATTTTTTTCATAGTTTCTTAAATGAAGTTTCTGCATTGTGTATCCATGAGGTAACTTCAAGAAAGAGTTTGTTACTTACTTAGAATTTTGTCATAATTTCTTGAACGAAATGTCTTTTTGTTTATCCAGCTGGTGAATTCAAGAAAGAATTTGCTATTTACTTACAATTTTTTCATAATTTCTTTAATGAAATTTCTGTATTGTGTATCCAAGAGGTGACCTCAAGAAAGAATTTGTTACTTACTTACAATTTTTTCATAGTTTCTTAAATGAAGTTTCTGCATTGTGTATCCAAGAGGTGACTTCAGGAAAGAGTTTGTTACTTGCTTACAATAGAACTATTCTAAAGAATAAAGACGGGTTAAGCTTAAAGATATTTATTGCTTAAACGTATTGACACATAGCTCAAAGAGACACACAAAGCCCAAAGAAACATACACAGCTCAAAGAGACACAAACAGCCCAAAGAGACAAACATAGACCAAAAAGACTCAGACACCCCAAAAAGACACACAGTCCAACTAGACACACACAGCCTAAAGAGACACACACATCACAAAGAGACACCCACAGCTCAAAGAGACACATACAGCTCAAAGAGACGTACACGACCCAAAGAGAAGCATACATCCAACAGAGAGACACAAAGCCCAAAACGACACAAACAGCCAAAAGAGGCACACACAGACCATAAAGATTCAAACTACCCAAAGAAATATACAGCCTAAAGAGACACACACTGCCCAAAGAGACACACACAGGCTAAAGTGACATACACACAGTCCGAAGAGACACACAAAGCCCAAAGAGACACACACACAGCTCAAAGAGACAAAAAAAAAAAAAAAAAAAAAAAACGCCCATACAGACACATACATACCAAAAAGATTCAAACCCTCCAAAGGGACACACATTGCCCAAAGAGACACACATGGCCTCTAAGAGACACAAACAGCCAAAAGAAACACAGACAGACCAAAAAGATTCAAACTGCCCAAAGCGACATACAGCCTAAAGAGACACACACAGACCAAAATGACTCAAACAGCCCAAAGAGACACACATAGCCCAAAGAAACACAAACAGCCCAAAGAGACAGAAGCCCAAGAGACAAACACAGCCCAAAAAGACTCAAACAGCTCAAAGAGACACAAACAGATCAAAAAGACTCAAACACTCCAACGAGACACACAGCCCAATGAGACGCACAAAGCCCAAAGAAACACACACAGACCAAAAAAAAAACCGCCCATACAGACTCATACAGACCAAAAGATTCAAACGTCCCAAAGAGACACACATAGCCCAAAGAGGCATACACGACCCCTAAGAGACACAAACAGCCAAAAGAAAGACACACAGACCAAAATGACTCAAACAGCCCAAAGAGATACACATAGCCCAAAGAAACACAAACAGCCCAAAGAGACAGAAGCTCAAAGAGACAAACACAGCCCAAAAAAAGACTCAAACAGCCCAAAGAGACACAAACAGATCAAAAAGACTCAAACAGGTCAAAGAGACACACAAACAGACCAAAAAGACTCAAACAGCTCAAAGAGACACACAGCCCAAAGAGACAAGAGACGCACACATCCAACAGAGAGACACAATGCCCGAAGAGACACAAACAGCCAAAAGAGGCTCACACAGACCATAAAGATTCAAACTGCCCAAAGAGACATACAGCCTAAAGAGATACTCACAGCCCAAAGAGACACACACAGGCTAAAGAGACATACACACAGTTCGAAGAGACACGCAAAGCCCAAAGAAACACACACAGCCCAAAGAGACACAAACAGCCCAAAGAGACAAAACACAGATCAAAAGGACTCAAACAGCTCAAAGAGACACACAAACAGACCAAAAAGACTCAAACAGCTCAAAGAGACACACAGCCCAAAGAGACAGGAGACGCACACATCCAACAGAGAGACACAAAGCCCGATCAGACACAAACAGCCAAAAGAGGCACACACAGACCATAAAGATTCAAACTGCCCAAAGAGACATACAGCCTAAAGAGACACACACATCCCAAAGAGACACACACACACAGGCTAAAGAGGCATACACACAGTTCGAAGAGACACGCAAAGCCCAAAGAGACACACACACAGCCCAAAGAGACAAAAAATGACCATACAGACACATACATACCAAAAAGATTCAAATCCCTCCAAAGAGACACACATTGCCCAAAGAGACACACATGGCCTCTAAGAGACACAAATAGCCAAAGGAAACATACACAGACCAAAAAACGCCCATACAGACACATACAGACCAAAAGATTCAAACGCCCCAAAGCAACACACATAGCCCAAAGAGGCACATACGACTCCTAAGAGACACAAACGGCCAAAAGAAAGACACACAGACCAAAATGACTCAAACAGTCCAAAGAGACACACATAGCCCAAAGAAACACAAACAGCCCAAAGAGACAGAAGCCCAAAGAGACAAACACAGCCCAAAAAAAGACTCAAACAGCCCCAAAGAGACACAAACAGATCAAAAAGAGTCAAACAGTCCACCGAGACACACAGCCCAAAGAGACGCACAAAGCCCAAAGAAACACACACAGCCCAAAGAGACACAAACAGCCCAAAGATACAAACAGAGACCAAAAAGACTCAAACAGCCCAAAGAGACACACAAACAGACCAAAAAGACTCAAACAGCTCAAAGAGTCACACAGCCCAAAGAGACACACACAGTCTCAAGAGACACAAACAGCTCAAAGAGACACAGACAGGCCAAAGAGAAACACAACTCAAAGAGACAAACACAGACCTAAAAGACTCAAACAGCCCAAAGAGACACATACAGACCAAAGAGAGACGCAAAGCCCAAAACGACACAAACAGCCAAAAGAGGCACACACAGACCATAAAGATTCAAACTGCCCAAAGAGACACACAGCCTAAAGAGACACACACTGCCCAAAGTCCCCCCTTGTTCAACTGAATCCCTCCATGTAACTGAACCCCTGTATAACCGAAACCCTGTACAACTGAACCCCCGTGCTAGTGAACTCTCGTACTACTGAACCTTCGTGCAACTCAACCCAATTTAACTAAACCCCTCGGGGAACGTTAGATCCTATTTAAATTGACAATACTCTCCAAAACATCACTTGTGTATTATACAGTGCATAACCACTCCATCTCCTCCGATTCGCAAATCCCATTAGTCCCTTTTTTGCAAATGTTAATCAACCATTTCCGATTCGTCGTTAGGTATTTTTCAAATTTATAACAAATTACCTCAGTTAACAGCTCCTTTGGGGTTACCTTAACTGTTAATCAGTTTAATCCTTTTTTTTCTCCACTGATACAATCAATCACTAATTAATATCGTTCATTGTCTAAGTAAATTAAGTTATCTCCTGCCCTCATTTCGGTTTTTGGTTTACCACTAAAAAAGACATTGAACTTTGAAATTACGCATACCAGAAAAACCGGAAGTGCTGGTAGTCCACTAGCCCCAGCTTTTCCACTTGAGACATTGCACCAAAAGTGCCGTTTTTAGTGCCGTTTTGAAGTTGCTGATGGTTGAATTTATAGGAAGAACGTAGATATGAGTAATATCTTTTATACGAGCTACTAAAAATCTGTATAGATACCTGCGATACCAATACGCCCAAAAATAATACGTCCGATACCGATACACTGTGCAGCCCTTTCCCCAGGGGACTTGGAGGGTCATAATATCACCAACACCAAATATATTTGACTCTAGCAATATCACTTGTAAGCGTCAAATCTATTAAGTATCTGATGTAAGCACCCCATTCTTTAATTACCCGTGAGACATTCTTAAGCATCGCAATACCCTTACGCTAATACCTTTTCGCAAAAAATTCGCAAATCTCGTAAACTAAAGAAGTAATTACCCTTTTCAAGAACATTACTCGTTCTATTAATGAAACCCATGAAACGAATAGCCAAGTTTAAAAAAAAAAAAACCTACTAATCAACTTACAGATGAATTAAAAAAGAAGAGACACCGGTTTTTTGAACTAAAAAAAAAGATATTGAACTTTGAAATTGCGTAAATCCTCTTGACAAAGAGTGTAATGACCGAGTGTAATGACATGTTTACCTACCAGAAAAACCTGTTTGGTACGGGGGCCTTGGCAAAATGGTACCTCTTACTCTACTCATATTATGTTCTAGGGCTCATAGTGTGAACGGTTCTAAACGTGTTGGACACCAAATGTTTAGACCTTTCCCCTCCACTCCTCGATGCAAGTCAAGATTCAAGTTCCACTTGACCTTCCCCCTCCCAATACTTCCGAAAAGTTTCAATTGGGCCCCAAAAACTGTTTCCAGGACATTACAGACACGTTGTCTCGATTGCATGGCACCACATGTGTATTTTCATTTTTGTCGCTACTTAGACGTGAATAAATTATAACTTCCATTGGGGCTTGTAGTACAAATTGTTTAGGAGGATCTGAGACGTAACGTTTTTAGCTACCTTAAGACGAAATTTGAAATCCCCTTTTCCTCACACACTAACTGAAAATTTTAACTGATTTTCCCAAGCCGTTCCTGAGGTGTTGCAAATATGCTATTTTGATTGCCTGGATACGCATATTGTCTTTAGATTTACCCCTGTCCCCTCTCGCAAGTCAAAATTTGATGTCCACTTGACACCCCAACACCTCGTAAAAATTTTAACTTTACCTTTTTAGCCGTTCTTTAAATATTGTGGAAACCCTATTTTTTTAATCTGGTAAGCATAGTGTCTGTAGGTTTCCATCACCACTTCACCGTGAATAGATTCTAGACCAGCAGGGTTTTAAAGTGCCAAAACTTTTTGGGTGATTTGAGACAAAATGTATTCAGCCCTTCTCTACCACTTCCCCAAAGTTAAAATTCAAGGTGCACGTTGTACTCCCCCCTTCCCCATAGAGAATCCCTTAAAGCTTCAACTTGGTCTATGAAGCCGTTCCGAAGGTGTTGCAGGTACGCTATTCTGATAACCTGTCAAAACTTAGTGTTTTTTTTTTTTTAACTTCGCTACTTAACCGGGAATAGATTCAAGTCCAATAGCAGTTTGTAGTGCAAAAACGTGTAGGTAGACTGGAGACGAAAGATATTTAGCCCTCCCTTCAAACATAAATTTTTAAATCCCACCACGTTTCTCCCTTCCTCCTTCTACGCTACCTGATAGCTTCAACTCCAACCTCTGAGCTGTTCCCGAGACATTACAGATGCACCAAATTGATAACCTGACAGCACATTGTGTCTCATGCCTCCAACAGTACCTGGAAGTTTCAACTCTACCTCAAGCTGCTCCTGGATATTGCACATGTGCTATGTGAATAGATTTATATTGATAGATCATATAGATTTACATAATCATAGATTTGATAGATTTATATTTACCTCTGCACGCTCCCTCAAGTCAAACTTTGAACCCTCGCAATGTTTCCTGAAAGTTTCAACTTTGTCCTCTAAGCCATCCCAGAAATTTCTGATAATTTGAAAACTCAGGAACACACAGCGTCTTGATTTACTCAGGTACATGCGTCATTAATGTAGGGGTGATCTAGACCTCGGAGGCATACTTATCAGACCTTTTGACAGTTCTGAACAAAATTACTATCTCCAAATTTTGACCCTGATATAATGGTAGTGACAGGAGGGTTGCAGAAAGTGGCACAGAGAGAGGCTAGTTGCACTTCAATTACTCTTATCCCTTAAAAAGACCACTAGAATCTTGAATTTCAAAAACGAATGAGCCTCCTCCTAAGTGTCTGCGACAACTCTGTTCACATAAAGTATACGACAACTTTTTATAAATAACTTATTAGCACGTATACAAAGTTGGTAATATCTAAACCTGGTACATAGATCACGAATACGCGCTTTGTTTTTTGTTTTGAATACTCAAATTTAGTCCCCATGCCCATAAATCAAGCCTTGATATAGGTCTGAACATTATGCGAAGTTGAATTCATACAGAAAAAATTGGACTGCCAATGCAGAAAAGAAGTCGTGTCCATGTTAATTTATCCTCTACCATTCCCCACCCCCACCACCCTCCACCTTAAACGTGACCACCTCTAATTCTTAAAATCCAATAAGCAACTTCTCACAACAAGCTAAATCATTGATTTCAACTTGAACAAAAGATCAGAGATAATTTGAAATTGCAGAAGGATTGGAGATTCATCACGCTTATTTAATTAATCACATATCTTCGTCATCTTCGATTTGGCCCTGAGCATTAGAGCAACTAGTTTCTTTGCAAAATTTGCAAGCAATGTCGCATTCAATGCCATTTCAGTGACAGCTACACCGGTCCCTATCAGAGGATCCCTTACAACCAAGCTTCACGACGGTGAGAATTTTCTTTGGTGCCACTGGAAGATCCATGAGGATAGGGTACAGTATGCCATTCTAGAGGGGCAAGGTTCTTAAGCCCAATCCAATCTTGTACTTGAATATAGGTTCGGAAATAGTGGAATTTCGTTGCTGGTGAAGTAGGAGGTAGATCTCGGGAATGAGCGAAAGTTATAGATGTCGCTACTTTTTGCTGAAAGGCTCGGTTACAGTAACTATCAAGATTGTCAGTAGGTTTTCCGTCGTACAATATAGAAAGTTAAGCCTCTCCCGCTCCTTTATTCTCTCTCTTTCGAAGAATCAGTTCGAGGAAACGTTAAAGTATTTTCCCTAAACTGTTCGTTTTCTCTCACCCGTTTTAGCGCAATCCCTTTGCCAAGTTCATTTAGACGGTAAGTTGTATCGCAGCCAAGAATTGCGTGAGTAAAAGGAATCAGTTTGCAGGTTTCGGTCCCAATCTTCTTAAAAATGGCTTCGATGTCCTATGCTGCCCCGAAGGGATTGCCTTAGGCTCACTGTGCAGGTAGACCTTGTGGTTCTCAGGAAAACAATGATAAAGTAACAACACGAACAAGTCGGTATCTTCAACGATAACTACAGTGTCCCAAGTGTTTGAACATTCAACCACTGTAAACACAATAAGCAAGTCAGCATCAGCTTTAGCTTGGATGGTTCTCAGACCTTAGCCTCGTAAATAATCAGAGAGTACATTGACGAAACGGGCTTTATTTCTTTTTGCACGAAATTAATTCCTTTGTTTTGGTGGTCAGTCTCAATTCTTGGCTAAACAGTTCCTCTCGTCCAATAGCACTGTTTCGCCTAAGATGATTCATAGCTTTTGTCGAAGCAGCAACAACCATCAAATCTAATAGAATAGAATAAAATAAGGCTTTATTTTTTAACTTTTCACAAGCGATAAATCGCCGAATATAAGTTCGTGTCACAAAAAAAACATAAAGTAAACAACAACGATCCCAAGCAAATCAACGAAATTAGAATCAGGGACACCAAAACATTAAAAAATATAAACAAATAAAAAAATAAACAATTAAAAAAAGCATTAAAGTAGCTAAAATAATGTCATATCAAATCAGGTCTTGTCATACATTAAAAGTAAAAAATTTAGAGTCATAAAAGACGCCAAAAATAGCGTATGGATGTTTTACCGAAACGTAGTTCCAGTACCGGTCTACGATCTTCAAATATGTTTCTTTCTTCGCCTAGGGAATCCCGTGAAGCAAAACGCCTCCGTCTAGGACGTAGGTGCAAGTCAGACTAAGATTTCCCCCAATAGTATCAACTTCTGAAAGTCGCTTGATAGCTTTCACTAGCTCTGGTTTATTTGGCTTTCGGAACGTTCCAGAATTATCAAAACACGACGCAGGATTGGAGCAAGGTTAATATTTAAATGAAGATTCTTCGTCCATATTTAGTCCTTTGGTTACAGTTAGAAGAAGCTGAAACAGCAATGAAGGGTGGAAACGGTGGATTTCTTCCCCTTTTTCCCCTCCTTTAGAGATTTCCTTACCATTCCGTAAGGAATCTTCTTCCCAACTTCAAGTGTTTTATCGACGTTCACGTTTTAAGCAGTAGTCATGCCAGTAGCAAGGCTTCAAAGCGATAGCTGATCACCCGCGAAAGGAGACGACTGCTCGATAAAGTCACTAACTATTTGTGTGTCTTTGCAGTCTCTCTTCTGCCTTGAAATACCAGACTCTTTGTGTTGGTCGCTTGTGTGACACAAAACATCCGTCAGATTAACGTGAGCACAGGCTGGAAGTTCCATTACCCACTGAAGTCTCCATACCTCTGTAGTTTCTGTACCTCTATTCAATCCAGTTGCCATTTTCAGGCTTCTCATCAGTTCTTGTTCTATGACCAAATCTGTAGATAATTTGGCCCAAAATCTGACCGATCTTCTCGCAAGCCTTTTTCGAAAGACTGAAAAAGTGTTGGGCTTGTATGTTGAAGTCCGTTCATCTGCTGTAGGTACAGCTTTGCCAAATTTTTAGTTGTTGTGAACATCTGCTGTGAGGTAAGGGAGCTTGTGGGAAACTGTTTGCAAATGAAGCTTTATTGACCTGTACGTTCAGCTCTGAGGAAATTTCGAAGAATAGCAACCATGTCCATGTACTGCATCCACAGTTTTCCTGGTCGAGTCTCGTGACTTCGTTCTGATTTAACAGCTGACAGAGAAGCTTTGACTCATGAGACTTGAAGACCGGGAGATATATTCAAGAGAAGCTCGTCCATCCATTATTTTCTCACATAGGTCTTTGATTTCACTAAGCTCAACCGTATCCAATGCAAGTTCTGTATTCAATTCAAGTTCTGCATCTGAATGCTCTTCTAAAAATTTCTTTATCAGAATCGAGTAAAGTGCTGCGTCTACAATAGTATGGGCTCGCAGTGCTCGAGAAGTAGCCTTACTACTTGGAAGAAGAGGAACTGTATCGGAAGTGCATATCAATTTAAAGATTTCTTTCAGTCCAGATCCATCCATCAAAGATCCAATGGTACTGACAAAACTCATAAGGGTGTGGAATCCTAATAGTTTATTACTACTTTTGTAACGCTACTTCAAGGTCCTTCTGCAGTAATAATCTTTGTGGACTTCCACCACAACAGCTGGTCAAAGGTTACGACCGGAGCAAATCCGTACCGTTCGCCCTGATGGGCAATGAATGTCAGTGTAGAAAGGATAAAATCCTCGTCGCTTGAAGGAAGATCGACCATAGGAAGAAAGAAAATGTTGGCTTTACCGGGATGGTCTCCGACCATTGCGTGGTTCCACTCTAACCTGGCCGAGGTCGCTTGATATGCCACGACGTAAACCAAAGAACATCTGAGTTTGAAATTTTATCTTCTTCGAATCCTGGAGAAGAAGATCATAATACATTGTTGAAAGGAATAAATCGTTTGACCTTCTATGGACGATTCGGATTCTTCCAGCTGTGTTTATCTCCTCAGCGGTAACCTCCCGCCTGCGGATACTTTTTAAGGTGACTTTTAGCCCTGGGGTTATAGCATTAATGATACCCATGCCATGAAAGGTATTTCCACCATCGAGAGTACATATGTTGTGATTAATTAATGATTCTCGATTCTAGAATGACAAGAGAATTTAGAGAAACACTTATAGTTTATTACACCAATGTTCAAGGTGAAAAAAAATTGACCTACCAGAAACAGTTTTTGTAGTTTAACTTTTGAAAGGATCAATCAACCCAACAAGGAATTCTTCCTTGAGAGATGAAGATTAGATGTCATTCTTACTAATTTTTGTAGAAGTTTTTCACCAAATGGTGTCTGAGTAACTGAGAGTGTCCGGTTCAACTCATGTCCGATTCCACCCTGACCACCCCAATGTAAAACCGGGTTTTACGTGCATAAGAAGCTAATTGTTAAATTGATAATGAAGCTTTAGAGTATGAATAACACCAACCTCTTCAGACGCTTTTGACAGCTTAACAAAACATTCTTGTTATACCGTACGTATTATTATAAAGTTGCTCCCGTACATCTCAATCGTTCTAGTAGAGAAACAGTATTCATTAGCAATAAAATGTATCCTTACTTCTGATGGGTCATAGTAAAACATACCCATCACGTCCTTTCCTTATTTAGCTGAGCTCTCATTTCAGCCTGGTAAAACCTACCTTGGATCTTGAATGTAACTAAAAAGATAACTAGAAGCCAAAATTGATCTGTAAGTGTACTGCTTACACATTCTTTCAAACTGGAATGTCGGCAAAATGGGTCAGCTTGTTCTTGTGCATCCCCGCGTTGATTGAGTAATTTCTCACCAAGAACGTTGAAGAACACTGCAGATGCCGGAAAATTTTGTGATGTTTGCAAAACCATTTATTTGATTGGTTACGTGGGAGGGGGGGGGCAAAATATGCAAGATACTAGGACACGGCTTTTTCCTAACATTCTGGCTTAGGAAGTGTCAAGTTTCTCTGCGTGGATCCGACTTCCTGTAATATACAACGCAAATTAATACACGCTTTATTTCGCGCCTGTGTGTGTGTGGGGGGGGGGACTCACGGAGGGTCAAAACACAGAACAGAGTCCAAACTCGTGATTTTTGTACCAGATTTTCCTATCACCGGCTTTTTAAAAGTGCAAGTATTTTTTTTAAGTTGTTACTTTAGAAGAAAAGACGGAAAAACGTCAATTTCGCTTCCACCGATTTTGGCCGATTTTATATATACTGTAGAGAATTTTTTCCGGTTCGAATGATACCAAAACAAAACTGTTGCAATTTATTCGAGGTAACCCCTAAAATTAATTTAGATTGACTGTACTACTTCTAGTAAGTGGGAATGTACACACGAATAAACACAAAGGATTACAAATGTTCATATGCAAATGAATGATTGTCTCACATTACCGTACATAGAAAATGATAACTTTATTTTCACTTGTAGGGTCAAAATGTGGCTTGTATAAAATTTTGAATGATGTTAGACTTGGCAAGCTCATAAATTTTGCCAGTAATGTTTTGCCATATTTTGACCAGAAGAGGCTTTTCACTGCACAAAAGGACAAACATAGCTGTTTGACATGGCGTGATTTGTTGTTTCCTTTAAAGTATACTAGAGGTCAAAATTTGCAGTCATATAAGTCTCATTCCGGTTTCTGAAGACCGTTGGTTAGATACGATCACTCCTGAAAAAAAAAAACATCCTTACCTTCCTTCACTGAGAAAAAACGGTATTCCATATTTTTCATATACAAAAATGAAAACATCAGTTCAAAGGCTCTAAAATATTATAAGCATGATGCTGTAATTTCCATTGGGACTGTACCATTTATTGGGGCATTTTTCTCCTTTACCTAAAACGATGCAAACTTTATTTTGTTAATAATTGTGTGGCTATGGTTTTTCATAAAGTTTAAATTTTTTTTTACTTAGAATCAGCTTAAAATTAGGTTTATTTTATGCGATTGTTGTTTATGAAATCCTATTTCTAGACTTTCTTGTGCCATTGACGAAAGTTGCTCTTCACCTAGTGTGCATTACCTAGAACGGTTTGATAGGATTACAATGGACTACATGTTCAGCCGCTTCTACTTGCTATGAGTATTCAAGGACTATTGACTATGATTGTGCCTATTCAAGTGGCTATGACTATTCAAGGTTTTTCTACTTACACTATTTTGGGATGAAGGTAACACAATACAGCTAATAATAATGAATAAAAATCTACACTAAGAATGCACCTCTTGTTTGTCATTTTTCATAGCTGTAAAATTTGCTATAGACAATCACTATTAAATTTCTGATGTATCGTTTTCTTGTGGTTATTCAGTCGAAATTGATCCATCTATCTGTGAGCTTTCACTCACTCTTTCTAATTACGATTTCCCTCTTTTTAGTTCTTCGTGAATCTCCTTTAATCAGCTCTCGTCGTATTTTTCTAATTGAATCATCAAAATATACTGGTTGAACCTCTTTTTCCATCTCAATCACCATAAAAGGTAAATAAGAAATAATATAGCATTGCTCTGCAAATTCACCAAATTACGAAGATCTAGGGGGGGGGGACAAAGGTTTTTCTCAGTTCTGTTAATGAAGATGCAAAAAAGATGTGGTTTTCAAAAATTTTGTAGGGAGCTTTTTATTATTATTTAATTCTTTAAAGATAAAAAAGAGGGATTTCTTCGAAGTTAGGGAGGGGGATGAAACTGCATTCCATTAATGCAACTGTTTGTGCGCACAAAACTAAACAATGGGTCTCATATTTTTAAAATTTTGAGCTTCTTGCTATAAAACTAGCAAACAAGTAAATTTGCAGCATGTAGCTGAGGTTTCGTTGTGATATATGGTAGATACGGCCGTATCCAGGAGAAAGGAGTAAGGGTGTCAATTCACAGTAATGCAGTGGGTGGGTCAAAATGTATTCTTCACAACTTAGGGGAAGGATTTTTGTTTTGTCGATTTTTCAATGGATTTACCAGAAAAGGGTGTTTTTCAGTGAAAATTCCAAAAAAGGTATACCTATTTTTGAAAATCTTGAGGGGAGGGGGCAAAAAATATGCAGCGTTTGCCACTCCCCGCTTCACTAATAACGTGCCTGGAAGGAAGCTAGTGGTCTGTCTATTTATGCATAATTTTGCAGTTTTTAGCCCCACTAAGTAAATTTTGGCAGTAGGTTTGCACCTCCGAAGCAATTTCTTAACTTCTCCCACGCTGTTATGTGTGGTTCACTATTTGTCCTCTTTAGCTTAGGGCATAAGCTAATCCTGAGAAACTAGAAGCTGGCATTGTCAGACTTCTGAAGTAATAGCCAAAAATCATTTGCTAAGCGTCTCTCAAAGGGACAATCAGCAGAGCGATGTAGAGGAGGAAACTGTGAATAAACCTATTTTGCCCTGCTGATCTTCCTTTTGAGAACAAATTAACAATTGGCCTTTAGGCCGTTTACAGATACAACCTATAGGCAATGTCAGTTACGACCTTTAGGCAAAACCGTGCTGGTACACAGAAACCGATATTTGTATGTTGTCAGAGACGACGCATTAGCGTTGCCTGTAGTAAAGAGTCATAAGCCTTTAAAAGTGGTAAAAGGGTCACTAGCCCCGTCCCATCCCTTCTTCGCTACCCCTCACCCTGTAACTTTCAGACACATTCGATCAAGATTTTGAGATTGCTATTTTGCTGAAAATAGTTGAACTATTCATTATAAATGCCTTTGGGGATTACAGAACCCCACAGGCCCTAGGGCAAGGACTGTAAATAACGCAAACCTGCTGAAATATCTGTTTTGAACCGGAAAGGGGGACTTGCAGGGGGCTTGTTTAGTATCTCAGGAAAGACTGAAGGTGGTAAGTTTAACCTTTCAGGGAACTAAATCAAAGACACTCTGTGTATCCAAGTTGTCAAAACTGTTTATTTGCAATATCTCAGGAGCGGTTAAGGTTATTGTTTTAAGGATTTCGGAGAATGTTGAGGGGATGTTAAACTAAATAAAAGATGCTATGTGCATCGAGGTTGTCAAAATCGTGTATCTACAATATCTCAGGAAGGGCCAAGGGTATTAACTTGAAACTTTAAGGGGACGTTTAGGGGGATGTTGAACAAAATCAAAAGACACTATATGCATCCAAGTTGTCAAATAATGTATTTTCTGTATATCAGGAACAGTTGAGGGATCTAATTTGAAATTTTCAGGGAATTTTTATGGGATGTTAATCTAAATCAAAAGATACTATGTGCATCCAGGCTATTAAATGGCGTATCTGCACTAATTTCCAATTAGTTTCCAATTAGTTGTGCTCTAAAGCATGGGCACTCCAACGGCGGAAGATTTGCTAGATGTTTTCCAGAGAAAGTGCCTATGGATTGTTTTGGGTACCTTTCCCGTATCCCGCTTTCTAGGGCTATAATGAAAGAAAGTTTGATATGGCTAGGACACGTTCTGCGGATGAAGGATGACACATTGCCAAAGATTGTCCTTTTCGGCCAACCGTCTAGGGCTAAACAGAAAGTAGGTCGTCCCCAATTGGGGTGGGAGGATGTCGTAAGGAAAGATTTAAGGAAAATTGGAACTTCCTGGGAGGGTGTAAAGAGAAGACTTTGAATTGACTGGGATGGGCGCGTAGCTGTGTCGGCCTCAGGCGGATTGCTGCTGCGATGAGTTGTTAGTAGTAGTAGGAGTAGTAGGTTAGCCTTGAGGTTGTTTTTTTTTTAGTATTTGTTGATGGCATTACAAATAAAAAACATAATGTTCTAAAAAATAAGAGGACACATGAGTTTTTTTTCTGAATACTGCTTAAGCTGAGTGATTACTTATGTTAGTAAAATGGAGTAAAAGGACTTGGCAATCTCAGAATTATATCCTATCTTATTTTGTTTGCAGATTGAAATTCTACAAAAGAGGCCAAAAAAACTTTACGCGTCCCAAGAATTAGTATCACCATCACGAAAACGTGTCTAACAGCCAACAACAGATTATGAGAAATTGGCTTCCATTTGGGCTATCGATCTTCAAAATATGGAACAAAAGCAACAACTATTCGCAAAAAGAGCCAGTAATGACATATTGTTTGAGGGCCAAATGGGTACCCTTCACAGATATTCAGTGCAGATAAATCAACCCGGCCACGCGTCTGATCCATCTAGTATCAATAATGTGCAGCATGTACCCTTATATAATTTCTATGACTCCGAAGAGTAGTGCAAAATACTAACTAATTTGATTTTTTTCAGACGTTATTAAGAAATGAATAAAAATAGTCAAATTTGTATCAAATTCTAGTTTTGTGGGTTTATACAATCCATCAGATTCTTTTCCTAAGCATTTTAGTCTTTATTTAACCAACCTCTACCAATTAATCTTATTGAAGAAATATTTACTGTCTTGAATTTCGAGTTGAAAGGCTTTCAAGATCAGAGGCAACACTATAGCCAGGGTTGCCACCGTCAGTAGGATTTTACTAGATCTAGTAAAAAAAAAAAATCTAGTAAATTTAGAGGATCTAGTAAATTTTCCGAAATCTAGTAAAAACTAGTAAAAAGTCATGATTTATAGTAAACAAAACTTTTTTTTATTTTCTATGAATTCAGGGAAAAAAATTTCGTAAACATATGACAATTTACAATTTTTGCTTGTCTGTTTTACAATTTACAATTATGCTTGTTTGTCTCAGAGACAGACAAGCAGTCACCTATTTTCATATACAGATACTTCACTTCCGGCGTCTAAAGGTCGACAAAATCAGCTTTCTGTGTATCAAATCTTACCAACTAAAAATGAAACTATAATGACACTTGGATTTGTGATGATTGGGAATCTATTGGAATCAAAACAAAAGTCAACCACCCAAGGTGATTAGGTGAATCTCCTCAGTTTGAAAATTTTTATTGAGGAAAAAGGAGCCTGCTGAGAGAAATTAAAAGTAAGAAGAAATGTAAAATTATATATATATATATATATATATATATATATATATATATATATATATATATATATATATATATATATATATATATATATATATATATATATATATATATATATATATATATATATATATATATATATATAGATATATATATATATATATATATATATATATATATATATATATACATATATATATATATATATATATATATATATATATATATATATATATATATATATATATATATATATATATATATATATATATATATATATATATATATATATATATATATATATATATATATATATATATATATATATATATATATATATATATATATATATATATGTATATATATATATATATATATATATATATATCCAAAAAGGATTTTTGAACTTGTAGGTTTCTGGAATTTTAAAACATACTATGAAAACGAAAGAAAAGAGGAAAAGAGAAAAAAAGAAGAAAAAAGGAAAAAAGATTGTGAAAACCGTATTGATTATCCGCCTATAGTAAAAATCGATGCGTGATGGTGCGCGTGCAAAAATTTTTTTTGAGCATTTAGTAAAAACAGATGCGATCTAGTAAATTTTTCCTCTCCGATTTAGTAAATTCTTCCAGGTCAGGGTGGCAACCCTGACTATAGCGTTGCCTATAGTAAAGGCCATACGGCTCCAATGTTTTAATGTTATTTATTTATTTTTTTTTCCCCAGAGGCACTTCATATGGAAGGGGTCGTCGTAGAAACTTCAAAGGGGGCTCATTCGATTGGAAATCGAGAGTTCTAGTGCCCTTTTAAAGGGTCAAAAGTTATTGGAAGGCAACTAACATCCCTTCCACACCCACCAGTTCCCTAAACATATCCAATCAAAATTTTGAGATAGGCATTTTGATCAGCGTAGTTGATTTCCAGATAGAAATTATGTTTTTGAGGAGGACACTCCCCCGCAAGTTATGCCCTGGGGGCATATAAGGTTTTTATAGAAAGCTTTGTCGTAGAAACTTCAAAAAGGTTCAAATGGAAGGGGTCTTCGCAACAACTTAAAATGGGGCTCATTCGATTGGAAATTGAGAGTTCTAGTGCCTTTTTTAAGGGTCAAAAGTGATTGGAAGGCGACAAACACCCCTTCCACGCCAAGCATTTCCCCAAACACATTCAATCAAAATTTTGAGATAGCCATTTTGTTCTACATAGTTGATTTCCGGATAGAAATTATGCTTTTGAGGAGGACACTCCCCCACAGCCCTCAGGGCAAGGGTTTTAAGATACGCCCTGGGGGCATATAAGCTTTTTATAGAAGGCTTTGTCGTAGAAACTTCAAAAAGGGCTCATTCGATTGGAAATTCAAAGGGCTAGTGCCCTTTTTAATACTCGAAAGTGATTTGAGGGCAGCTAACCCCCCTCTCACGCCCACCTTTTCCCCAAACACATCCAATCAAAATTTTGAGATAGCCATTTTGTTCAACATGGTTGAAAATTCGGGAAATTAGGTCCACAGCCCTCAGGGCAAGGGTTGTAAGTTATGCCCTGGGGGCCCATAAGGTTTTTATAGAAAGCGTTGTCGTAGAAACTTCAAAAATGGCTCATTCGATTGGAAATTTAAATGGCTATTGCCCTTTTTGATGGTCGAAATTGATTGGAAGACAACTAACACCCCTTCCACGCCAAGCATTTCCCCAAACACATTCAATCAAAATTTTGAGATAGCCATTCTGTTCAACGTAGTTGAAAGCTCTTGAAATTATATCTTTGAGAATGACACTCCCTCCCAAGGTCTTCAGGGCAAGGGTTATTAGTTATGCCTTGGGGGCATATATGGTTCTTATGAAAGGAATGCTCGTATAAACTTCAGAGAGGGCTCATTTGATTGGAAATTGGAAGTTCTAGTTCACTTTTTAAGCGTCAAAAGATATTGGAGGGTAGCCACCCCCCCCCCCTATTCTCTTTTGTCCTAATTGTATCCGATAAAAATTTTGAGATAGTTATTTTTTTAAAAAATAGTTCAAATATTATATAACAAAAACTCCAGTGTCGACACAAACCCCAAGGGCCCGGGGGCAGGCGTTGTAAATTATGCCATGAGGGCATATGTGGTTCTTATGGAAGGGATGCTCGTATAAACTTCAAAGAGGGCTTATTCGACTGGAAATTGAAAGTTCTAGTTCACTTTTTAAGAGTCAAAAGAGAAGGAGGGCACCTATCCCCCCTCCAAGCCCTTTTTTTCTCAAACCCATCTGATAAGAACTTTGAGATAGCCATTTTTTAAAAAATAGTTCAAAGACCATATAACGAAAACTCTGGGGTCGACACAACCCTCCAGGGCCCGAAGGCAGACGTTGTAAGTTATGCCCTGGTGGAATATATGGTTCTTATGGAAGTGCTGCGCGTAAAAAATTCAGAGTGGGCTAATTTGATTGGAAATTGAGAGTTTTAGTTCAGTTTTTAGAGTCAAAAGAGATTGGAGGGCAACTAGCACCCCCTCCCCACGCGCCTTTTTTCCCAAATGTATCAGCCTTTGGTGGATTAATTTTAAAAAACTCAGTTTTTCCGAGGGAAGTAAAGAGCAAAGTTGAAACTTAAAACGGACAAAAATTATTACTTCATAGTCTATATTATATATATATATATATATATATATATATATATATATATATATATATATATATATATATATATAATATATATATATATATATATATATATATATATATATATATATATATATATATATATATATATATATATATATATATATATATAATATATATATATATATATATATATATATATATATATATATATATATATATATATATATATATATATATATATATATATATATATATATGTGTGTGTGTATATACATAAAACTGGTACAAATAAACCAACTAATTATGTTTCCTTATCTTTCTAGGATTATAGAAAACTAGCGCTTTTCTGAAAACACAAAACCCAAGTCTAAAAAACAGGAATATTGATTTGGGAGGCAAAAGTGAGAATGTAGCCTGACAACAATAAACTAATCTATAAAGCTTTGCATAGCCTTACACCAGTTGTGATATCAGTAACTTTCAGTACGGTATACAATTGAAATTATCTTAAAAACGTAAGCGTAAAATTAAATATTTTTTAATAACCGCAAAGTCATTGAACAGCATACAGAAATATTGCATTGATTTATCAGGTAGCATTTTGGTCTCGCCAACTATAATACCAATAGTAATATACAATCTTAAATCTTAAGATATAGGCTTTGATATTACTCGAAATGAAGATCAAATAAGACATAATGTCAACTCTGGAAATCCGGCTATTTCTCTATATACAACAGGGAATTTCAAGTTATGATACAAACTCTGAAGCTAGTTTATAGTTCCAATACTATCAAGATGGCTTTACTTTGAAACTGTCTACAAACTAAACATGATATATCATTGTCAGAACCATAACGAGAGCCAGTCATTGAACTGAGCCATTGTGCAGAAGTGATACCAAATTAAAAGAAAAAAAAAATAAAGCAACAATCCTGATGTGCTTTATTTTTATTCTGCAAAAAGTCTCGTTAATTGGTTTGCTTTTACTGTGCTAAAACTCCTATATTATTTTCTGTTTTCAGTAAAGCACTAATTTTCTATAATCCTTGAAACATAGGGAAACATAATTAGTTGGTTTATTTGTACTAGTTTTATTTGTGTATATATAAGATAGGCTGATATATAATAATTTTTGTCTGTTTTAACTTTCAGCCTTGCTCTTTATTTCCCTTGGAAAAACTTTGTTTTTTTAAAATTAATCTTTGCTTTTTTTGATTAAAATTTAATGTAGAAACAACGCCGCCGTGATCTTTTTTACTTATACAGAATAATTTTTGTTCCTTGTAAGTTTTAATGTTGCTCCTTACTTTCAGTTGAAAATTTATTTTTTAATTTAATTTATAATCATCACCGGTCTAGGGGAGATTAGACATTTCTATAAGACACTGCAGACATCCTCAACAGCTAAGGAAAACTTTCAGTTTATAACAAAGAGTTTTTTATCCATACTTTACAAAAAAATACATGTTTTTCAGGAAAGTTTGTTTTTCGATGAAAAAAAAGTTGTTTTTACTCAGCCGACTTCGCCTGAAAAAGCCATAATGAAGACATGACTTTATAAATCGTTTACTGACCAGTAGAAACAAGAAGGCTACTGTAACAAAAGAGAGCTGTTTAAGGGCTCATTTCAAAGCTTATTTTTATTCCTAAACGCTTTTTATAGATTTGACTTGATAATACATTCCCATAAAGTTTACTTTCGGTTGTTTCCCCCTTTTTTTTAAATGAAAAAAGTGCCTTTTCCAATGAAATGACCGCAAAAAGGTTTTTTTTTTCAAAACTTAGGCAGGAGCAAAAAACTAAGGGGGCAAGAACGTCCCTTCCCTCAATTACCGCCATTAGAACTAGCACACAGGCCTCATCGCAGAGTGAGGTTTGAAGGTTCAGTTCAAAACAGTTGATCATTCAAGTTTAATTTTTGGTAGATTTTTAGTTGAAAAGTTTTTAGTTTTAGTTAATTTGTTTTTGCACTAATACTTTATTTTTAATATTATTAAATGATTTCTGAAACTTACTAGCAGGGTTTGGAGGGAGAGTATACGTAAGGAGTCATGGGCGTACGTAGCTTCTTCTCTAGGAGGTGAGGAGGGCAGCCGATTCTGTGATGAAGAGAGGGGGCCTGAAGTTATATTGGCAGTTCTCAAAACCTTACATTAGTTGCACTACCAGCAAGTTCTGTCATACCTATGAAATCTTTATTAATAAGTAATCACCAAAAATCATAAACCATCAGTAAGCTTCAGCATTAATCAATTTTCTTGGATTAGAGCTAAATCTTTCCAAGACATTATGGATAATCGCTTCTTATTTGACTTTTACTCCGTCATTCCAGCTGTTTATTTCTAGCCTTTTCAACCATCTACCTTTTATCAACTGCTTTTTTAGCCATCTACCATTTTTCAACTGCTTTCTCAATCATCTACTTTTTCAGCCATATCTAGTGTAAATTTGAAGTTCTAGGGGGGGGGGGGCAGCTGCTCCCCTACTGTACGCCCATGTAAGGAGTTCTTGTACACCTCCAGTTAAGGGCTTTGGACCATAATTATTGCAATGGTGCCGTTGTATGCTTCCAAACTTTTCCACTTTAAGAAGTGGCACCAAAAGTGCCATTTTTAGTGATATAGGCTCTGGTACTTATGGATGATAGAACTAATAAAAAGCGCAAAAATATGAGTAATAACTTTAAAATGAGTCTTCCCGGGATATGCTTAAAAAAACCAGTGGATCACATTTGCAAAAATAGCGGATTATCTGAAAAGTAATCATAAGAATGGACAAACCATAATTGAAAAAAAACTAAGTAGAAATCGAGAGCCAGATAATCTAATTTGAAGTACAGAGCTGTACTAACCGAACCACATCTCAAATAATCTAATTTAATATATTGGTGTTTGTAGGACTTTAACCCGTAGTTTATTAAGGGAGCATGGAACATGTGGGAGGTGTTCCTCGCAATTCTCCAGTTAAGGGTTTTGGACCATAATTATTACAATGATACCGTTTTATGCTTCCAGGATTTTCCACTTAAGAAGTGGCACCAAAAGTGTTGTTTTCAGTGCTATATCTCATTTACGAAAGGTAGAATTGATAATAAAAAAAAAGTAGATATGAGTAATAGTTTTAAAATGAGCCATTAAGCATCACTCTAAAAAGTTCTTGAACCCCACTAGCCCCAGCTTTTCCACTTGAGACATGGCACCAAAAGTCCCGTTTTTATTGCCATTTGAAACTTGCAGATGGTGAAATTTATAGGAAGAACGGAGATATGAGCAATATCTTTTATATGAGCTATTAAAAATCTATTTAAGATGTTCTGGTAGCCCGCTAGCCCCACCCCTTGAGAAACTGCATAAAAAGTGCCATTTTTCGTGTCATATGGCACTTCCAGATGGTGGAATTTATAAAAACCACGTATATATGAGATATAGGTTTGAATGAGCTCTAAAGCATCTCTTTATGATGTTCTGTTAGCCTCCTAAGCCTAAAAAAAGAAGAAAAAAAAAGAACGGGAGAGATCAGTGCTACCCTTGCAAAAAAGTGATTCTCCTTGTTTTTAAGGAGGAACGTAGAAATCCCCGAAAATTTCTTTTCGCAATTAACTTTTACTTTTAAGACAAACTGAAAAAATAGTTTTCATTTCTGAATCAGGGTCTGATGGCAGATTTTTTTGGGCTGTGGTTCGCTCTTTACTAGGTTGCAGCTACTGCTGCAACCATGACAAAGAGTTCATTGCAAGTTCTCCCAAGAAACTAGTTAACATTGAAATCTGTGAAATCTAATACATGGCAGAATTTGTAAAAACCTAGTAAATATAAGCAATAGCTTTTGATTCAGCCATTAAACATCTATCTAAGATGGTGTGGTAGCCTGCTAATATTTCAGTAGCTTACTGGTGAGCGGACGAATTATGAAACTTACTAAGGGGGCTGGGAGCAGGGGCGGATCCAGGATTTTTTTAGGGGGGGGGGCGCAAAATAGGTTGATCCGACAAACTTACGTGAGGAGCAAGTTTAATTAATGCAAACTTGCGTTAATTAGGTAAATTACGCTACTTTAGACTACTATAGGGGGGCACCCCTCGCCCCCCCCCTCTGGATCCGCCACTGGATGGTTTATCATTTTTTTTTTTCACGTCGTGATGTTTATTTTCTACGATATTTATTTTCTAGATAAGACTAGTTTCGTTTTCAATCAATGTTTTCGTATGAAATGGGCAGACCTTTCCTGAACTTTAAACAATAAACACCTCTGTTTGAAAATCTTTGCACTTTGTGAATTTAGATAGCGATAAGGGTTCCTGATTGAGACCAATTTTAGGACTTGGGTTCCAATTATTGGTTGCTGTGGTAAAAGTTGCCACAATAGCCCTATCCAAGAAAATACCAAAGAAAGTGTTTTTCGTAAAATTCTTAGGGAATTTTCAGAAAATTGAAGGACATCACACATTTTAGTGGCAGATCCAAAATTTTACGGGGCTTTACGCTAGAAAAGCTCCTATTATAGAATATTCTTCCAGTTTGTTTACCAGAAAATAAATAAAATGTATTTCTTACTGCTGAGTCTGTATAATCTTAGACCTTTTACGGCACAATTTCCAAAATATTTCTAAAACTATTTAAATGCAGTGTTACAGCCATATCAACTATTCTCCTTTCCTTTTTTATTCTTTAATAATAATTTTTGGTCGTTTTGAGTTTGAGTCATTGTAGGCTTCTATTTCTACTGATCTTAAGTTTAATATGGCCTTTACTTTTCTTTAAAAAAACTTTCTTTTTCGTAGTGTATATATATATATATATATATATATATATATATATATATATATATATATATATATATATATATATATATATATATATATATATATATATATATATATATATCGGCGCGTACAAACAGCTCCTCTCATTTGATCTGCCATCAGCGGTCCAATTACCCTGGAACACTTATTTTGGCAGAAACTTTCTCAAAATGCCTTTGAAACCAACTTTAGACTTCGAAACCTATTTTTAACTCCTAAAAACATCTAATAATAACATTGCACTACTAATTACCAATTTTCATGTATGTATTGGAATAAGTTAATTTAAAATTAGTTTCTTCAAAATTAGTGTTCCAACGTCGAAGCCAAGTTTCGCGTTCAAGAGAGATCTGACTTGTCTACCCGTGAAAAGATCTACTGTCGCTTATGTTTATAGGTTCTCTGGAGCACTTGCACCTCGGTCCGGGTTTTTATAATGGGTGAGATAGGGAAAGATCATACTGCTAATTATATAAACTGTGGTTCCAACGTTGAAGCCAAGTTTCGCGTTCAAGAGAGATCTGACTTGTCTACCCGTGAAAAGATCTAATGTCGCTTATGTTTATACCGGTTTATACATTCTCTGGAGCAATCGCACCTCGGTCCGGGTTTTTATAATGGGTGAGATAGGGAAAGATCATACTGTTATTATATATACTGTGGGTTTTAGATAGTAACATTGCGCCATGGAGCGTCAAAACTTTTTCTTATTGTTTTTTTATTGGTAGGGAGAAATATTCCCTTTAATTTCCATTTTATTTTATTTTCATTTTAATTTCCTTTAATTTTCATTTTATTCGTTTATGCTCTTTTTGGGGCCATAGAAATGTCATGCGAAATTTGATAGAGGATCTTTGCTTTTCTTCTAATAAATGCTGGAATAGCTGTGATGGTTTATCATTTTTGTTTGTACTGGTGCGTTACATGGTCGCTTTTATATATTGTGCAAGGAAACCAGTCACGAAAAACCCGCCAGACGGGTTAACAGCTGTAGAGAAATGCAATGCAAACCGTGGTTTTCATTGCGTTTACGATATTTAAACTGTTGTTTTGGGGGATTAGGGGGGGGGGGTACCTAGGTTAGTTTAGGTTACGTATTTAATATATGCTATGCTTTACCCCCCACCCCACCCCCTAATGTGGAAATATATAGCCCAAATTTGTTTATAAAGTATTATATATTCATCCTATTTTATTTTATTTCATTAGCATTAACCAAACTTGACTTTTTAAAGTGCCCATATAATGCACCAGTACCTTTTTTTTGTTATTTTCACGTCGTGATATATATTTTCTCAGATTGTAGTTCGTGTGTGACTTGAAAAAGGCTAATTACCTGTTTTAGCCGAGATAAGAACTAGTTTCGGTGTGTATGAAAGTTTTTGTATGAAATTCTTAGACCTTTCCTGAACTTTAAAGAATAAACACCTTTGTTTTAAAATCTTTGCACTTTGTGAATTTAGATAGCGATAAGGATTCCAGATTGAGACCAATTTTAGCACTTGGGTTTTAATTATTGGTTGCTGTGGTAAAAGTTGCCACAATAGCCCTATCCAAGAAAATACTAAACGTCTTTTAAGAAGTGTTTTTCGTAAAATTTTTAGTGAGTTTTCAGAAAATTGAAGAACATCACATATTTTGGTGGCAGATCCAAAATTTTACGGGGCTTTACACTAGAAAAGCTCCTGTTACAGTAAATTCTTCAAGTTTGTTTACCAGAAAATAAATAAAATGCATTTCTTACTGCTGAGTCTGTATAATCTTAGACCTTTTACGGCACAATTTCTAAAATATTTCTAAAACTTTTTCTAAAGGGGAACTACGTTTGATTTTCCAGGGCAACAGAATGGCTAACAGTATGTGGCCGGGAGGATATTTTGAGAAAACCCGATTTTACTACTTATATAAGGAAGTATGCGAATGTATGCAGTCGCCATTTTGGCCCATCAGACCTTGTTTGTGAGGAAGAGGGTCTTCACGGCAGACGTCGGAAAGTTAAATTCAATGCTCTGCCATCTCTCCTCTTACCCGTTAATCCAGAGACTATTAAAGACCAGCCGCAGAGACTGTTTTCTGCAAGTGACTGTGTTATGAGGAAGGAGTCTAAGACCTTAAAAGAAGGGGTCAAAGCAACCTTAAGTGATGCTATGGTCGGAATTTCGAAAAGTCGCAAGCTGAATGAAGTTAATTTCACTGTCGTCCCTGTCTTAGAAACCATTAAGGAAGAAGAAAACGTGCCATTTGAAGTTAATTTCACTTTCGTCCCTGTCTTAGAAACCATTAAGGAAGAAGAAAACATGCCCCATTCTTCAGAAAAAATTATTCTATGATTCTAGACATATGTAGTGTGGTAAAAACTGAGGAGAGCGAGTCTTTGTTACAGGAAAGGTATTTAATGGGAGAGGTGTAAGCCAATCCATCTTCTTTTAGTTCATGAATATCGAAAGGGTACGCCTGTATTATTTGGAAAAAATGAATTTTTGTAGCATTTCCACAGAAACCTTCCGCAAAAGCTAAAAATATTTTCAGTATACAAGCACTTTATCCATAGGCGCCCATAAGCTGAATTTCAGGGGGGGCTCACCTGGTCTAATTGGCACTTTTAATGCTATATAATAGAAATCTCAAAACAAAAATATAAAAATAAGGAGCATCATTGAGCCGGGAGGGGGCTAGAGCCCCCTCCCCCCCCCTTATGGGCGCCCATGACATTATCTGAAAATTGTCTAACGTTTTGAAAACATTATGATTCCCGAAATTGGAAAGATTCTTTCATTTTTTATCGGAAAAACTTCTGAAAGCTTCCCCTGGATTTTTTTGCAGGCTATCACTTGGGGGTATTACTGTCAAAACTCATGTTTCTAGTGTCTGTTTTAGAGAAAAATATGCTTTTTTGAATTTTGTTTCCTTTCCTCGCGCAAAAACTTTTTTGAGAACTTTAAATATTTAAGTCTCGTCTAAATTTCGGCATAACGTCAAAAATTGAAGCTAATTGATCATTCAGATCAAGATTGTATCTTTTTTAAAGCAAATTTTTCCTATGATAATAATCAACTCATGATAAAAGTATTTAGACAAGCATTCTTGCCTTAAAGCTATTTTCACGTAGCAGCAGAGACCGCCGAGAAAACTTTGATTTCATCATAAAAAAACGATGCAAATTTCTCATTTCGCCACTGGATGTATCTGCGTTGTTTCATAACACGATTCGAGGTTTGAGAAAGGAGAAGTAAATTTCAGATTCTGCATTCACAAGTCGAATGTCCTACTAGAGATTAATGAAAATTAAAAAGAAAAAGATTGTCCTCTTTTTAAGTGTAGTGGTCTATAAATGCTAGAATTTACGAAGATTAACGGAATGACAATCAGTGTTATGGAGAATTGTCCTCCTTGCGATTTTAGGGTCGTCTCAGTTCAGCCTGATAAAAGGTTAAGTATCCTGCCCAGATTCACATAATGCTTTTCTTTTTATGTTTTCTGTAAATGTTTCTTGTTCTTCATTTTTTTGTTCCTTTTTTTCTGGCGTCTATTTTTTTTATTCTGACGTCACATGATTCGGTTGGTCTCCTGTGCCAATTTAGTGGGTGGCAAAAGGAGTTTGGCTAGTCATTTATTGATCCGGTTTTCTCCTCATTGGCCTTGGGAAATGTTGTCTTCTCTTTGTACAAAGGCAGTCCAGAGCTGACAAAATCAGAGAAGGAAGCTAAATTTTGATAGTGATTATTTATCGATATTTTGTTCATCAAACTTCAAAGGGAGTTGGAAAAAAACTAATAAGTTTACAAGGGTACTTTCTAATGTTCAAATCATCAGTTTTTCAATGCGAAAATCATAAACATGGCCTGCATCATTGTATTCGTAATTTAAAATATTTTGAATTACAACCTTAATTTTGTTTAGTTTTAAAAATGTTCTCAAAATAATTTTGAAAACGCATTTATTCAAAATTTGAACGGGATAGTCTAGCCTACAGTAAGTTCATGTGACAAAGTGTACTGGCTCATAATGGCTATGTATTTTTGTTGTTGTAATTAGCCATTTTGATGGATACCGAAACTTCTCGGAACCCAAGTAATGCGAATTACTTTCTAAATTAACTGGATTTGCAAACGATGTAATTTCGATTCCGTCTTAATTTAAGAGAATAATGATTGCTTAATTAAAAAGGGAGGAGACTTGTAACATCGTAAGGGCTTGCGCACTTGACCGCTAGCGGCCGCGTGGACCATGGACTCGAAACTGGATACAAACTAGCAGAAGAAGAAAAGTAGCAGAAGGGAAAGTCACGTGCACGGACGATAGGCAGTGTATAACCTTTACAGTAGGCGTGGGCCAACAAAACTACGAAGTCGAAATGGGAAGTGGCAAAGAAATTGAACCTAAGTTTGAACTAATTAATAATCGACATAAAGCCAAAGCTGGGTAACTCTTGTGCATGACCTCTTCTGGAGCAAAAATTATAATAACAAAATACTAACCGAGTCTCCCTCCATTCAACACTTCGAATATAATGGTCGCTACCCTAACAGTTGCGTACTAGCCCTCCTCGCCCTAATGGTGCCAGATCAGCTCTAAGCTATTTACAAAACTGCTGGTTTGCATTAATTTTTCGAATTTAAATATTATCAACAGTCGGTTGATAATACAAATAATCATGGGCGCCCATAAGCTGAATTCCAGTGGGGGGGGGGGCAAACCTCGTCTAATTGGCACTTTTAATGCTATATAATAGAAATCTCAGAACAAAAATATAAAAATAAGGCAGCATCATTCAGCCAGAGGGGGGGGGGTGCCCCCCTCTTTATGGGTGCCCATGCGAATAATACAAATTGAAAAAAAACATCAAATTTGTGTAAATAGCTTAGTGCAATATCTGACCCAATTAGAAGCTGTAAAGTATTTGCCATGGTAGCGACCATTATATTTAGAAACCATGTTGAATGGGCATTCGAATGGTACAATTGTTATTATAGTGTTCAGTTCAGAAGAGTCCATGCACAACAATGTTACCTAATGCTGTAGTGGGAGATCAGAGGTTTATTCTTAAGGTGGGAAGGTGAATGCTTCAAACACTTATGTTTACCAGGTGTTCATGGTTGTTGGGTTTTTAGTTATCCAGAGGGAGGGCAATCGGGCAGAATCCCCTCCCCCACCGTTAGAGTAGGGATTAGGAAAATCATCGAGGTTTTCAAATTATGGATTTTCAGCATGAAAAGATTTGTTTACGGTTGTGAAGTTTTCTTTTACCGAGGTTATGCCAATACATGGGGAGAAAGTTTTGGGTTACTCCTTTACTCATGCTCACACATGGGGATGGGAGCCAACATAGGTCAAAAAACCCATCAATCCTAATATACTCAATCGCTGTATACCCATGCATTTTCAATGGTGCACATAGTTATTGAGGAGAGGAGAGGTGGAGTCGCAAGATCGTAGAATTTTTTCGGGACTGGTGTTGGTAAAACTAAGAAATCGCTGAATGCAAAAATTCGTGAAATATTGATGGGAGGGGACATACTCGCGGTCATAGGGGTTTTAGCGTTGAGAAAAAACTTCCCCAAAAGTATTTAGGTTTTAATGTTCCAACATTTTTCGAACCTTTCTAGGTAGGACTCCTGTATAAATTTGGGGGTGAATTGAAGTTTTCCTGTGTGCGATTGAGTAAATAAATTAACACAACTAAAATTATAACGGGGTGGTTGTGCTTCAATGACCATATACCCATATTTTCTTTCATAGGCCTCGCCTAAGAGCTCGGACTTGATCAATCAATCGTTTACTCATTAAGTCGAAACAACTATATGTACATTGATTTTCATACAACATGTAATAAACACTTGAAAGCACGTACAAAGCTCAATACACTTGACTAACTAATTAAGACAGTTATTACCATGACTAACACTCTTAAAAAGGAAACAAAGTGGAAAAAATGGTACATTTGTTATTCGAAGATGTTGTGTAACTTTATTAGATGTTTGTTACGAACTACGCTATTGGAATCGTCTTAAAAAGTGGCCTATGTTTTTCCGAAATCGGCAAAAATTTTCTCTTTAATATTGATTGTTAATAGCGGTAACACAGTTTGTTTTAGATTTTCGGTTAAATGTCGGGATCGAGTAAACATCAATTGCGTATGTCAATAAATGTCACAAATAGTCTACCAAATCTTGAATTTTTATATGCACATCGAAAGTTAAAGCAAAATAATAAGTAAAACAAAGCCCTTATTTCCTGTTCTGTTCCACATTTTAATTCATTGCCAAGGAAATGTAAGTAGTTACAAATTCTTTTATTCTCGCTTCCTTCAACTGTAACTTAAATTGCTCAGTATGGTTTGATATTCGAGAAACATGTTTTTAGATTGTTCTAGATTATTGTCATCACTGATCCTCATCTCGTTAAGTTGCCAGTCCTGGAGTCAATGGCCAAAACTAGGATATTGTGGCTAAATATTGTAAAAGATAAACTTGGATTTATTTTTCGGTTGTAGTTCTGTGTTTAGGCTTTTCGTGTCAGGGACTTGGAGAACTGCACGAAACAGGGTCATAGCTAGAGTTTGAGCTGTGTCTGGAGAAGATTTCTTGGAATTTTTGTTTCATTGGGAGGGAATTTATCCAACCAGACTTTTTCACATAGAAGCTTAGAATAAATGTTTTGACCCCCTTCTCACTCACACGAAATTTTGACTGTTTCTACGTACCCTACTGGATGATTCACGGGCCTTGATAAAATTGATGCTTTCACGGGCCTTGATAAAATTGATGCTTAGTTTTAGAAAAAAAAAAAATCCAATTTCAAATCAACGTCGCTGTGGTCAGGGCAGAGGGTATTATGGTGGATGGGGAAAATTTTACATGGTAGTTGACAGATATGGAAAAAGTTCCAAAGCTGCCAGTAGCATAATTCGACAGAATTAAAAAAAAATATCGACACTTTGGCAGTACAACTTCTGTTTTGACAGCTTTTCTTTGAGCAAAAATTACTTTTGTATGTAAAAATGGTATTTTAGACAAAATCTGCCGACGAATTAAAAAACTGCCAGGAAGCATTGCTACTTTGTTACCCCACTTTTTCCACGGCGGGTAGTGGACAAACGGAAAAATCATATTTGGACTTTTCGACTGTAATGTAGGGTCTGTTGGGTTTTTTTTATGGTCATGATACAGCAAACATAGTTTTTGTACCTACTCTGCTACAAAAAAAGGGGCTATAAATTATATTCTTTTGAAAAAAAGAAGCCCAAAACTTCTAAGTATCTTGAGAAACAAAAAAGATAAGCGAAAACGGACTAGGCTTTTCGATTGAGTATGCTGAATTTAAGGGAATGGGCTACAAATCGGTAAATATTTACCAAATCATATTATTGACTTACGAATAAAGTGAATATACCACTCGATGCCTTTTTTTATGCTCTTTCCAAATATAATAATTTTTGTCGGAAATGAATTTTAGCCCCACCCCCATATATACCAATTCAGGGTATATATTTGCACATTAAGGGGGTGGGGGCAAATTTTATTTCTGATGTAAATGGGAGGTAAGTTTAAACTTTACCCCCACCCCCTAATGTGCAAATATATACCCTGAATTGGTATATAGGGATGAGGGTAAAATTAATTTCCGACAAAAATGATTATTATATTTGGAAAGAGCATAAAAAAGGCATCAAGTGGTATATTCACTTTATTCGTAAGTCAATAATATGATTTGATAAATATTTACCTACAAATCCTGATTTGGCAAAACAATATCAAGTGATATTTGGAGCCGTTTGAATTAACATAGATGTTACACCATTGTTTCTTTGATAACTGTGTTAAATGAAAAATGTTTGCAACAAAAATTTAACAATGCAACTACTGAGGGGTTACAAAGTTTTCGATGGAATGACGACTCAGCAGTGTTACCAACACCTCAAAACAAAATGTACCACAAATTGCATGAAAAATATACCAAAGACAAAAAAAATGTACCATATCCCTAATTTTCATTCACTTTCTTTCTCCATTCCTTTGTTGTTCTTTCTCTCCTAATACAGTACATTACTCGTGACAGTACTTGAAGAAATTGTTCGGAGTAACATTGTGTGATTAATTATTTACGAATAAAAACATATAGTACAACAGAAACATTTTCCTAGAGGCCAACAAAAGTCGTTGTTTTTCGGCCATTTACGACCATTTATAAACTTGGCAAACTTTAGCAAACTTTTTCAAACTCAAAACGAGCAGAAATTAACATGAGTAGGGCTAAAAACCCCTATGCCTTCCTAAGGCCAGAACATAACTTGCGCTTTACTGAAAAAAAATAAATGTTTTTACTTTTGTAACTTTAATAAATTAAATAATATTAACATTTTAATTACTAAATATCAGTATATGTATATTAAACTGACAATGCACATTCATTTATATTTTTTTTAGTGAAGTGTAAATCATGTTCTGGTCTTGGGAAGGCATAGGGGTTTTGAGCCCTAATCATCTTAATTTCTGCTCGTTTTGAGTTTGACTCGGTTATTTATTGTAATTTCTGTTCGTTTTGGGTTTCATTTATTAATCAATGCTGATTTGTGGTAGTTTCACGCTTGGTAGATTATTTGATTTTATTTTTGCTCATTTTTGGTTTAATGGAGTTATTTACTTTTCTTTGAAAAGCTTATTTTGTGGAAAAAGTTTTTTTAATTAATTTCTGTTCGTTTTATATTGACATAGTCTTTTCAAGGAAAAAGAAAATAATAGTCTAAATCTTTTCTTTTTTTTAAGACTTTATAGTTTGGCGTGTTATTTGAATGCCAGAGAAAATTTTTCAGGAATTTTTAACAACATATACCCTTTTTAAAATCTGGACACAAATAGTAGTGTTTAATTTAGTTTAATACCTCCTCTAGTTGATCTGAAATAGAAGACTTGATACCATTCGCAAAAAATCTGTTTACTTTCTTGATGGCTTGGACACACTTACGCTATTCTGATTTGGGTAAATTTTAAGAGCAAAAGTAGCCCAGAAAGCTTGAACGTAATACCCTCAGTCGTTCTTGGGATACTGCTGAGATGCCTTATTGGGAATTAGCATTAACACAGTTCATTTTGAATTAATCTTAAGGCAAAATTTAGTTTTTAAACATAATGGGCAAATGGGAGGGTGGGCGTGGGAGGAGGATTAATTGCCCTCCCATTGCTTTCCACTATTAAAAAGGGCATTAACCATTCCAATCGAATGAGCCCTTTTCCAAGTTTCAACGACAACTCCTTCGATACAACGTGCCCTGGTCTAAAGGGAAAAAAATAATGCATTGTGCCAACATCGTTCTTTAATCAAGCAGCGCGATTGCGCTGCCTAATATATAATATTACAATATAATATAAAACTTATATATATATATATATATATATATATATATATATATATATATATATATATATATATATATATATATATATATATATATATATATATATATATATATATATATAAGTTATATATGCATGTAAATTAAATCAAATTTCGAAATTAAATCGAATATCACATCATAATTTAAGAAACATAATTCTGTATGACTATGTAAAATTGATAGATTTAATTCTTCTTATGCAAAATTTTGTAGTACCACACACTTTCTATTTTCTCTTAAAGGAAGAGATAAGGGGACTATCCCAACTAAAAATGCACTGCAAAGTTCGTCTATTTGAGATTGCCAAATTGCTGAATACTCATCCTCCCCGCTTTAAATCATAGTTTTGCCACAACATGAACATAAATGCAGCAATACAATTTTGTTTTACAGCACGTATGTAAAACAAAACGTCATAACAGCACCTATGCCACGCAAGGGAGTGGTTAGGGTAGGAAGTATTCGCCTGAGTTTTGAATGGCAGAGTTGCAATTGAAAATAGATTGGCGTATATAACCATTGTTGTTCACACGTGAAGGTAGAGCTAATAAGAAGTGATCGGGCCTCAGTATGTCCCAAAGTCGTTCTATGTAGAACATTGGAGCTTGTATGACTATACTTTTGTACCGTGGGATGTGCTTTTATACTTTTCAAGAAATCCCCAGTGACTTTGTCATAAACGTGATCTTTTGAACCATGTAATGCCCCTGCTCATTTATGTTTTCTAGCTAAGCCACAGGTACTTTCAGATTCTTAGGTATTTACAAGGCTAATAAAATAAGCGTAAATAAATATCTTGGAGTAACGCGAGGCCAAGAAAGACATAGAAAACCAAAAAAAAAAAAAAAAAATCTGAAAAAACTGTAAGACTTCCAGCAAAATAAAAATCCTTTGCTAAAATTTTAGCCCCCCCCCCTGGATAACACCCTAGAGGAACTGTTTTGATTTTTGACAACCCCATATCTCAAGCACATAGGGAAGAAAATGTTAAATTTCAGAAATTTCATTATCAGTGATCAGGATTCGTAATACTTTGTAACTAAATATTTTATTTGATAGGTTGTTCAATTTTGCATCTATGACAATATTTACTATAAAGATTTAAACTAATCCAATCTCGCTCAGTGTGCCGCTTGATGGCTTGGCCAGACAAAGTTTCTTCTTCTTCTTTAAGCACTCATGTTTTATAGATTTGAAATACTTGTAAAGAAAACGCGTTACTTGTTTAGTATCCAGTAAACACGCGATAAGTGAAGCTTCGTTAATGCTAATGAAATAAAACAAAGTATGATAAAAATATAATAGTTCAGAAACAAATTTGGGCAATAGGCTATATTTGCACATTAGGGGGGGGGGGGGGTAAATCATAGCATATATTAAATACGCAACCTAACCTAAGTACCTTTTTTGTCCCTTCAACCCCCAAAAACTAAAGTTTGAATCTTTGCCATGGAGGGACCAATACCTCACTAGGCAACGAAAACCTGTTTTTCATATAATATCTTAGAGATTTCGATGCGGTCTTTCTCGCGTGTTTACTGGATTCAACCAAGTACCAAAAACGCTGACTTGTGTACAAAGGTCTAGCCTACTTAACGTTCCTAGTGTAAGGTCACAAAATACTACGTCTGTCGAACATTGTCACCAGTTCACGATTTTTTTGGGGGTGGGTGGGAGGCGCAAATAAATTAAAAAAAAATTTAGGGGGTATTTAATTTTTACTTTTCAATTAACATACCTAAATAGGCATTTTTCAATGACAAGATAAAAAAAAGTGTTTTTGAAATCTATAGGGAACACTGTTTCCTTCGGAAACAGTTTTAAATTTGTTAAATGCGAAGATCCGGAGAAACAAGTTTGTTTGACCAAGCCATCAATAACCATGTTAATTGATACTGGACGTATTTAAACTTCAATAGCAAATATTTCCACAAATTTACTATTGAAAATGTTCAGTTTTGCTCAGTCAAACTCCCAAAATAAATTAAGTCAGCGTACAAAAAAAAAGAAGTTGAATACGACCGTTAACCTGGAAACATTTTTAATATAGGTAGTCAGGTAGTTAGGTAGATAAATAGGTAGTTTGGGTTCAGAGTTCATCCCACTGGGCACATGCCTTTCCCCAAGCCAGCTCATAGAATATATATGAATAAAATCAGAATACAAATCAGTCTTAATAAAATCAGAATAAAAACAATGGGACTAAACAAGTCTGTATTTGACAAAATATTTTTATATTTAGGCCTTGCCAAAAAATTTTGAGCAATTTTATTCTTTTAAAAGAATTTTGTGATGTTTTGTTTACAAAATCCCTCCAAAAAAGATCTTGAGGTATTTTATCAAGCTTTCAATCAAAACTAAAGTTTGCCCAGAAAAGAAATAAAGGCTCACTATTTTATGGGACACTTAAGTTTGCAGGAGTTTTTGAACAGTTCCGGTTAGGTAAATACGTATAAATGTATTTGGGAGTGGGGTAGAGGCACAAGCTAAAAATGCAGAAATAAGTGAGTAATAATAACAGTATAGGGAACTCAGAAAATCATATCAAATATTTATATTTCCCTAATTTGGGGGTCATGGACACCAATCTACCCCCCATATCTTCTAGTGGAATTGATTGATTTCATTTGGTACATGATCTTAGTGTAAAAGACAGGCGCTAAGGTAGAATCCAGATTCATCTTCTCTTGTTCGAAGAACCTTTGAATGGCCATACAATCTTTCAAGTTTCAATCAGTTCAGGTAAATAGCGTATGTCTTCTTTCTGTTAACATTGATACACTTGCTCTTGAAGCGGACAGTATTGTTGAAGTTCAATGAGTTGGATTGGCATTTAAACTTCAGCAAAATGACTGACTTTATAGTAAATAATATCAAGAGTTTGATTCGCAGGTACTATGAATTTGTATGATTAAGTTTTTCTTAGAAGAAGCTTCTTGGCCCCTCCTCAATGTATTTCTTTTTTTACTACAACTAAATATAATAGGAAGGTGGACAACCCCCATAAAACAAAGATAATCCTACTGAGGCACGTACTCGAGAAATCATTTTAAGGTATGAAGACATTCATTAGAAAAAAAAAAAAAAAAATAAGATGCATGTAGTCTATTTGAAAATTATAGGAAATTACGTGTTAAGGTGGAAAGATTTCGAGATTTTAGCAGGGCAGCCCGTGGACCCGACTTCCCCGCAGTGTCATAGATATTACGATATTTGAATATTAATTTGTTTGATACTTGTGTATTATATGATACAAACTCGAGAAGTGAAGTTAGGTTAATCGTAATGAAATATACCAAAATATGACGAAAACAATACTTTAGTAACAAAATTATGGAAACTACAAAATAGACTATAACGCATTATATTAAATACCTAACATAACCTAACCCAACCAAAATACAAAATATCTCTGTATATTGAATATTTAATAAAAATATACCTACAAAGTAAATTTCAACCGAGCCTTAACTAATTTTCTTCAAATACTGACAGGTATAAACCAGTTGTCTGATCTGTAGATCCTAATTCTCGAGTGTGTACCTTATTATACACTATTACCATTTTTTTATTAATTTAATGTAATTCACTTAATCTTGTTGTTTGATGAATCCCCTCGCAACAAGTGACCGTGTACGTGCCTGTCTAAGTTTTATTTGTGCAGAAAATATAACGCCTCCACCCCTTTGACTGCGCTTAACTCAGAGATATTGAAGGCATTTCTCTATAGCGTGATATCTCTGAATTCCATTAGATTTAATTTTCGCATGTCGTTGCAAAATAAAAGGAAAACAAAAACACTTTAGAATCCCCAGTAATAGCTATAGTAGGCTTAAAAACAAGGTTAGAGCCTCTGGCTTTGTACTCCTGAAATCTCAAGACTTCGCAATTATCTCATATTTTTTTTCTTTTTTCATAAAATCCCCGGTTTTTTGGTTGTTTTTGAAATCTCACCATCCCTGGATGTTGGATCCCTTCCAAAATAAATTACTGTATGCGGGCTTAGGCTGTATAATTTGTATTTTCGTTACACTACATCATTTATCACATTCTACGTATTTAGTCATTTTTTTTTCCAATATCAGATTCATTATTTTTTGCTGAGACAGGTGTTTTGGGGGGAGATTGCATAAAAAACAGTAAAAGCTTAAATAAATTATATAAGAATACATGGAAAAATAATATAATCTACGAGACCTAGATTTTGTCTCACTAAAGTAATTTGGCTTATTTTACCAGCTATATCAACCATGACTGAAAGACTGCCATAATCGTTGCCTGTCTCTTCTGCCTTTTGTGAAGTAAAGAATTAAAAGCAAAGTTTTTTATGATGGAAGTAAAGAGCGAAACTGAATCGAACAAAAATAATTGTTTTGCAGATTATGTAGAATAATATCTATAAAGCATAGTGCAAATAAAATAACTGATGATACTTCCTGTGTTTTTAGTATTATGCAAAACTGGCGCTTTACTGAAAACGCAAAACCTACGCATAATAAAAAGGAATCTTGTTTTAATAGCCAAAAAGTCATTGCGCAGCCTGTAGAGAATAACAAAAAATTATAAGGCTTTTGATAGTAATTCACCAGCAGTGATATCGATGCCTTACAGTTACCAATTTAAATTCTCTTAGAAAATCAAGAAGAAAAATGTTATTTGATTAACTTTAAACTGACTTTGGAGGCCGAGCTCTTCAGATTAGTTAAGAAAAGGTCAGGGAAAATGAAAAGTCCGACAAGGTAGTTATGTAGGAAGCTTGGATTGGTGCCAAAACTGATAAAATGTATCCATTATTTAATCAAAGTGTCTAACAGTTCAAGCTGGTTTCTTAAGAAAGGCGGAAGTATTCAAATGCTTAAGTATTTGAATATAGCCGTCCGAAAAATAGTCTGAGAGGAAGGGGTCATTCATACCAACCTAAGGAGGAAATTCCTCTTTTCTGTCACCTATGCGTAGGTGTGATCATGGTTGCTCCATTTTACATTTTAAACAGACGGAAATAAAAGTTCTGATTATTGCGACTGTTCTGACGAAGAATTAAAAATAGCATTTAATTTTTTTTTTTCAAACCCGTCTCTACCTTATGGCGATGATATTCTTTGTAGATTGTAGTCTGATAGTGATATTGGTGGATTCCATGGTATTTTATGGGTTAATGCCAAAATTTAATTGTCACGTCTACCCAATATTGCTAGGTTTTTGAGTTAACGTTGAATAGTTTTTTTTCCCATTTGGCAAGTGTTTAAACATCTAAGGATATAATCAACGGAAAAAAAAAGACATTTTGACAGAATGCTTTATATTTAATTTGACGGAAGGAAAAAAAGAATTAAAGAAAACAATCAGCGATTCCACAGAATATACAAGGATATTAAGAGGCACACCATTATACGAAATATGAGAGCGGATCAAGGCAAATAAAATTGCCTAGGATCCGCTCTGTTACCGTTAAAACAATCTGCTATGAGGTTTTTGAGAATTTCTTAAAAAAAAGAGGAGTCATGGCCTTAAGGGTCCCTAGGGCCGTTCCTAGGGTTGGAGGCCCCCTGGGACAAAATCAATTACGGTGGCCCCCTCTAAATTCAACCATAAACAAAAAAGTTCAAGCTGCAGTGCCCAGGGCAGCTTCCTTCCCCCCACCCATTGAACGGCCTCTCCCTCAAACGATGTCTTTATTTTTTTCTGGACGTTATTGCCTTAGCGTCAATGAGGACAATTGCAACCTTAGTTTCGTCGACATGATTGATATTTATGATGAAAAGCTATATCATGTCTTAAGCATTCAAATAAGGACTATGTTCATAAGTCGAGTCCTCGTATAGCCGTAATGTCACGGATGTATTTTAATGAAAAATATGGTGAAGGCAGTGGTGCCAATTCATGAAAATGTGGGGGGGGGGTGAGTATTATAAAGGTATATGTCAAAATCCCTGGGTGAGGCATTTTTTCTTTTTAATGAAAATACCAAAAGGGGGTATTTAAAAATCTAGGGGGGGAGTACAAGACCCCCCCCCCCCCCAACCCCCTGTATCCAGTTGGGTCCCCTGGAGGAGAGGCTTGAGGTGTATTCTTTGGTATCATGAATTTTATTTTTGTCCTCATTATCTTTACTGTCCCAATTTTAGTTAGTATTTCGAATGGGTTGATTCTTTTGCTTTTGTCAATCTATCAGTTAATTATTCTCAATTTTGTTGTAGTATCCCAAGGTCTTATTCGCCAAAACTGAATTGTGGGATAATATGAGCCCCCGCTTGGGGTATCAGCAGGTTTATTGTCTCCTAATAAGATAGGAATGCAATCAATTCTGAATTTTGTAATATTTGATGTCCAGACTTGCCATCCATAGTGGTTTTTTCACTGTTTCTAGTGATTTTTTTCTTGCTGAGCGATCCTATTTGGGCTAGTGATTTTTTTGAAACCAATCTAGTGTTTTTTTCTTTTTTTTTCTTAATGATTTTTTTTTACAATCATAAAAATACCTTCAAAATCATGTTTTCTTTTGGTCTGTACAATAGGTGTAGAATACCTCCTATTTCATAAGAAAAACTGCCTTAAGATTTTTCTAAAGACGCATATAATTGAGAAGTAGACCTTTTCTGCTGCTTACAGGAAGCAGTCAAATTTTGAATTTCGTAATTTTTCTCAATATTTTTGTGATATTATTTTCAACCTGGCGGCAATCCTGGTCATGTCTGCTTGTCTTTCCCCGAAAATGGTCTATGGGCCATCGTACTGGGTAAAATAAAAGATTTATTGAATAAATAAAGATATACCTTATTTTTTCAAGCTATAGTAAATTAAACCTGTGAATAACTAGAAATAATTGTAAGCCGAATATTTGTCGGTAGTTTTCGTTAGTTTTGGTGTCGTAGCTTGTTTGAGCTTAAAAGATAGATTAAATAAAAAAAAACAAGTTTTTTAAACGGAAAGTAAGGAGCAACATTAAAATTTAAAACAAACCTAAATTATTCCGTACATGAAAGGGTTGCCCTCCTCCTCAATACCTTGCTCTTCATGCTAAATTTTTTAGCACTTAAAAAAAGCTTCTTGTTCTAATTAAACTGCCCTTGTGTTTCAGGAATCGTTCTTAAAAATTTGGGACAAACAGTCAAACTTTAGCATAAAGAGCAAGGTATGAGGAGAGGGCAACCCCTTCATATACGGAAAAATTTCTGTTCGCCTTAATTTTTAATGTTGCTCCTTATTTTCAGTTGAAAAAACTTTTCCTTGGCATACTTTCATTTGAAAAATACCAATTTCTAATCGTTTTTCCGATCACTCCAGAAATCTCCCTCCTGTGAATATTTTTTCCCGGAAAGCCAAACATGCTGAAGATTTCTCCCCGGCAATTCCCCTGGAACATCTCCATATGCAGAATTAAGTATTAAATACTCTACGTAAACAAGCGGCAAATTTTACAACTCAAAGAACTATCCCGGGGGGCTTGGGGGTGGGCGGTCATGTTATCTCCAAAGGTATAGTTTTGGGACTTTCCAACTATGCTGAACAAAATGGCTATCTCAAAATTTTGATCAGACGATTTTTGGGAAAAGGGGCGCATGGAAGGACTAGTTGCCCTCCAATCTCTCTGGTCACTTAAAAAGGGCACTAGAACTTTTTATTTTCGTTCAAAAGAGTCATCTTCCGATGTTGTAGGACCAGTGGTTCGATACGATCATCCCCGGGGAAAAACGATAAACCGCATCCGTGATCTTTCTTCTGTCAAAAAATACAAAATTCCACATTTTTGCAGATAGTAGCTTCAAACCTCGATAGTATAGTTCTCTGATACGCTGAATCTGATGATGTGATTTTCATTAAGATTCTCGGACTTTTAGAGGGTGTTTCTCCTCTTTTTCGAACATCGTAGCCCTTTATGGGTAACACTAAGCTTAATGAATCTTATATATGTGGAGCACAGTAGACAGAATATACCAGTAAGCTTATCGCAGATCATTTCTGGTCTTCGTGAACAAAAAGCTCCTCCCACTTATTTCTGCCTTATTTCTGCATTAGCTTGTTTCTGCATTAGCTTTATTTCCGTTTGTTTCAATGCACTTTGATGGAAACAGTCGGAAACAGACTAACCTGCATTCCCGCTAATCTGACTTCGCCTATGTTTATATCTGCCAAAACGGAAATAACGCTAATGCAGAAACAAGCTAACCCCGGTCCGGGTTTTTATAATGGGTGAGATAGAGAATGATCATACTGCTAATTATATAAACTGTGATGTGGAGTCAGCATAATAAGCCGATCCTTTTGATGTATTATAAATACCAAATTCCCTTTTTAGAGTTTTGGTTTCTATTGAGCATTGTCGCTCCTTACTTACAGTTCGCTACCCGGAATGTTTGATTGTGTAATACCGTTAGAAGCAAAAGAACCGTGCTTATATTGCAGATGTATCTGAAGTATTTTTTCTTTTGAGCACTTTATATAGAAAATTCAATTACTTAGTTCGACTATTTTTTTATAATGATTTTTTCTTTATAAACCATTCCTCCCGGAAAGTAAGAATTGGCAAGAGAGTCATGTTTCACAATCGAATAAAGAAGCAAGGATTTCCTGCTAGTAATGGCTTTGTCAGGTTTCGAAAATTGTTGTTTGTGTGTCTATCTATCCTTTTCTGTGGCTTTCTTTGGCTTTAAGACATTCTCAATTGATCTGTAGTCGCAAAAACACAAGGGAAAAATATAGGCGAGATAAGCACAAGAAAATGTTTTGTTGATGCGCAATTTTGACATTGCGTTGATCTACAAAATTTGCTGCCAACAATTCGTGGACCCTCATTAGTTGACGTAAATTTAAAAATAGAACTAAGATGTAACTAAAGTTTTGAAACAATAAATCAAAACCAGCAGAAATATAAATTGGTAAACGCAGAAAGTAGTCCCTGATTATTTATAAAACAGTTTTTTGAGAGTTTTGTAGAGTATGGGTAACTTATAAGAGTTGGAACTGGCGCTAGTGTCGACAAAAAAAGCTATTAGTGCGATCTAGCGTTTGGCGATACTCTACCTTTTTTCAAGCCCTTTAATCATTTTTCTATCACGAACTGAGATCAAATACTTATTACTACCCTAATTTTACCAATCACACGATTAAATTAATTATTCTTATTATTACACTGAAAAAAAAAATGCCAAATGTCGCCAAACGCTGGCCAGTTTCTACTCTTATAAGTCACCCATTCTCTTTGACTTTTTGTTGCTTCAAATTTATTGTGTTTATGCTTAAAATTCGCCGATGGCCGGTGTTTACCCACCCGGAAAATACCCTTTGCGAAAACAATCCTCGCAGAAAACACTCCCTCGGAAAATACCCCCCCACCGCGAAAAAAACTCCTGGAAACCCCCCCTCTGAAAACACCCCCTGGAAGACACCCCCCCCCCCACCCATGGCTGGTTGGTCTCCAATCACTTTCAATTTATAAAAAGGACTTGAACTCTCAATTTCTGCTCTAATGAGCACCCTCCGAAGTTTTTGCGACCTTGAGGTGGAGGTGGGGATAAGGAAGGGGTAGCCCCCTCCTATACGGAATAAATTTTGCTCATTTTGGGGATTAATGTTACTCTTTATTTTCATAATAACAGTGTAGGCCAGAAATATTCCCAGAAATTACAAGGGGGTAGATATTAATGCCACATTTTTGACGCGTTTTTAAAGTTTCTTGTGTACCCCCCCCCAACAAAAATCCTGGTTACGGCCCTTGGAATAATACAGCGGCGGATCCAGGGGGCCCTGCCCCCCCCCCCCCCCCCCCCCCCCCCAAGATTTTCTGGCGCCCTCTCATCCATCGTGCAAACGACCCTTTTTTGTGAATGATTCAACTAAGGCCGACGCTAAAAAAAAAAAAATCGGATACGCCGTCATTTTTTACTTTCTTTTTATCACATTATCTAAAGTTCAAATCCGACACTGCACGAATCATGATTATTGGGTTTATTTTTGGGACGTGCTAAACGAGCAAAACATTTTGTGAATGCTTACGAGAAACGCATATCTTTGGGGAGTTGCGTGGGTGTTTAGATCCAACCGGCGGGAGGCTAGGCGCGAGCGACCCTGCCACTGCCTTCGGAGTATTTTTGCTCCGTGTGTTAGACCAGTACCAGTTAGACGGAAACGCATTTAAAATGGATCGGAAAAAAAAATCAGGGCATGAATATAGAACAGAGAAGAAACAAAGAATGATGGCGGAAAGCCGTAAAGGATCGAGGGACATCTCTGATTATTTTGCCAAGAAAGATCAGATTAAAGGTAAGCTTTTAAAGATAGAACAATAAGGAAGGAGTGTCGTTTAAAGTGGGTATCAACACTTCTAATTTCTAGCTTTAGCCCATTGTCGGATAGCTTTCCTGATAAGGCTCATTCGTCAAGCTTCATCGCGTACCAGCTGCTTTTGTTGTTATATATTGCATACGGTCCCTCTTGTACAGTGTTCTTCGTATGCAATTTGTCCGAAGCGTTTGACCTGATTTTTACCAGCCCACTCGTCTCGCCTGACGGTTATGATATTGGCTTAAAGCAGTATTTTTACCGACACACTGTGTCAGCTCTGAAATTATCTTTCAAATTCTTGCAGTTAAAGCTCTCTCTTTAGCCTTGTAAACTTCGGTGATAATTGTTTCGGGTTTCAGCTCTTGAAAAATATTTGTTAGCATATGTCGGGGATCGGTTCTTGGGGTTGCAAATTAAATTAGTGATGTTTAGGGTGGTATTTTATTTTAAAGTCCGGGTTTCCTAGAAATAGTTTTGGGGTATGAAAGTTCAAGATTGTTGGGGGAGTTTAAAGTTAATGTTGCTGATTCAGTTTATTTTCAAATTTAGTTCCAATTCTGCCTTCACCATGTTGAGAGTTAAATCTACTAAAGCAAGCCATTATACAAAGTGTATATACGTTTACAATAAATGTCTTGTGCAAACTTTAAAAGAGAAACTTTTTTTGTTAGATGTTGAGACGACGGCAACTTCTGATGCCCACTCTGAGTCGACGGTCGGAATGCACAAAAACGCATTCAGCCAGGAGAACGAACTGTCACCAACAACTCCGTCCACTTCACAGACGGCCTTCATAACAAACTTCGGCGAAACGACACACACTGATCAGCTGACTGAAGGATCAAGAAGCAGTACTCAAACCTTGGTGGTACATAGCCCAACACTGATTTCACAGTCCCCGCACCCGCAGCAGAATCAAAGCGCTATTTTTTCGCCTGAAACTGACTTCACGCCGTCGAATGACTTTGGTATTGCAGTAGCGCTGAAAGAGCGAAATCAGTTGTCTTCTGGCGAAATTATGTTTTTTACGAACGAAAGGTGGAAGCCGAAGAACCAATCTGATCTTCCAGTCTCGACACAAAAGAGAAAAGGTGGCGAAGTCAAGCGTCGCTTGAATACCGAACATCTTGCCCGGTATCCTTGGCTCGCAGTGAGTCGTCATCCAGACCACGAAGGCCTTTGGTGCAGTGTTTGTGTTTTGATGAGGACCAACGAAAGCGGAGGAGGATGGTCGGCTTTATCTGGAGGCGGCGGAGGGCAAAAAATGGGAAAGTTGGTCTTGAAACCGCTAAAAGACTATTCGAAACTTACCGGGAAAGATGGTGCGCTGACAAACCATGCTGAAGCACAGTTTCACAAACACTGCCAGGAAAAAGCTGCCGCGCTGCTAACAACGTTTCAGCGCGGTAGTCAAGATCAAGATATCAGGAATGCTCTGGACTGTGAAAGGGTCAAGCAAATACAGCAGAACCGTGCACTCTTGAGAAGCGTTGTTGAAACTGTCAAGCTTTGCGGGGCACAGAATATCCCCCTTCGTGGCCACCGTGATGATGGCAAACTTGATATCCAAGACTCTGATGTCATTACAGCAGTAAACGACGGGAATTTCCGCCACCTACTTCGGTATCGGATTCAGAGTGGAGACTCGCAACTTAAAAATTTACTTGAAAATGCACCGAGCAACGCCAAATATACGAGTAAACAGATCCAGAATGAACTGATTGGAACAATTGGGGAAATGATAAAAACCGAAGTAGTGAGAAAAGCAAACAAAGCAACGGTTTGGTGTCTTCTTGCGGACGAGTCAACAGACAGGCAGACCAGGGAGCTGATGGTCATTGTTTGTCGTTATGTGTGTAAAACCGAGCAGGGATACGTGATTCGAGAAGATCCTTTTGCAGTTGTCGATGCCTTTCAAACCCTGTCAAGACTCGCTGGAGATGAGGAAAGTGACGACGGTAGAAGCATCGAAGAGAAGCTAGACGGCAAGAGCCTCGGGAAGCTGCTGTTGAGTGAGGTCAGGAAGTCAAATCTGGATTTGTCAAAGTGCGTTGGTCAAGGATACGACAAAGCTGCTAGCATGGCAAGCTTGACAAATGGTGCTGCTGCTGAAGTTAAACGCCAGTGTGAACTGGCAGATTACTTCCACTGTGTGAGCCATGCCACAAATCTCTCATGTTCAAAGATAGTTTCAGTTCCCATTCTGCGCAATGCCCAAGACGTTGTTCGAGACACAATTTCTCACTTCAGCTCAAGTGCCAAGAGAACAAGACTTCTAAAAAAGCATCTTATCGCGGACAAAGCTAAAACAGAGACACTCGTCAGTCTTTGTACCACGAGATTTGTAGAGAGACACGAAGCAATCAGCAGGTTTTGGGACTCCCTTCCGTCGATCGTTTCTGCTCTGCAGGAGATGGAAGGATGGCACGATCGAGAGGCAAGTAGCAGAGCTTATGCATTACGATCCTGCATTGAAAAATCAGATACGCTCGTAGGACTGGTTTGCCTGAATTCGTTTTCGTCGATCATGAAACCTTTGGCCGAGTCACTACAACAGAAGGATGGTGACCTCGTGAGAGCCTTGTCCCTCATTAGCAGCGTGAAGGCAATGCTGGAAGATATGCGATCACATGCCGAAACCAAATTCAGACTGCTTTACGAAGATCTTCTGAAAATGGCCGAAAAGATTGATGCTACCATCAAGGTAACGCAGCCACGCATAGCTTCACGTTCTACATACCGGGCAGGGTACCCAAGATGGATCCAGAAAGTCATTATAGGATGGCGGCATTTATTCCAGCCCTGGACGCCATGCTGCTTGATTTTACGGAGCGGTTCAGCTGCCATTTTACGAATGCTGCAAAACTTTCAGCTTTGATCCCGGCTGTGGTTAATGGCAAACGCTGGGAGGACGTTCAGCCAGGGTACGAAAAGTACAAGGAGCTGCTCGTGGGTACGGAGATAGACGTTAAAACCGAGTTCGAGATTTGGAACAAGTATTGGTCTAAGGAAACCGTGCAAAAACCGAAAACAGCTATTTCAGCGCTGAACAGTTGTCAGGAAAATGTATTTCCCAACATCTTCGCATTGTTGACAATTCTCGCGACGCTTCCTGTGTCAACCTGTGAAGCAGAACGAATGTTTTCAAAGGTTGACAGGACATGTTCATCAATACGAAGCACGATGACTGAAGAGAGGTTGGAGGCTCTACTACTCATGCAGACTTACAGAGACGAACTGCCGAAAACAGACGATGCTATCGATATGTTCGCTCTCAGAAAAGCTCGCCGATTGAGTTTAGTTGTGTAGTGTGGTACTGTTTTTATTTTCTTTTGCTACGTTTTACCTTTATGAGCATATTTGGCAGTGTTTTCATATAAATAAAGAGCTATCAAATTAGTCCTGTATAATCAGTTTTTGGCGCCCTGTGTCCGGCGCGGCCCCCCCCCCCCCCAAGATTTTCCTCTAGAACCGCCGGTGGAATAATACATCAATTTCTACCTCCACCCTCCCATCGTCTCTCCCTTAGAACTAAATCTCTATTTATCTGAAATGCTCAATGAGAGCCGGGATGTTTTGGCGTTAAAATGCAGCCTTTGAGGTATCTCCCTCCCTCCCAAAATACTAAACAATAAAAGAACCCCATTGTTGAAGTTTTAGTGCCCTTATAAGTTTGTTAATTTGTTCATTGTTTACAGATAGCATTTGTTACTGGGAAACATACGTGCATTTTCGCGGGGAAGGCTTCTGTAGGGAGGGGGATTGTCTGGGGGAATTTTTAGTGGGGAGTATATTTTTGGGAATAATTTCCTTTCAGCGAGGATTTATTTTCGGGGAGATACTTTTTACGGGGAGATACTTTTTACGGGGTGGGGGGGGTATTTTCTGTGGGAGGTATTTTCCACTGGGGGTGGGGTGGGGGTAAACGCCTAGAATTAATTCACCAGCACTTTCTGAAGCAAAGTTTATTCTGGTTTAAAAAAAAACTACCTGAATTGAAATTTCTAATTGCCTCGAGACCAAAATAAAGCACGGCAAAAGAAACTGAACCAAATGTGTTCTGTTTGACGAGGAAAAATTATAGATCTTAAGTATGCAGGAAATGGTTCTGTAGGTATTTGTCAAACTTAAGATTTGTAGTCTATCCTCTTCAAACATATAGACCATTTGAAAAAAAAAGTTCCTTATGTAAAAAGAGTTAATATTAGCAGCTGTCGAGAAATCTGACCAGTATTTTACTGCTGCCAAATATAACCGTTAGTGGCGAAGCACGTACTGAGAAACGAAAGATCTGCAGCTTTACCCCTCCCTCTGAAACATCAAGATTTTCTCATTTTTTTTAAGTTGATTTTTCAATCAAATTCCTCTCCGTTAACTATTTCTGCATACGTGTATGCTATGTAGGGTTCCGCCAGGTGAAAGAAAAATAAATAAATTTTAGTGATTTTCTTCAATAATCTAGTGATTTATGTACTGATTTAGTGATTTCTTTGTTTAGGCGACATACAAATCGCTAGAAATAAAGATAAATCACCAGGGGTGGCAACCCTGATGCTATGACTGTAGTGATTGTTGCAATGGAAGGCAATTTTTAGAAGCTCCCCGCCGAGGAGGCGCTGACTTTCAGAAATCATGTATACAAGGTGTGGCGCGTGTCAAGCGTGGCAAAAGTGGAAGAAGCGTGGTTGAAACATGCCAAGAATCAAGGGACTGTTCAACGCATGGCTAAACTGTGGCACGCATGACTCCGAGATGTACGCCACGTTACGAAAAACGGGTGACTCCTCGCTCCCCGCCCTCTTAGATATGCGGTATCCAAACAATGCTTGATTATGATAATCAAAGAAATCAGGGACCATCCTATCGCCCCTTTTTCATTTAAACAGGAATAGTTCTTTCACATATTGACCTCTATTACTGTTTAAACTTATTTTAGGGTCATAACTGTGAACATTGAGATAGCTAGGTATGGTTAAAATATTTTTCGTATAAGCGTTTGTACTTTTTTGGTTTCAGGCTACAACACTTGCGTTATCTAGGCTTTTGTTAATAAACCTTACAGATTTTCTTTATTTGACAATAGTTCTTTTCCCTTCAGCTTCGGCTGCATTGTCCGTTGTATTCCAAATAAATAATAGTTTCATTTTACAGAATGTCTGAAGAAATTTATGACGATCATGATGATCCTGTTCAGGACGCAGGGGATCTAGAAGAAGGAGAGATATCAGATGATGTTGAAGCCGAGGAATCCGTATCTGCCTCTGAAGGATATAGTAGTGCAGATATTAAACCTTCAGATACCGAACCTGTTGCTGCAGTAGCAGAGGCAAAGCCAGAATCTCAGCCAGACAAACAGCACGCTAGCAAGAAAGAGAAAGATAGCAAACATGATAGAAGGTCAAGAAGACATGATAGAAGGGATGACAGAAGAGACAAGAGACGTAGAGAAGATGATGACAAAGATAGATCGGTAGGTCCTGTACAGATAGTGTGCTTGCTGTAGATTTTGGATATTCTTAGTGTCATGTTTAATCAGTAAATTAATAGATGCCCTGTATAAGTGTATGGAGTATGCTGGCCCCCCTAAGACTAAAAAAAGTATGTCGAGAAACCCTAACTTTTTTGGTGATGATGCCTAGGCAAAGTTCTTTTTCCTGTCCACTTCTCGTAATATTCTTTTTGATGCCTGCTCACAAGGTCGTGTCCAGGACCTTTTTTTTCGGGGGGGGGGGGGGTATGAAAACAAAAAATCAAAAACGTATCAAAAATTTGTTTAGTTACTTCTATGATATAGCCCCTACAAGTTGTTCAATCATTGACGCATTATAGAACTGGGTTTTTTCATTAGTTCCTTTCAGATTAGCGTGAGACAAGATAAAGAGAAGTGACAGAGTAGATGGAAAATATACAACTTGGGCTATATATTTGCACATTAGGGGGTGAGGGTAAAGTATTTGGACAGTGTGAAGTTAGAAAGCAATTCTCAGTACATAATATGCAGAATAATTGTACCTAACATCTTAGGTGTGCAGACCCGCTATACTTTACCCCCACCCCCCTAATGTGCAAATATATAGTCCAAATTTGTTTCTAGTGTTATATTTTTATCATACTTAGGTATATTTCAATAGGATTGAGCGTCAGAGAAACATACTAGAAGAATATTAGGTAGGGGCTATATCGTACAAGTACCTTTGTTTATATGCATTTTGTAAGGTTTTACGAATCGGACAAAATTTCTGGGGGGGGGGAGAGTTAAACCCCTAATCCCCCTTGGATACGGCCTTGCCTTCTCATTTCTTATTTATTTTTACAGATAATGAATTTTATCTGCATAGTATCTGCTATTTTTTTTTTCTCACGTTAGTTGATACATGAATGGAGTTCGAACGATATATCCTGTATTTGGAAGGAAAGACATAATACAAACTAATATTGAGACGTATAAAAGGGAAATGCGCGATTTTCTATCATAAGGCAAAGCAACAGATGGTCACTGTAATGCGTAGATTGGTTATTCCACGTGGAAAATTCTTGCCATCAGTCATTTCCTATGTTTGATGACAGAGGTATTGTTTAAATATGACAAGGGAGTTGGAACTTCTAGACTCATTCGTTGCGATAAAAATATTTCTTTGGCCATTATTCTGTTGATAAAAAAAGAACCTGGATTCTTAGCTGCTTTTCTTTCTCGAATTGCTACGATATGTGCGATCACTTCTGGGTATTAAGCTCCTTTCTCTCGCTTTTTCTCTCTAGCTCTCCGTTTCTCCCTCTCTTCTTCCTCTTTCTCTCCATCTCTCTCCCCCCTCTCTCTCTCTCCCGTTTCATGTATCTAAAAATTTAAATTCCTTCCTTAAATTATTGATTGAGGCAATCATACAAGGGGGCCATCTTGACATAACAAGAAAATAATCACGATTGATGGTCGGGATATACTTTGCTGAAAAACTTAGCTTTTAAGGTAGACTCGAGTTTCCTTCCTATATTAGTTGGGTGAATGCTACACAATACCCAAATACGATTTTTTAGGGGGGGGAGGCACTTGCCCCGGGCGCAGAAATTTCATAGGCGCAAAAAGTAAATAATGTAATGGTTATAATCTTTTTGTAATGTTTGAAATTTTATTTTTACAATAATAAAGTAGAGGGCGCAGTTGGTAAAATTTTATTAATAAACAAAATTTTGTTAAAATTTGGTCTGAAATTTTTGGGAGACGAGGGGAGGCGGATGAAGATTATACCCCGAGCGGAAGAGAGGCCAGAACCGCAACTGACAATACCAACAAGAATTTTCGGACTTTGCCACGAAAGATGTCTTTTTAAGTAATGTGTGTCCTGGGCTTCAACCATGCCTTGTTTGTAAGAAATGATGAGCGCCAAATTCTCTTTAAACTGTCGATAAAGATTCTTTTAAACTCAGCAAGATTTTGCCAAAGTCAATCTAAGAACTTCTATCTCTGTCTGAAAAGTGACGCCTTAGCTAAGCATTGCTAGCCAAAGTGCTAGAGTTGTACTAAACCCTCTTTTGCCGTGTAACATATCGACGTTATTTGGAAAAAAGGATTAATCCCTTACATTACTGGAATGACCCATAAGCATTGCTACAGCTGTATCATATAAGAAGTGGAATTACCCAATTTTGGTGTTTATGAACCCCCTTATTTAAAAAGAAGAAGAATAAGACACTAGTGTCAATTGAGGGGGAGAGGGGACTGGGAGAAATTACCCTTCCTCCCATAATTTCCGTGAAATGACGCCACTGATAGAATATATGCTTGTTTCCCTGCCATATATTCATTTATTGAAGCAAAATCACCAGTTTGAGTTTTACAAAAAACTTTAATCTTGTGTATAAAATCCTCAGGAATGTCCCAAGAGACAAAGATAATTTCTCTGAAGATACTTTGGAAACCTCCGTTTTACTTGACATGCAGTACTCTTTAGCGCTTTACAGTTCATCTACCTTTTAATACTTTATAGTGGAAACTTTCGTAAGACATACATGTTTTATTGGCAATTTGCTCATTCCCGTATTATAATTCTTGTATATTTCTACAGCGGAAGAAAAGGCGCGATGACAAGTCTACAAAGAAGAGCGAACACGATACTGAACACAATGCAGATGAAGACGATGAACTACTCTTTATTCGTGGTGCATCCCCATCTTCAAGACCTCAAAGAATGGAAACTACGGATAATAGTAAGAATTTATTATATTTTACTCATCTCATTATATCTGAATCACCCCTTTGTCTTTACTAGCTAATTATATCAATTATGGATAAGAAACGTTGCAGCCTCTACAGTTTTTACTGTAGAATTAATGTTTCACAGCCCTGTCAGTTACAACAGAGATTTTATAAGAGAGTGAGAAAACTGAAAAAGTTAAATTTTTTGATTGTTTTTAATGAATCTTATTTTGCCAAAAAAAAATTTCTTCTGGCCTTCAAGATAAGGCAAACAAAATTGTGACATCAAAAGCTTTAAATTCGAACTGTTCCTACATTCAATAAAAGTGTAATATAACACATTTGGTCAAAAATGGAAGGTTCTTGTTACCATGAAACCCAAATAAGGCATAGGAATGTAAGTTAAATCTGTCGATTTTGTTCCATCACTTTGAACTAAACAGCAAATTCGATTAATTTCGCTGAAAAAACTTGGAAGGAAACAAAAGAAATAATTACCTAATAAAAAGACATCGTAGGAAGAAAGTAAAATGAACTGATAAAAGATAGCTACTCAGATTTTTGCTCCGTACTTTAAAGTAAAACTGACTAATTACCTTATTTGTATAATCCTGGGAATTACAGCCGTCCTTTTACTTTTATCTCTATTTCTGGGTATAGAGGACACGATATCTTTCTCCAACGAACGATTTTAGTCACTGCTTAATTTAAGCTGGATTCAAAAAGTATATTGCTAAGATTCGACAAGAAACATTTTTGAAAAAAAACCTTAGCTGGTTTCGAAAAGTATGAATATTTTGATTCAAATGTTCATTTTTAAGTGACAAAACTCATTATAAAATATGTTAAGTCCTGAAAAATTTCAACTGGTGCAGTTAAGGTACAATGGAGTTTGCCTGAAGATTAAGTTTGGCAAATCAGTTGGTAATTTTAAAGCCTTTGTTGCCTAGTTTAAGTAAGATGGAATCTCAATAAAATGGCACAGAATCAGGTTTTTTTCAATTTAATTCAAATCAAACTTTGAGCAAAATTCTAATGTATTGTATTATATTGAAGTTTTATCATCACAGACAAACTGACACACCCACAATTGGAACAAACTATATTCTTGAAAATATAGTGCCATCTAGTTTTTCTTCACAACTAAAAGCGTTCTTTTTCCATATTTGTTCCATTGGCCGCAAGAGGTGCTTAAATCGGCTTATTTTCATTAAGAATCAGAGCATAGGAAGTTTCCAATCTACCCTTTATCCTTTTGAGTCTTGATAATCTAATAGGCTATACTTATATTTCATTGGCAATTTTAGTATAGTAATGGTGACCTGACTGGGTATTCTGAGTTGATCGATACATATACTCCTAACCTTGGTATTTGTGGCTACGCATAATTTCCAAAAAAGTATGAGATAGGGAAAACAATACTCATTATTTTAAAAATAATGTCACAAAACAAGAAATAAATAAAGGTAAACAAGAAAAAGGAATCAATATACAAAGTAAGAATTGATAAAGGGAAAAGGTTTATAAAAGTAATAAAAAAAAAAAAACGCTGAATATGTGGTCGGAGAATCGCCAGTGGACAGCAGAAAATAGGCTGTCTTAAAGACACAAATTCTAAATTTTGGCTCGTTGTTGTTCAGCAAAGATGAAGAAAAACGGTTAGATTATCTTCAACTACATAGACTAAGATTTAAAAAAAAATACTGTTTTTCGTAAATTAGTTTCAAATTTATTGCTTACTAAACAAATAATAAGCAATGTAAAGAGCTATTACTCTTTTTGAGAAAATTATTAATGGGAGATTGAAAGACGCGTCCGAATTAGAGAGAGGGGCTCCTCACCACATCTATACGATGCCTAAAATATTTGTGTCTAATTCTAGTTAATTTTAATAATTCACCACGTTTTCACAGTTGATGTTTCCGGTTCGAAATAAAAATTTTTGTCCTTTTATATGTTTTTACACAGAAGAAGCCGAAGCGACACTGTCATGCAAATTATAAAATGTAAATGTTTCTTTCTTTAGAAGAAGTATTGAATCAGTCTGAGGAGCAAAAATCTCCATCCAATCGTGACCAGAGACGTGACGATAGACAAAGGCGTCGTTCTCGATCTCGCTCTCGCACAAGACATGATGACCGCGCTAAGGATCGTGATCGTGACCGTCGTGACAGAGACAGAGATCGCGGGGGTGATGGAAGAAACAGACGTGAAAGAGAGGAGAGACCAAAACCACGACAGAAGGTTAACGAGCTTTGTGTCAGCTATTTTGAAGGAAGATGTATGAGGGTAAGCTGTTTCAGAAATAATTAAATGGTATGATGATGATTCATCCTCAGCTCCACGTTTGCCTAATCTTGCTTTCAAAAGTTGGGTATTGCTAGCCTAGAAAATACTTCAGAAATTTCTGCTAGCTTTCAAAGGTAATTCCAGGGAGGTAACTTCCAAAAGTCTACTTCAGAGGAGGGGGGGGGGTGCTTTCACGAAAAAGCGTCATGATTTTTCGAATTTTATATTTTTTGTATTTCTCCTTTTTTGTCCTCTCAGGGGGGGGGGCTAAAGTTTCCTCCCCTTGGGCGTCCTTGCTCTATTAGGATTATGCATTTTTCCTGGTAGTCTTCATAGTCCCTGTTTCTTAGAAATAATAATATAAATGAATACGCATAAACCTTTAAAAGAGCCGTAGATCCAGCAAACAGCCTCAAACGTTTGTTGGCAAAATATGGTCAGATTGTTGTTGTTGTATTTTATAGCTGCTTGCTTTATTTGATTTACAAGTATTTACCTAAAAAAGGGAAACTCAAGTGTGCCTCCGAGAAAGAAAAAAACAGCTATCTAATACTACGATGACAAGTTATAGTTTGCGAGAAACATTTAAGTCGCTTTATTTCGCTGTTACTATATCGAAGATGATGTAGGTAAGTTAAAACAAGATAAGGACCAAAGATAAAGCTGGTGGTTTCGTCAAAAAATTTGCTAATTTGAACACTAACCTAGCCCTATACATTTTAAATTCAATGAAACATAGTTTAAGAACACAAAAGAAACTGCCCAATTTCAGAAAATTTCTAGTTGGATTTAAAGGGACTTATACCTCTAACCTAAATCAAAAATTGGATAAATAAAAACTAAGTTTCTAGAATGTTTTACGGTTTGTGGATTAATACTGCACGGTTAGTCCCTCTTGTAGATTTTACTCCACTGTAGATTTTATCTTGCAAGTTTTAACCCCCTTTACATGTGTCAAACATTTTTACTAACTTTTTGGATTGCCGTTTGGATATCTTATCGTTACCGTTGGATCTTTATCATCTTATCCTTAACTGAGCTCCTGGCGTATTTTTCTGATATTCTCTTGAATTGCCAAGAGTTATTCCCTTGACGATTGTCTTGCGTTTAGTAGCTTTCTTTATTCTGCGCACGCGCGTTCAGGTTCGCCACGCAAAAATGTCCGTGAAGGAGTTGTCTCCTTTTTTAAAAATTTCTTCTGCTATCAAAATTATCCAGCTCTTCATGATGATTTAGTTTTGCAAAGCTTCAAATCCTAATTATTTTTATAGTCACTTTTGGAGGATCTTAGGATTTCTGTGGTGGGGGACATCTCACACATACCCCTCCCTCTCTGCCTTGATACGGCTCTTTAATGACTAAAGTGACTTGAATATGTAGTGTTCAGAGCAATGATACAATGACATGAAACGTGTTAACTTATGGTTTAAAGTAGACAGAATATTTGACTGCCAAAGGTGTGACATTAGCTATCTTTTTAAAACGATCTTTACTACATCGAGTAAATTTTCTCCTCAAATGTTTATTATATAATCATGAAAATAGGAACTTGGCAAAAGTGACTGATCGTGTTCTGATATAATGACAACATCTAAGCAAAAATTGGGTACTTGTCTGTTATAGCGCCTATGTATATAGAAACTAAGTAGAACCTGTTTCTCTGACTAATCCTAGTGAAATATCACAAAATATTATGAGAATATAATACTTTAGACACAAATTTGAGCTATATATTTGCACATTAGGGGAGGGGATGTAGAGCATAGCGGGTCTGCATTCAGAATATGTTAGGGACAATTATTCTGTATATTATGAAGTAAGAATTGTTTTCTAACTTCACACTGTCCAATTAATTTATCCCCACCCCCCTAATTTGCAAATATATAGTCCACATTATATATTTTCCATCTATTCTGTCACTTGTCTTTGTCTTATGCTAAGCTGAAAGAAACTAACGAAGAAACAGGTTTTACAGTGCGTCAATGGATGAAGAACTTAATATAGGCGCTATAACAGACAAGTACAAAAAATTGTGCTATCTCAGTCGATAAAATTGTCAGTCTTGGTAGGTATTTCTAATATTGGTTCAGAGCTTGTGACATGGCTAATTTCCAATCAGGATGTGTATGTAGAAGGAGGAACAAAGGACTAGAGGTCTGTTCACTCTCCAAAATCTTATATTATTTCGGATTTTTCTTTTATATCTTCCATTGCATTCACCTGTTTTGCTGTTTTGACGCCCCTGTGACGCTCTTGAAATCAGTTTTTGCTTACGCACTTTCGTAAATATATCATTGAGTAAATATCCGGTGAAAATATGTTTCGAGCCTCCAATAAAAAAGGTCTATATAGACCTACAATCGAGCAGAGTTAAATAGAACAAGTTATGCATGCCAACGTGATCGGTGTGGTAACACTTGCTCGGTTAAAAATTCTTCGAATCTTATCATTGCCGTAATTTCATCAAAATCCTCGGGGGGGGGAGCAAAGCTGGAGCCAATTTATCCAAATCAAGTGAAATGACAGTGAAAACTGAAAAATGAGCCATATATTACCATAAAGGCAAAGATATACTAGAGAAAACTGATCTGTTTCTCAGGACGCTTGAATTATGCAGGTTTATTTTAGTTTTGACAAGATTTTTTGCAGAAACTAAATCTCAGCTGGGGGAACAAACTGAGATCTGGGGGAAAATTGGGGTCTGAAAGGGGCAGTTGCCTCCGCCCCCTGCCCCATAGCAAATTACGCCCCTGAATCTTATGTAAGTCAGGGGGGGGGGTAAATCTCCGCAAATTTATACTGCTGTGGATGGGAATATTACGAGAAATACCAATCCGTTGCTTATCATTGAGTGGACATAACAGCAGTAAGTAAAGTTGAATTTAGTAGAATTGGTAGTAGCACTTAGTTGGGAATAGAGCAGACGCTTAAATCCCTGACTGTATATCAAATTTCAAAAACTATGTTGGTAAGCAATTTGTTTGTGATAAGATTAGGAGAGACAATGTCTTCCTCTCCTTTATTAGTCTCTTTACAGTAGATATACTCCAAAAAGAAGAGCAAATTTCAAAATTATGTTTGTAAGCAATTTGTTTGTGATAAGATTAGGAGAGACAATGTCTTCCTCTCCTTTATTAGTCTCTTTACAGTAGATATACTCCAAAAAGAAGAGCAAATTTCAAAACTATGTTTGTAGGCAATTTGTTTGTGATAAGATTAGGAGAGACAATGTCTTCCTCTCCTTTATTAGTCTCTTTACAGTAGATATACTCCAAAAAGAAGAGCAAATTTCAAAATTATGTTTGTAAGCAATTTGTTTGTGATAAGATTAGGAGAGACAATGTCTTCCTCTCCTTTATTAGTCTCTTTACAGTAGATATACTCCAAAAAGAAGAGCAAATTTCAAAACTATGTTTGTAGGCAATTTGTTTGTGATAAGATTAGGAGAGACAATGTCTTCCTCTCCTTTATTAGTCTCTTTATAGTAGATATACTTCAAAAAGAAGAGATTGTGTCTCCCTCTCAACTAATTGCATCCTGGGCCTGTAACCAAGTAATAAGAACCAACACATACAAACACATGCAACATATACTAACCCAAATAAGCATAGCGTTAATTAAATAAGTAATATTAATCCCTTGTAATTGTTTCATGCTTTTTCGTTATGAATCAATGTGAACAAAATTTCAGCGCAATTGGAACACGAGAATTAGTTGAAATATCGCGTCAATACTACAATTGACAACAAGAACAGAACAGTGTGTTCTGCTTAAGCGTTATAAGTGTTATTCGCCTTATTCACGGTATGGCCCAAAACTAAAGTATCCTTATTACTTTTATTTGCCAGTTCAGATAATCCAGTCAGGAAATAAAATTGGTTTTTAAGGAATCCTATTCGACCGTTAAAATTGGTCTCCTATTCTTAATTAATATTTTTATTTTAGGGTGAAGACTGTCGCTATATACATTCTGATGTTCCACATCGTAAATTGGAACTATGCAAGTTTTATTTGCTTGACACATGTACAAAGAAAGACAAATGCTTATTCATGCACAAAGAGTTTCCCTGTAAATACCACCACACTGGTGCCAAACATTGTCGACTTACTGAGAAACAGTGTAAATTCAGTCATGCACCTTTGACGCCAGCCACCAGAGCTGCTCTGAGAAAAGTAAGCATTCTATTCGCCTTTCACGCTTAGTTTTACTGAATAAAATATTCTTATCAAAAGTAAAAAAAAAGTGGACAAATTTTAGGAAGATTTAAACCTAACGATTTTTTCGGAAACGTGTCTTTAAAGAAACTTATTACATATCAAATATCCAAACTTTCATTCATTATAGCAGTTTCTCATACTTTCCTGATCATGCTGCATTTTCCGGATTTGAGGACCCTTTTGTACTAGTTACGACACCGGAGACTATAATTTTGGAAAAACGTGAATTATAGACTAAAGTAGTAACTAGACTGCAGATTTGGTCAAGTTTGTGTTGACAGAAAAAGTAATGTCATCTTGCGGCGTAACTCACATAGAATCTCTGAGCCACACTTCATAGATGGCCTTTTGTAATCATATAAAGTAGCTAATATAGAACCGTAATTTGTACGATAAACTTGAACAAGCAAAAAAAAAAAAATCATTTAAATCTTTCCTTTGATCTCTAAACCAATTTGGGGACGTTTTGTTTTTCGTTTTGCCCCTGATATATTCTCAAAAAGCCCACTCTTTGGCAATCTATCATTCTTCGTCCGAAAAACGTGAGCTCTTAATTAAAGTCATCTTAATCTCTTTTATTATCCCCTTCGATCCTCTAGAAACGGGATTAGTCGATACCTTAGAAACGGAATCGAACTACATTTTTCATACAGCTTATTGTTTGATATGTGATCAGTCAAACGAGTATCAAATCTATCCTTTGACGATTTAAAGAATCAAATTAGTCAAAATTGGTATTACCGAAAATTATATACTGTTGGCTGAAAATTGCCAAAAAGACAGTGCTGGTGAAATGGTAGCCAAGTGACGGTTGCTATATTATCTTAGTCTGTTTTCCTGTTGCCTAACCACCAGGTAAAATTTCAGATTTATAAGTTCAAAACCACAAGTCCTTGGCTTCATTTGTTCCCATCTTCGAGGAATAAATGGCCAAAAGCTGCTTTTGTTATATTTGTGATTGGTTTAAACCTGTCGGCTTTTTCAGGCATTTTCGGTCATGTTTTATTATTTTCTGGCATCTCTGGGCTCCATTGGGGCTTTTTATTCCTAAAAAGGCGTGTTCGAAGTGATCTTTTTTTTCGGGAAAAGTCAAACATAAACTCACCACTTTCATTATTTTTAAAAAGAACGAGGGATGGTGCTATGCAGAATTTCACTTGGCCGACTTCGCGTGAAAAGTCATAATTTAGACAGGGCTTTGCGCTTAATTCTGAAAGTTGGAATTATATTGCAGTTTTAATGTATTGAGCTTGTGAAAACAAATTTCTGCAAAATTAAAGCTTCGTTTGTTTTAAATAAGATGAATCTTAGCTTATTACTATCTTTCGAAAATTAGATTTTTTTTTTCTCCTTTTAGCTTGAAACTGGCCCGGTATTTAGACAGGGCTAAGGAGCCTCTATGAAGACAAAAATTTTCTTGCATTGATTCGTGACGTCTTAATTTTTTTTTACGACAAAGTTTTTTGAAGTTTTGAAAACGATAAAGCAGCTCTTCTTGTAAATGACCTAAACTTGTATTTATTTAAACTCGCTAACCATTTACAACAAAACAGAACATACAAATATTTTTTTTTTAAAGAAAATAGATCAGATGTATCTGTATTGAGCCAATTTTCCCGAATCAAGTGAAAATGACAGCGAAAACGGAAAAAAATGAGCCATGTAGTACCATGAAGTACCATAAAGGTAAAGATATATTAAAGAAAATTGACCTGTTTCTGTGGATGTTTGAATTATGCAGGCTTATCTTAGTTTTGACGAGATTTTTGAAGAAACTAAAGTTAAGCTAAGGGGGGGGGCAAAGAGGTCTGTGAGGGGTAATTTCCCCCTGCCCCATAGCAAATTACACCCCTGTTGTATTCAAGGGTGTCTGCAGGATGAGGGTCAGAATGGCGATAAAGGATAAAAAATTATGTAGGTTTTTAATCTGAACGGTCGAAGATCTTCCTGCCCATCCACTTCTACTGTTGTGGTAAAAACGTTACTAAAATTTTATTATACAAAACTCTTGTGTAATTGAAAATTTTTATTGGATACACCGAATTTTACGTAAAATTGAAATTACAATGTAAGATTTTTAAGTTCTAAATGAGATTAATTTTAAAGTTCATTTAAAAAAAAAAGTTTTTCAAAGAAAAATAAAAAGTTTTTTTTTTACTTAAAACGTCTAACTTAAATCGGACAGAAACTACTATAGATGAATAAATTAAACCTAAAATGAACATAAATTAGAATAAAAAAAAATATTTCAAAATTGAAAAAAGCACACATTACGATCGATGAATAAATTTAACCTTAGACGAACACAAATAGAAATAAATCATCAAGTCGAACTTGAAACAAACAGAAATTACCACGAATAAGAGTGGGGCCACCACCTGCTTAAATTTATCTAATGCTAGCCTGCAGTTTAGTGAAAAAAGAAATTTTTAAACAGTTTCTTTTTATTATTATAAAATTAAAAATCAAAGCTTGCCGAAACTTCTAGGAACTCTTTTTTTTATATTATCATTTTTTTTAAGCTAGCAGTCTAGTTTAATTAGTCTGATGTGTAGTGGATTTTCATTAATAATTTCTTGCTTTTAAGTATATAGACAAATTAATTGATTCGCCAGTACAAAATTTTAATTGAAGACGACGCTAATCACATTGCTATAAAACTTGCCAACGTTCGTTTTATTTAGGTATCAAATATTCTATACTTATGAATGGGACAAAATACAAAGTTATGGTTGAATTATTCTCAGATACTATTTATTTTTCCTTTAACCTTGATTATTACTCAATATTATTGTCTTGATTATTGCTGAGTAACCAGAATTACTCTTTACCTTTGAAAGACTGTATCTTTGGAAAATGTTTTATTAAGTTAATTATGAAAAAATATCACATGCGTGTTTCAAGTGTAATTGCATGCTCTGTCCAGTTGAACAATGAATTCACAATTAAAATAAAGAGATACTTAAAGACAAATTTATTTTCTTCTATCCAAAAAATAAAACACTGAATCAGTCATTCAAGGGTTAACACTATGATTGAAAAGTGAGGCCTAAGTCCTTTACCCCTTATATTTCCTTTAGTTTTTTTAATTAAAAAATAATAGTTTTGGTTGTTAAAATAAGTTTCCAATTGTGTCCTTCTCCCTCCTCTCTACTCCTTTCATATAATAACTCCTGTAACAATTATTGCTCTTTTGTAGCACTTAGACACAGTCTCTGCCCCTAAAGACGTATTTGGAGAATAATAGTTTTGGTTGTTAAAATAAGTTTCCATTTGTGTCCTCCCCCCTCCTCTCTACTGCTTTCAGAGCATAACTCCTGTAACAATTATTGCTCTTTTGCAGCACTTAGACACAGTCTCTGCCCCTAAAGACGTATTTGGAGAAGCCAATCGTGTACCACATTCTGATCATCCCAATCATTCAGCAGAATTTCCTTCAGCCAGAGGTCATATTCCATCGATTTTTGATCTAAACGTTCAACCTCCTCCAGGCCTTACTTATAAAGCGAAAAAAGAGGAGACAGAAGCTATGCTTGAAGAACATCATGAGGATGATGATGAAGATGAAAGTGGATTGCAAATTGATTTGGGGGATACTAGTAAAGTTGAGGAAGAGACTCTTGAGCCTAAGCAAGAAATTGAGAAAAGAAATGTCATAGAATCGGAACAACAAGTCGTTATTAGTAAAAGCAAAGACACCCTGTTGAGTGGGGATGATGCTCCTTCTGAGGCAGTCCCAGTGAAGAAACCTGATGAGATATCTAGTTCTGTAAGTGTTGCTTTTATTAATCTTTTTAAGGTCTAAATAGAGGCTCATTTGAAACGCAAATCTGTAACCGTGTTCTTAAACATATTTTAAATACCACAAAAACACGCGTTGTATGTTCTTAAAAAAAAGAAAAAAACATCGGGAAGAGTGAGAATGTTTGGGTTGTAGTTAGTCCTGCTTTAGGGTAAAATATTTTTATTAATGTTACTTTGACGCTTAGTCAGTACAATAATCTCGTAGTTTTACGTTGTCACAAGACTTAGTTAACCCAAAGTGATTTAAACGTAAGCTAGGAGGAAGTAAGAGGGAGGTGGTGAGAGGAGGGGCTCTAAAGTTTAGTTTTATATACGTTTTATCAAACTTGAAAATGTGAATAGTCATAGAACAAATACGTATCTCTGCAAGGATAATTTTCACTTTGGGACTGTTAGAAGTGCAATGTCTCTCATTTGTAATAAATGCATGATATGCCCTGTGGTTTATTCTCTATGAAATTACTTTGTTATTGTCAATTGACTTATCAGGCATTCTATTTTCAGTTTTCTCATAATACTATAGTTATATGCTAATCACCAGAATATGAATGTTCTTTTATGCTCAAAACAAGCTCAAGGTTGCGCTACATATGCCAGAATAATTTTTTTTTTACAACTTTGCAATAGAAATGTGCTGCAAAGTCTTGTTTGTCCAATTAAATTCGCCATGATCACTTGCATATATTTAGCAGAAAAGCAAGTTCTGGGCTGTTCTAGTTTTAAAGTCACGTAATTTTGTTTATATTAACGATATTTTTTTTATTTTGAATTGAGATAGATAATAAGGAAATTTCAAACGGTGTCTCGGACTTACCAACTGGTATACAATGGTAATAAAGTTGTACTTCTCCTAGCTCAAAACTGAAAAGGGCTTATGATCAATGCTGCCAACTTAGCGTTTGCACTCTTAAAATATCTTTGTTTGAGAGTTTAAAGGAAAGCTCGATGCAAAACTAGATTAGCATTAAAAAACGTTTGATGATAAACTAAACGAACGTAGGTAATACTATATCTTTAAGTCCTACAAACGAAACTTCATTTTTGGGAGAGGAGGGGGTGTAAAAAACTCGAAGAAGTGCGTTCTAGCCGCACACTTCAATTTGTTCCTGGAGGATTCATTAGATCAACCTTTGGAAGGGATTGCACGCAAGGCTCCTGTCTTGTCTGTAGGTATGCTTTACTAGAACCTAGGTAAGATGGAAAATATCTCTAAACTGAATTTGAATATAAAGATTCAGCATTTTGAAATCAAAAATGTTTTGGGGCATAGAGATTGTCAAAGATCGTCCTTTTATGCCATCCATCCGGGGTCAAACGAAAAGCTGGTCGTCCGGAATGAGGGGGGAAGGGGTCGTAAGGAAGTACTTTAAGGAAATTAGAACTTCATGGGAGGGGGTAAAGAAAGAACATTTGAATATATTGGGGTGGACGAAGAGCGTGCGCAGCTGTGTTGCCCTCAGGCGGCTCGGTGCTGCACTTATTTCTTAGTAGTAGTATTAGTAGCTCCTGATCATAGCTCTGAATCCTAACCGCCACGAGTGGTAAACATGGCCTGCAAACTTTCAGTTTTTTGCCGACACTTTTACTTGAGGAATTTTACTGCAAGTTTTATCTTATTTGTCAAAATGAAGTATCCCTCAAGACTAGTATCGAACTGAAAACTGAAAAGGAACTGAAAACAAGTTTTGGTAATTGTACTTTGCATGCCCAGGTATGCCAAGCATGGCACGCGAATGTTCTATCTTGTTGGGATTAATATAAAATAAATAATAAGAATATAAGTGAAAAATTAGTGTCATTTTCTCAAATTTTGTACAACAAATATATTTTTGTTTATATGATCCCGCTGTAGATTTTTCTATAGATGTATTTTATTTAAAAAATAAAAAACAAACATTTTGTTATTTGATTTTTATGGAATTGGTATAAGTTTACTGTAAACAGCTAATAAAGGCCGCTATGTGTATTGCTAGGTTCAGGGATGGAATCTCTGGCTAGTCACTGGGGAATATTCGGTCCCCAACTCCAGCGTAAGCAGCTATATTTTCAAGCTACTTTTAATTAGGGTGCAAAATGATATTATGTTAAAAAAAAATGCGTGACACTTTTCCGACCAAGAACGTTTCCAGTTCTCCTTGCTCTGTATTTTTTTTGTAGCATATACCCTCCCCCTCCCCTCCCCCTGTTTGTCAAATGGAAAATTTAATGCTCGAAAAAAAAATGTAAAGATTTTCCTGGCCAAATAGTTTTACCCCCCCCCCCCCGTCTTGAAATTTGTTTGCAAACCCCATCCCTCACCCCCTGGAACAGTTTATGCCGGTAGCCTTGGCTTCATTTATCTGATTTAAAGAAATTAAACAACGGCAAACATTAAATTATTCTAATATCTATTTTAGACGTCTACACAAAGTGTTTCATCCCTGCCAATCAAGTTGGACAAGTTCAGTATAGCCGAGGCTTTACAGAATCTTACAGAATCACTTTCTGCGGAACAGCTAACGCAAATGCTCGAGTTTGTCAAGAATAAGAGCTCTCAAATACATGGTGACCAGCCGAAAGTACAAACTGCCACAGCCGCTCAGCAATCCCAAATCTTGCAGCAGCAAACTGCCACTCTGCCGGAGGACTCCTCAGTAAAGTTATCACCTGTCTCAGTTGAACCGTAAGTTCATTCCTCTATCATACAATTATAAAGGGTGAAGAAAGCGATAAACATTTCTCAGTTACCTAAAAAAAAGGAAAAGCACAGATGTTTAGGTCGACTTCTGCTAAGCCGTCGTCAGTGTAAGGATAGACCAAAAAATCGGGAAACCAAATATACGAAAACTGTATGGAAAGTAAAAAAGGAGGAAGCGATTGGAAAAAGGAAATATAAGATTTAATTAATCCACATAAAATAATAAAAATAAATCTGGGTTTCTTTTTTTTCTCTTCCTTTTCAATAAATTTTATTTTCAAAATTTCACGCTTTAAAATTATGAGCAGTGCATAATAAGCACATACTGAAGAGCTCTATGAGGCTTCAAACTTGTGGTATGCAGTGTAATAAGGTATAATAAAATATTCTATGCCAGAAACTGATCTACTATATACAACGAGAACATGCTGTAGACGCAATAGTGTATGATGAAAGTTATGTTTCTTTTTTGCCAAGAACATATCGACCATAAAAAGAAGAACAAGATCTAGAACCTTAGGAGGTTCTAGACGTGTACTACGTGGCGTATTAAGATGAGATAACTTGTTAGGAATTTACGACAAGTATATACTGTAAAGAAACTAGTTAAAATATTAATTTATAATGCAAAGCATCAATTTTCAGCTGTCAGTCAGCTGATTACCCACATAGCCTAATATTTTATTAATGCCCTGGAAAGATGCAAGTTGCAAGATCCAGGAATGTAGCCAGGGGGGAGAGTGGATCAGGGCTGGAGCTTGTGCAGTAGAGAAATAAAAGAATAAATTAAGCGTAAATTTATGCGTGCACAGGACTGAGATGGTATATTCCTCTTGAGTTGGTTCCTGAGGGCGCCCATCCGCTCCCCCACGGACATCTCTTCTACGGCTATAGAGTATGAAAATTCTCCATTTTTATCATAAGAGTGTACACTCGTTAAGTTTAAGACTCCTTCGCTGGCTGTGTAAGCATGTGTTATAAACTGTGTTTTGCTGTAAGAAAAGGCAAAACTTACAAATCGAAAAATTATAAACATACCTATGAAAGTGAAAAAGAAAGGAAACGCATCTATATTTATAGAAACAGACTCTCGGCTAAAAGAAGTAAACCACTGCTAAGACATTAAAGAAACAATACATATTTATTAACCTCAACACATATTTATGTCACAAATGCATATTAACCTCTTTGGCTTACTCAATCATTAGTTTTAATTTATAAGACCTCAAACTGTTATATTAAGCCTTTATTTTTTTTCTAAGAGGTTTCGTCATTTAGAATTTGCTTACATTTCGATCAAATTGTTAATGTCATCAACACCGTCATTATTGTCACCAATCATTATTCTATCTTGCGTAAGAACTGATTTTATCTGAACGTCCGAAATTTACCCTTGAGATGTCGATTATCAAATTTAATCATCAAATTTTTTAATTTTTCAGGACCCTTGGAGCTTCATTGGCTGCCAGTGCTTCAGCAGCTCCTGCAGTACGAGACCCACGACTTGCAAGGGATCCAAGACAAAGAGCAGCAGACCCTCGCTTAAAACAAGCTAATGTTGCATCGTCAGCACCTAAGCCCCAGCCACAACAAGGACCGAAACCTGAGATGCTAAGTATTCCAGCAAAAGCAGATGTGCCTAAATCTACAGATGTTGACCTAAGGAATAAGTTCGTGCTTCCTCCCTTAACATTATCTGACAAAGATTACAGACCAAATGATATTGACATGCGGCAGTTAATTGGCCAGGGACCTATTAATCCTTTTACTAGTGGCATTGACTTAAGAGAGAAGCTGCCAGACCCTTTGAGTATGCTCCCATTCCGACCAGCGCCCACGCATCCTCCCGCGAGAGAAATTGATGCTTCCCTAAATTCTCATCCTCCTCTTGAATGGAAAGTGATAACTTTTAGTCCACCTGCACCAGACTATTCTAATGTGAAATTTAACCCCGCAGATCCAAGTGTAATTTTAGACCCTCGTTTACAACGTTTTTTGAAGAAAGGAGGCGAATCAAGAGCAACCCCAGTAGTTTCCCCTCCTTCTGCCCATGTGTCACCTAATGTATATAATCCAGCTATAGAAAAGCCACAGGTGGCAGCTTATGACCCACGAGCTGATTTGAAAACGGCAGAAGGATTTGTTCCTCGACGAGTAGATCCGCGACTTGCTCGGCGCTAGTATCCAAAGGGAGCTTTGTCTTCTTCATCGTCTGTGATTCCTTTTTTTCTTCCATTTGTTTTTCTAAGAAAACTACAGAGTTGGATTTATAAGAAATTTTTTGTCTTGTATAAATAATCCTTGTATGTATTTGGTAATTAAATTTTTATTAATTTAGTCTACTTCCGATTTATTGTATTAGTATTCTTTTTTTTTTGTAAATTGATTAATTTATTAATTGTTATAAGCAATTAAGCTGGCTTTAGGAGAAGTAATTATACATGATCGATACAAATTTTCGTTTATGTAGATGATGTTTTAGTTGATACTAACAACAAGCACATGTTTAGACCTAATTACTGGGATTGTCGCTTGTTTTACAGGACTTTCGACGAAGTTTTTTTCGTGAGGTGGAGGGGGGAGGGGGGGTGTGACGGCTTTTAAACGAATAAGTTTCCATCTCCGTGTTTGCTGGCACAGATAATGTTACTGCACACTTAAAAAGACTTGCTTTATTTGATTTGATTGTAGTTGGGAAATCAGTTTGCACCAAGGGTTGAAGTAATGGATTGAAATATAATAGAATGTGTTTATAAATACCACAGAAATATTGCTGTTCTTTTTGTATGTATTTTGAAAGGTGGGAAGCTGAACCCTGCCGATTATAAAATTCTTCTATTTCATCAACTGTCCCAAAGGGGTCCAATTTTTTTGAAGGGCTAGGTCCTATCACATTTGATTTAAACCCAATCATACTAAAAGCTATAATTTATGGACTTTGCACCGGAGAGGGTTGTGCCTCCAAGGCTGTACGTCTGAAGTGTGTGCCCATGCTAGTGTAGATGTTTTGGACTGCCATGGCTGTTCATGTGTAAGTTGATTGGTTAAAACTTCAACTGTTTCCCGATCTCTTGTGTGTCACATTCAGTCTTACATCCCAAGATTCAAAGGATCTCTAAAAAGCTCAAGAATGATTGCCTGAAAAATAATATTTTCTGCCTTAATCCTCCCAGAAAGAAATTTCTGATCCTTACACTCCTTCCTTCCCCTAAGGTTTGGACATGAGTGTATCCTCTTTGGTTGGCCACGGAAGTATAACACATAATTTAACATTCATCTCATTTTCACAGCCGACCGTCCTGCAGGACGGTGATGTTGCCGCTCTGAAGTTGTTTCTAATTGGCATCATATTCATGGCAATATCGTTCTATTCACCGCTATACCTGAATTCGGTAAAACTTCAGCATTTACTGGACTAGTTAGTTTTGTTAATTTGATGGAACGTGACACTGTGAACATTGATTCCCTTTTTTCAGTTTATTATCAATTTCACAGAAAAGAAAGAAAATCTGTGTCATTATTGTTAAGCTCGGAATACTTTAGGTTACATACTTTAGGTTACTTTACAATACTTTAGGTTACATAAGTTGTTAATTCTTGTTTTCTGAAATACAAGCTAAAATGAGAATTTGCTATATGCAACATTACAAGTTACGTTTGCATCACAAAATTAATATACAAATTTAAGGAAGAAAACACTCTTAACTCAAATCTAAATCTAAGCTCTCCTGGATGTTAAATTTTCAATTGTACGAGTCATGTAAGTTTTCTACTACAAATAAGGAAAGAAATCCATAGGAATCATAATTTGTCCCTTAATTTCCATGAACAAGATAAAAACTCAAGTGAAAATTTTTGCGGAAATTATTGTATCATATAGTATCTCGCAAAAAAAGTAGTATACCAAGCTATAGTATTGAGTTGGTACAATCAAAGTCTGTGGAGGCTTTTCGAATTATGTGCACTTTTACAGTTTCATTGTATTTCGAGCTTATACTAACTTACATGTCCTTGTGCTTAGCAATGGGGTAAGCCGTATAAGAGCAACATCTTTATAGCTCCATGTCTAAAATGCAAATCACCGATAACTATGTGATGAGTAAAGTGACAAACTACTTACCCAAGGTATGTCGAGCATAGGTTTCTTCTTCTATGTAACGATTTATACGTACTATCAAGCAGGTTCTTTAATTTCTTAGGGGGGTCTGTAGAAACCTGCTGTGGCTAGTATTGGCAATCGTGGAACTAATAGATTATCTTCTTTAAGATGTCAGTAATACGTTTATAAATTATTGATTGTGCTTGAGGGTGGAAATAATTTGAGAAAGGTTAATAACAGTCGAAAGCTTTTCTTAGATTGTTATACCCCTGACTCAAAAGTCTTGGATCACTCACAGAAGATAAACACTCAAACGAGGTGTGCTAAATATTTCCATCAGATTGACTGTCATCTCAGCAGAGAAGAGAGTAATGTAATCCCAAACTAAAAGTCAGTTATTTAAAAGAAGATGTACAGCTTTCTATACCTCAAAGCAGCCCTTACCAAAGCAGCACTTTTGTCTGACTGTGGTTAATTTGCTGACTTATTTGCTTGCAGATCTGCCATCTGGAATCCTTGTGGCTAGGGATATGCTTGGCCTTGAGGTTATGTTCATTGCTTCTGAACTTGCAAATAAGTTTTTGAATAGGTTTTGCATCTGAATGAAGTGAGGAAAAATAGTCTGAACGCAGCAGAGATACCACCAACTGAGAGCCAGTGAAAATCAAAATATTTCTATATCTCAGTTTATAATTAACTATTAGTTCTGAAGCCATCTCGATTGCTCAGAGCTTTGCTGAAAGTATGGAACAAGATTTAGGGAGGGATGTGGTAAAACTAAGACTTCAAGCGGGGGTAAAAAAGCAGCATCTGTGCCAGGTTGTTTACTCGAGAACATTACAATATGCTTCAACATGGCCAGAAATATATTTCTCGTTTAAAACTATGTGAGCTTCATTGTTTGTGTAATACGATTTGTCATACGGCAGGTGGTGGAGATTTGTGTGGGCTCATCTCCCAATGTGGTGAGTTTGCACAAGGAAAGCTGTCAGAGCAGCTTTCTCTCTAATTTGGGAATGCTGATTGGAAACTTGCCCAAAAAGAAAGAATATAAGCAGAGAGTATACTCACCTTCTGTTGTATCCTAAAAAACAATGTCCCACCGACCATAGCCTTGAATGTTACAGAACTATCTTACATTCCATAGAGGCCCTGTATTCACAGAAAAGATACCAGAGTTCTCTGAGTGGACTCAAGGAGTCTGTTTATACAGTTTCATAATAGTACAAGACGTAACTTCGTAATGTATCAAGGAACTTAAAACGGAAAGCAAAGAATTCACAAAAAAAAATAGTTCCAAACTCCATTTTAGGCCTAATGTAAGGGTTGTTGAAATCAAGTGGAATTTTGGAATTGTACCCCATTTCGATGTCACCAGCAGGGCCGGAAAAAGGGTGATTGGGCCCAATCGGGCTCCGTGTTTGAAGGGGCCCCGAGCCGCCGTCAAAATGAACAATTGGTTTTGGAAATTGTGAAATGTTCTTAACAATTCCAGTAAGCGTTGCTTCTGGAGAGAGATTATTTTCTAGGCTAAAACCAATAAAAAAAAAAACTATGCGATATCAACAATAAATTAGGATAGTCTAAATAGTTTAACAATCATGTTAACTGAAAGTCGAGACACAGGAAAAATAAATTTTAAAACCGTTTTAGAAGCATTTGCAGAACAAAAATTTAGAAATCTGTAAATTCATGTACCCATATTCGGTTATGTAAATTTCAAAAGGTATTTTCAGCAGTTTCATAATATCTAGGGGACACAAACGTAAATTAACGTTAGTACAAAAAAGAACAAAAGAGGACAAAACGGTAAGCTCAAAATGAGCAAACTGGACCATCAAATGAGACAATATCAAGAGAGTGGACCTGAGAGATGTAAATATACGACAGGTGATAAGGAACAACCTAGACCATCAAAAGTGATAAGACCAACCCAAGCAACTAAGGCAAAGGGCTCTGATAAAGTGTATGAAGCAATGATAAACGAAAATAAATATGAAAGAGATATCTAGTTAAAATACTAGCGAAACCGACAATTAGAACAAAAACGAAATTGAAGAACAAAAAGTCAAAAACGAAATTGAAGAACATAGTAATATGGAATTAAAATATAAGAGGCAGTGACAATCAGAATGAGTCAAAATGAAAGTGCAGAAGAAAAAAAGAGTACTTATGTACATAATGGAACACAGTCGAGAACAAACCGGTTTTATCTCTCTGTATTAAGAGACCATTAGCTTACGCCTGATGGAAAACAAGTGGCGGGTGACAGAATACATTGGACTTATATAATTTGGGCTATATGTTTGCACATTAGGGGGAGGGGTAAAGTATTTGGACAGTGTGAAGTTAGAAAACAATCCTTGCTTCATAATATGCATAACAATTTTAGCTAACACATTTTGCATGCAGAACCGCTATACTTTGCCCCCCCCCCCCACTGTGCAAATATATAGCCTAAATTTGTTTCTGAAGTATTATATATTCATCGTGTTTTGGTATATTTCATTAGGATTGAATGTTTTCAGCTTCAAAATTGTTGGGAAATTTATCACAAAATCAATTTAGCAGCACACCTATCACTGACCACTGACGGTGATTTTCAACCATATTCGTATGGCCAAATGTACTTTTTAAACCCCAATGCAATAGCCCAATGGAAATGTTAAAGAACACCTTTCGTATCTTTTAAATTATTAGATCAGTCCTAACACAACATATCTCTAGGAAGAAATACTGTGAGACACAAACAGGTACACAAACATGTTGCATGAAAATACAATATATATATATATATATATATATTATATATATATATATATATATATATATATATATATATATATATATATATATATATATATATATATATAATATATATATATATATATATATATATATATATATATATATATATATATATATATATATATATATATATATATATGTATATATATATATATATATATATATATATATATATATATATATATTATATATATATATATATATATATATATATATATATTATATATATATATATATATATATATATATATATATATATATATATATGTATATATATATATATATATATATATATATATATATATATATATATATATATATATATATATATATATATATATATATATATATATATTATATATATATATATATATATATATATATATATATAATATATATATATATATATATATATATATATATATATATATATATATATATATATATATATATATATATATATATATATATATATATTATATATATATATATATATATATATGCTGGATTTGAATTTTGCTTAAAATTCAATATATAGAGGGGGCCCCGCACCCAGCGATCCGGCCCTGGTCACCAGTCTTTGATGCAGTAATTCATTTAGATATGCTCAGTTAAGAAAATGTGCTCATCCAGTTTCCATTTTGGATCTAAAATATGTCCAAAAAATCTTGCAGAGCTCGAAAACGGAATGGGAGTATCCACATGAAGTTTTTGGGAAGGTATTTTAATTATGTCTCTTAAAGAAAATTGGGCTAATATTCTTTTGGATCACTAAATTGCACTTTGAAAATTTAAATCTATCCACGTTTATGTTTTATCGAAAAAATTCAATTTCTAATGATAAACTGCATGAATTCCAGGATCTTATCGCTAAATCAATTTTATTTCATGCTGTGATATAATGAAAGTCTTGAGTTCATCAAATTTAAATGTTAGGTTATTATATCATATAGTAAAGGAACTCTCTTTTTTGAAACCTTATAGTTTCCTAAATAATGTATTTTTTCTATTTTTGTCATACAAGTCATCAAGTTGGCCAAAAAAGGCTCTCAAGTCCATTGCTATTGTTGGTAAATATTGGGCAGTTCATATTATTGACCTACAAATAAAGTGAACATACCACTAGATGCTGTTTTTATGCTCTTTCTGAATATAATAATCATTTTCTCGCAAATTCAATTATAAGCCCTTTTAGGACCATTGAAATTAACAATTTCATTTGGTATTTTTTGGATATAAAAATGGGTTATAACATTTGTGTCAAACTTACTATTTCATTATAAATCCATTTTGTAAAAGTTGTATAATTCAAAAACATTGGTTTGTCAAGATTCCGTTGAATAAAAAAAAATTAAAAACAAATCGGCCATGTTTTCTTCTTATTCTGTTAGACCGCTTAAAAACTGCTGTTTCACCTATATCAGAGGCAACGCTATAGCATTGCCTATAGTAGAGGCCATACGGCTCCAATGTTTTATTATTATTTATTATTATTATTTTTTCCCAGAGGCACTTCATATGGAAGGGGTTGTCGCATAAACTCATTCAATTGGAATAGGAAGTTCTAGTATTCTTTTTAAGAGTCAACAGTGATCGGAGGGCAACTAGCCTCCCACCCACGCCATTTTTCCCCAAATGCATCCGATACAAATTTTAAGATAGCCATTTTGTTAAAAATAGTTCAATGATCATATAACAAAAACTACGGTGTGGACACAACTCCCCAGGGCCCGGGGGCATGCTTTTTAAGTTATGCCCCAGGGCATATATGGTTCTTTTGGAAGGGCTGCTCGTACAAACTTCAGAGACGGCTCTTTTGATTGGAAATTGAAACTTCTAGTTCACTTTTTTAGGAGTCAAAAGAGACCAGAGGGCAACTAGCCCCCCCTTCCGCACTCTTTCTTCCTCAAACCCATCCGATAAGAGCTTTGAGATAGCCGATTAAAAAAAAATACTTCAAAGATCATAGAACGAAAACTCCCGGGTCGACACAACCCCGCAGGGTCCGGGGGCAGGCGTTGTAAGCTATACCCTGAGGGTATATACGGTTCTTATGGAAGGGACGCCCGTATAAACTTCAGAGATGGCTCTTTCGACTGGAAATTGAACGTTCATTCAGTTTTTGAGAGTAAAAAGAGATTGGAGGGCAATTAGCTCCGCCACTCCACGCTCCTTTTTCCCCAAATGAATCCGATAAAAATTTTGAGATAGCCATTTTGTTAAAAATAGGTCAAATTTCAAATAACAAAAACTCAGGTGTCGACACAACCCCGCGGGGCCCGGGGTCAGGCGTTGTAGGTTATGCCCTGGGGCATATATGGTTCTTATGAAAGGGATGCTCGTACTAACTTCAGAGAAGGCTTATTCGATTGGAAATGGAAAGTTCTAGTTCACATTTTAAGAGTCAAAAGAGATCCGATGGAAACTAGACCCCCACGCCTTTTTCCCCCAGACCCATCCGATAAAAATTTTGGGATAGCCATTTTGTTAAAAATAGTTCGAAGGTCACATAAGAAAAACTTCGGTGTCGATACACCCCCCCCCCCCCAGGGATCGGGGACAGGCGTTATAAGTTATGCCCTGGGGGCATATATACAACGCCTGCCCCCGGGACCTAGGGGTTGCGTCGACTCAGGAGTTTTTCTTATCTAACCTTTGAACTATTTTTAACAAAATGGCCATCTCAAAATTTTTATCGGATGGGTTTGGGGAAAAAATCGTGGGGGAGGGGCTAGTTACCCTCGGATCTCTTTTAACTCTTAAAGAGTGAACTAAAACTTTCAATTTCCAATCAAATGAGCCCTCTCTGAAGTTTATACGAAGTTTAACTTCGGAGGGGGTCTATTCGATTGTAAATCAAAATTTAACAAAGAGAAAAATCTCAATGAAAAAAAAAAAACAACAAACGAGACTGCGGCCAGTGGAGAGAAAAGAAAAGACAAATGCAAAACAACGCGGATATTTCGCCTGTATCCAAACAAGGCGTCTTCAGCACGAAAGAAACACAAGAAGAACAAGATAAAAAAACAAGCTAAAACTAAAAACCAATAAAACCACCACCAAGAAAAATATAACAATTGACGCAAACTGATCCACGTAGGGAAAACATGCTATTATAGAGTTACTTCAGTGAGGACACCAGAGTAACTGACGAAAAATATTTGGTTTCAACCAGATCACTTTTTAAAATTTGATGAAGCCTTAGCTATTTCAAATGATAAGGGGTACACTCAATGGGCGAGGGAAGCTATAGAAATTAAAAAAAGTTCAACGTAGTTGAAAGTTCTGGAAATTAGGTCTTTTAGGATGATAGGCCCCCTCAGAGCCCTTAGTGCAAGGGTTGTAAGGTATGCCCTGGGGGTATATAAGGTTTATATAGAAAGTTGTTGTAGAAATTTCAAAAAGGGCTCATTTGATTGGAAATTGAAATTGACCTTTTTAATAGTCGAAAGTGAGTGGAGAATAATTAACCCCCGTCTCACGCCCACCATTTCCCCAAACACATTCAATCAAAGCTTATAGATAGCCATTTTGTTCAACGTAGTTGAAAGTTCTAGAAATTATGTATTTGAGCATGACAAACCCCCCAGAGCCCCCATGGCAAAGGTTGTAAGTTATGCCTTGGGAGCATATAAGGTTAATGTAGATAGCGTTGTCTTAAAAACTTCAAAAGTGACTCATTCAATTAGAAATTGAGAGGGCTAGTACCATTTTTAATAGTCGAAAGTGATTGGAGGGTAACAAACCCCCCTCTCACGCCCACTATTCCCCCAAACACACCCAATAAAAATTTTTCAGATAGCAATTTTTTCCAACGTAGTAGATAGGTCTGGAAATTAGGTCTTTAAGGATGACTTAAATACAAATGAATATGCATTGTCAGTTTCATAAACATATAGTGATATTTAATAATCAAAATGTTAATATTATTTGATTTATTAAAGTTATAAAAGCACAAAAAAATATATTTTTTCAGTAAAATGCAAATTATATTCTGGCCTTGGAAAGGCATAGGGGTTATGAGCCCAACTCATGTTAAATTCTGCTCGTTTTGAGTTTGACTCGGTTATTTATTGTAATTTCTGCTTTTGGGTTTCATTTATCGATGGTGATTTGTGGTAGCTCCACGCTTGGTAGATTATTTGATTTTATTTTTGCTTATTTTTGGTTTAATGGAGTTCTTTACTTTTCTTCGAAAAACTTATTTTGTGGAAAAAGTTTTTTTTTAATTAATCACTACAAAGAAGAGTTTGGGTTTTGCCTCTTTCTTTCACTGTAAAAGTCTAAAACCTACTGCGTCATTGGTGCTTTACTGAAAACGAATTATATTACAAATATTTTCTTTTGTACTTATTACAACATTGCAAATAAACATAAAATTACAGTAAAATTAAATTTTGTACTGATGAGCTTTAAGCAATGATATCATTTGATCAAATATTTAGTTTAATTTTATTAGTTTTATCCAAGACTGTTCAACACAAGTATAGCTTCACTACAAACAACAGTTTAGATAGTGCCTTCTTCCTTAACTGTAAAAGTCTACAGCCTATTACGTCATTGGTGCTTCATTGAAAACGAATTATATTACAAATATTTTCTTTTCCAGTTATTGCAGCATTGAAAATGAAACTAATATTACAGTGAAATAAAATCTTAAACTGATGATGTTTCAACGATTAATAGCAATATATATCAAACATTCAATTAGATTTTATTTGTTCTTTTTAAGACTGTTTAAGACACATATGGTTTTCAGTAAAGCGCCATTGTCATAGTAGGTTATAGGCTTTTACAGGGAAAGAAGGAGACAAAACCCAAACTCTTCTTTGTAGATATTTTTGTTCGCTTCAAGCTGGATTTGCATATTCAATTTAAGTTTCACTCGTTTTAAGATTTATTTACTCATTTATATTAGTAACTACTGTTTGCTTGTTTTCTATGATCGTTTATTTAATTTCTGTTCGTTTTGGGTTTCATTTATGCCTCAATAGCAAAATAGCCGTCCTGGCTAAGTGGACATGCGCTGGGTTGAGAGTTCTTTGTCCAAGGGGCACGGATTCGATCCCTGGCGGGGACAGTTTCTTGGTTTGGGACGCCGGGTCAGTGGTGTGACCCTGTAAGCTTAGCCAGAGTTTACCCAGCTCTAAATGGGTACGTGGAGAAATCTGGGGAAGGTAAGCAGGAAGGGTGTGCGAAAGCACAGGATGGCTGGCCCCCAGCCCCCCCCATTGCACTTCCTGGCTGAAGGTCACGAAACGGAGATCAGCACCGCCGGTTTGGACCTTAAGGGTCTAGTGCTGCCATACAATAGCAAAATAGATCTGTTCGTTTTAAGCTTGACTTGTAGATTCAACTTAAGCTTCACTCGTTTTGAGATTTATTTATTCATTTATATTAGTACCTGTTATATGTTTTTTTTGCTATGACTGTTTATTTAATTTCTGTTCGCTTTGGGGTTTCATTTGTTCTTTAATAGTAATTGCTGACTTTTTTTTAGTTTGAGTTATTGTAAATTTCCTTTTCTTCTGATCTTAAGTTTAATATGGCCTTTACCTTTATTGTTTAGAAAACTTCTTTTCGGAAAGTTTTTTTTTTAAATTAATGTGAAAAAATATCAAAGGCGACAGAAGAAACATTGCGGATGAAAAAATGGAGAATTGTTTTGAATTTTTTATCCAACTTAATTTTGACAAATCAATGCTTGTAGGATTATATAACTTTAACAAAATGGATATTATAATGAAATAGTAAGTTTGAAGCCAATGTTTTAACCCTTTTTATACCTAAGACATTACAAGAAATTATCATTTTCAAGGGTCCAAATAAAGATTTAAAACTAAATTTGCGAGAAAACTGATTATTATATTCAGAAAAAGCATAAAAAATGGCCTCTAGTGGAATATTCCCTTTATTTGTAGGTCAATAATATGAACTGTTCAATATTTACCCTTTTGTTTTAGCACTACGATGTACGAAGATGTTATCTTTATCTACTATTCCTACTTAGGCCACGTTTTCTTCTGGTCCCTTACGGACAAACTTGAAAGTAAATTAGCCAATGAAGCTGCGTGTAAACTAGCCTATATCCTTTCATTGGCTGATTTACTGTACAGTTTATCCTTAAAACGACAGATAAGAACGCGGCTTTAATAGCACTTGTTTCGCCATCTAATTCAAATGTGGCGTTTTATATGTGTTAGCGCTAAATTGCAGTAATATCAAATCTTTTGCACGTGAAATACACACATTGTCAAAATGTCTAGTCTAAGAGGGTCAAATAACAATGGTTTTGATGAATGGGTAAATTAAATATTCTTTTTCTTAATATGATGCACTGTTGATTAGCAAGATGCACAGCAATAGTTTTTTTGCTGACTCCCAAATGTTGCTGGGCTATCTTCAGCCTAGGCTACATTTAGGCCTATGAATTTTTCAGAAATGCATCTACAGCAATAATTTGATAGAACAGATTTTGTTGGGATTACAATCTTTTTCGTTCAAATTATATAGCTTTTAAGTTGGTTAACCTTTAGTTTAAAGGCTTTTTACTTGTTTATTCTGCTTAGGACAGAAATCAGATGGAAAAACAAAAAGGTAGATGTATAGGCTATAAGATTCCATAACTGAGATAGAGACAAAGTGAAAGTGCTACTAGATGTCTTTTTAGATGCTCTTTCCAAATATAATAATTGTTTCATTTGTAGATACACAAAAACATGTTTATTTTTCAGAATTTTGTTGAAAAAATTGTACAGCAGTGAAAGAAGTTAAGATAAAATTTCTACCCCTACAATATTTGTTAACTAGTATTATTCTGCATATTATGAAGTAAGAATTGCTTTTGTAAAATATTTCCTTGTATAGTTGACTAACCCTGCACTTATACCATCATGTGTACTTTCATTGTTATAGGGTAAAAAACCAGTATCCAATTGAGCAAAATTATGTAAAACTAAAACCCTCACATCATGTTACCAAAGAGGAATTGAGAAGGATTGGGTATATTAATGAATGGCTAAAAGTCTAAGCTATGCATCAATAGGGTTATTATTCAAATTACTGATGATCAACCACTTGAAACTATTAGTTTATTGACTTACCTGCAGGGACCTCTTTTTGGAAATACCAATTATCCTATTTTGATGTATTTATCCTGTTAGTGTTTCAGTTTTATTCATATATTAACAGAAAGCTGATTTTCTTCTGATTCTAGAAATGTAACTTTTATTGCTTCATATTTATTCTATAAATCACAAATATTTAAATATAATTTTTCTTTTCAATTGCTTTTCAAAACAGAGACCACATTTTCAATTTATGCTGACAAATCATTGGTGAAAATTTGACAAAGAAGGCAGGGTCTTGTTACTGCCCTCACATTGCTTCATGTTGTAGTAAAAAGGGGGGGTCCAAAAACCCATTGCTATTTTTCTGGAATGCCAAAGAAAAGTGGTGTTTCCCAAAAAGAGGTCTTTTACCCTATATATTCATAAATTGATTTAAAATAATATACAATATCCAACAGATTGAAAATTCTCTTACAATCAGATATGAAATTGATTTATCAGTTTTACTGCCATTCTGTTCAGTATGGCACTATTAAAAATTTAGTTTTAGGTTTATTGAATTTGACTGTTTTTGACCAATGCCTGTTGAATATATTTAGAAAGCCAATGGCTTGTTGCAGTACAAACACAAGAAATGACAGCTAAAACAGCAACACTGCAAAAAAAAAATATCCATCAGTAAAAAACAACTATATTACAGAAACTGTTTTCATAGAACTCAGTTTCAATGAGAGCACTTTTAAATGTTTGTGCTGTTTGGGCAGAAACTATGGTATCAGGTAAACTATTCCAAAGTTTTGTTGCTTGTTTAATAAAGCTACATTGACCTATTTTCTTGTGCATTTGCAGCTGAAACTGTTTATACAAGTTTTGTCAAGAGGCTGAGTAATGACTAAGTTTGAAGAAATCAGCTCAGTCCACATTATCAACACTCATCATAAAACAGAACATATTGATCAGGTGAATCCTATCCTATTGAAACTCCAGAGAAGAAAGTCCCAAACATTGCAGTCAACTCTGATACTGTAAATTACTCAAACATGGCACAAATTTTGATGCCTGATGTTGAACCTTTTCAATTTGCTGCAAGTCATATTTCCATTTTGGATACCACACAGAGGAACAATATTCTACCATCAGGCATACTATTGTCTTGTATAGTGTCATAAAAGTGTGAAGGTTAAATTTCCTGAAGCTTCTCTTAATTCAAAGCAGACTGTAATTAGCATTTCATGAAATTGTTGACACATGCTTGTGAAAATTTTACTGGTTATCAAAGTGAATACCTAAATTCCTTACTGAATTCACTGATGAAACAGGCATATCACCAAAAAACTAATGATAGGTTGAGCTTTTCAAAAAGTAATGAAGTACAAAACATTTTTGATGGTTTACAAACATGGAGTTCAATTTACACTAATCATTTAGGGCATTCAGATCCTCTTGAATAAGGGAAATGTCTACTGGGGAGGTAACACTTTTATACAGTTTTAGCTTATCCACAAACAATTTGACAGTGGAGTGACAAAATAATTCAGGCAAATCATTGACAAACACACAAAATAACACTGGACCTAAACAACTGCCTTGTGGCACACCACTCAAAACCAGGCTCTCACTTGAAAGTGCACTACCAGCTATAACTTGCTGGGAATGGCCTGATAAGTAATCTGTAATCCAAGCTAAAGTTCTACTGTCTAGCTTATACTTTTCACATTTTTCAAGCAAAAAACTAACTGAAACTGTGTCAAACACTTTACTGAAGTCAATGTACAAGCAATCAAACTTCAAACTAAAATCAGCCATATTTTGGAAATCTTGCAACTTCTAGCAACTGTGTATTACATGACCTGTTTTTTCTGAAACCATGTTGTGATGGATGCCATAATTTATTTTGCTTGAAGTAATCCTGTATCCAAGATACAATAATCTTTTCAAGAACTCTGGAAAAAATTGAGGTGTTTGAAACTGGACAGTAATTTCCAAATTGGGACTTAGGTCCTCCTTTATGGAGTGGCTTTACGACTGCTTTTTTTCATGCTAAGGGGCATTTACCACTCAATAGACAATGGTTAAACAAAAATATGATTTAGAAAGAATTGATTTAGATTTACTTAGTGTGTTTTTAACCACATATGTTAACCTGTTTCTTGTGCCAAAAATAAGGAATTAGGTTTGAATTTACAGTCCATTCTAGAGCTTGGATTAAATTGGATGTGTGGGTGAACAATTATTATATTTGAAAAGAGTACAAAAAAGATATTGAATAATGTATTCATCTTGTTGCTACCTCAGTTATGGAATCTCACATATAGTTGCCAACAAAAACTGCACACAGTTTAATTCCACATTCAATTCTCTTTCGAAGTATAATGATCACTGCTGCTGTAATTGCATCCTCTAATGGAGCTAGTTATAGCACTTGGGTATAGGCTACACAAAGGTCCTTGAATTAAACAAGGTATTTAAAAGGTCTACTTCTCTTCAAGGCTTTATTTCTCATTATGGATCAAGTATTAATTGCCCAACCCCCTATTCTGAGGGGAGGAGAGACAATTACCTGTGCTCTCCAATTGGCATTCCTTCAGAAAACCTATCAGAGTCTGTTTGAAACTTGCCAGCACCAAATTGACATAAAATCTAAATTATTGGTGAATAACTTCTAAAGTAAATTTTAAATTTTACAGTCTCCATAAAACGACACAATTTTTTCTAAAAATTAAACCACACTTAAAATTTTTGAATCCCCAAAAGTTGGCTTGATGTGATGTTCTAGTAGATGGATTTTGAAACTAGTTTTTTTCTTATTGTTGTGGATACGTGTTGGTAAGGTGTTTTCGTTTTCATGTATGATGTGTAATTCTAATTATGTTGTTGTGATTTAATGATTTGGAAGAAGCAGAAAAAAGGAAACAAAGAAATAATGCAATACAGACCAAGAGAGTAGAGCTAAATAATACTGAGACTGGAGTCAAAGCTGTCTTCTGGTATTAATTGGGATAGATGTCTGTATATCAACTATAGAGATTGTATCCTTATACAGCATTCAATTTTCCTGAGATAGATGATCCTAAGCTTTGGTATTAATCCTTTGCCCTTCTCTATTAGAGATGTGATGTCAATTTACAAAAAGAGAAATACCATTTTAAATACACTTTGTTCCAGTCTGTTACCGTTCAAACTACTCTGTGCAAGCTGTTTGAATTAGTTGTTATACATGAGTTTTTAGAGCAAGCATCATGCTTCACTTCATTAATTGGGTATCCAGCATGGATTTGGGCATTCCAGGGAGGAGTCTGCTGCTGTCAATTTGCTTGTTTGGTAGAAAAAGACAATTTTTTTTATTGAAAGATTAATTTGGTATTTTTAATTTTATATTTGTTCCTTAACAACACATTACAAAAAATGTCAAATAATAGTGGAAAACTTTGGCAATTCTGGGCATGTCAAATTTGAAAAAGTTTTAATTGGTGAAGTTTCAGTAATCACCAATTTTTTTTTTTTGGGGGGGAGGGGGATTTCTTTTCTTTTTTTGGCAATTCTGCAAAAATAAGTGCTAAAGTCAAAATGGACAATATTCCATAAATTAGAGGTTTCTGTTCAGGCATAATTTTCTTTACTTAAGCCCAAATCAGGGCACAGGAAGAATTTTCAAGCTGCTCTCTAAACCCATTCTCTACTTGTAAGTCTTAAAACATTAGGTGTGAACAGGTCTAAACTTAAAACAAAAAAAAAAGTTAGCTAAGAGTTAGCTAAGTTTGTTCTTACCAGTTGAACTAGAATCAAAGCAAATTTGTTTTTTTTTTCAATGGTAGGACTCATTTTGTAGAATTAATTAAAAAAAAAACTGTCCGAAAAATAAGTTTTTCAATGAAAAGTAAAGGCCATTTTAAACTTAAGCTCAGCAGATACAAATACCTGTTAAAATTCAAACTCAAACGACCAGAAATTGCTATTAAAGAATAAATGAAACCCAAAACGAACAGAAATTAAATAAACAATCATAGCAAAAAAACATACAACAAGTAATAATATAAATGAATAAATATATCTTAAAGCAAGTAATTCTTAGATTGAATATGAAAATCAAGCTTAAAATGAAAAAAATATTTTGCTATTGAAGTATAAATGAAACTTAAAGCAAACATAAGTTAAATAAACAATCAATGCAAACAAACATACAACAGATACTGATGTAAATGAATAAATAAATCTTAAAACGAGTGTAACTTAAACTGAATGTGCAATTCAAGCTTGAAACAAACAAAATCACTACAAACAAGAGTTTGGGTATTGCCTCCTTCTCTCACTGTAAAAGTCTAAAACCTACTGTGTCATTGGCACTTAACTGAAAACCAATTTTATGACAAATATTTTTTTGTACTTAATATTGAAAATAAACATTAAAATTATAGTAAAATTTTGAACTGATTAGCTTTCAGCAATTGATATCATTATACATCAAATATTCAGTTTAATTTATTAGCTCTTTCTAAAGTTGTTCAAGACAAATATAGTTTCACTACAAACAAGAGTTTGGATACTGCCCCCTTCCTTAACTGTAAATAAAAACCAAAAGCCTACTGCGTCATTGGTGCTTAACTGAAAACGAATTATATTACAAATATTTTCTTTTCCGGTTCTTACAACATTGAAAATAAAAAAAATACAGTGAAATAAATTCTTGGACTGATGGATCTTGCAACAATTAATATCATTATACATCAAATATTCAATTTGATGTTGTTTATACTTTCCAACACTATTCAAGATGCATATAGTTTTCAGTAAAGTGCCAATGATGCAGTAGGTTTTAGACTTTTACAGTGAGAGAAGGAGGCAATATCCAAACTCTTTTTTGTAGTGATTTTTGTTCGTTTCAAGCTTGATTTGCATATTCAGTTTAAGTTTCACTCGTTTTAAGATTTATTTATTCATTTACATTAATATCTATTGTATGTTTGTTTGCATTGATTGTTTATTTAATTTCTGTTCGTTTTAAGTTTCATTTATACTTGAATAGCAAAATATTTATTTTCGTTTTAAGCTTGATTTTCATATTCGATCTAAGCATTACACGCTTTAAAATCTATTTATTCATTTATATTATTACTTGTTGTATGTTTTTTGCTATGATTGTTTATTTAATTTCTGTTCGTTTTGAGTTTCATTTATTCTTTAATAGTAATTTCTGGTCGTTTTGGGTTTGAATTTTAACAGGTATTTGTATCTGCTGAGCTTAAGTTTAAAATGGCCTTTATTTTTCTTTGAAAAACGTATTTTTTTGCAAAGTTTTTTAAATTAATTTTTGTTTCTTTTATGATTGCAAAAAGTTTTCAAGTTTTTGAAAAATTCCTTATTTCAAAATCAAACTTAAAAAAAAGCAAATGTTCATCAAAGTATCAAAACTGGTATCAAAGTAACAATATCAAAGCGAAAAAATGGGTTTGTGCCAACGTTGGAGTTTTTATTATCTGATGTTTGAACTATTTTTACCAAAATGGCTATCTCAAAATTTTTATTGGATGGGTTTGGGGAAAAAGGGCGTGGGGGGGGGGGCTAATTGCCCTTTGGTCTCTTTTGACTCTTTAAAAGTGAACTAGAACTTTCTATTTTTAATCAAATGAGCCCTCTCTGAAGTTTATACACGCATCCCTTCTATGAGAACCATATATATCCCCAGAGTATAACTTAAAATGCCTTTCCCTGGGCCCTGGGGGTTGTGTTGACCCTGGAGCTCTAATATCTGATGTTTGAACTATTTTTAACAAAATGGTCTCATCAAATTTTTATCGGATGGGTTTATCCATCCGATAAACCCAAAGGTATAAAAGCCCTCTACGAAGCTTATACGAGCATTCCTTCCATAACAACCATATATGCCCCCAGGGCATAACTTACAACGCCTACCCCTGGGCCTTGGGGGCTGTGTTGACACCGGAGTTTTTGTTATCTGAACTTTGAACTATTTTTAACAAATGTCTATCTCAAAATTTTTATCTGATGCATTTAGGGCGTAGAGGGAGGGAGGGGGGCTAGTTTCCCTCCCATCTCTTTTGACTCTTAAAAAGTGAACAAAGATCTTTCAATTTCCAATCAAGTTAGCTAAGAATCTGCTGATCTTGAACTATAGGTCATAGCAAGGTTGTTCTTACCAGTTGAACTAGAATCAAAGCAAATTTTTTATTTTCTCAAAGGTAGGAATCATTTTGTAGAATTAATTAAAAAACTTAAGCTCAGCAGATACAAATACCTGTTAAAATTCACGCTCAAAACGACCAGAAATTACTATTAAAGAATAAATGAAACCTGAAATGAACAGAAATTAAATAAACAATCATAGCAAAAACATACAACAAGTAATAATATCATAGGTAGCGCAATAGCGCTGCCTATGTAAAGAACAATGTTGGCACAATGTATTATTTATTTTTTGTTTTCTTTTTTTTCCATACCAAGGCACTTCGTATCGAAGGCGTTGTCATAGAAACTTGGAAAAGGGCTCATTCGACTGGAAATTGGAATGGCTAGTGCCCTTTAATAGTCGAAAGTGATTGGAAGGCAACTAACACTCCTGCCATGCCCACCATTTCCCCAAACACATCCAATCAAAATTTTGAGATAGCCATTTTGTTCAGCACAGTTGATTTCCAGTTAGAAAATATGTTTTTGAGGAGGACACTCCCCCACAGCCCTCAGGGACAGGGTTTTAAGTTATGCCCTGGGGGCATATAATAACAATGTTAGCACAATGTATTATTTATTATTTTTATCCTTTAGAGCAGGGCACTTTGTATCGAAGAATTCGTCGTAGATACTTCGAAAAGGGCTCATTCAATTGGAAATTGGAGTGGCTTGTGCCCTTTTCAATAGTCGACAGTGATCGGAAGGCAACTAACACCCCTTCCACGCCCACCATTTCCGGAAACAAATCCAATCAAATTTTGAGATAGCCATTTTGTTCAGCGTAGTTGATTCCAGATAGAAATTATGTTTTTGAGGAGGACACTCCCCCACAACCCTCAGGACAAGGGTTGTAAATTATGCCCTGGGGGCATATAAGGTTTTTATAGAAAACGTTGTCATAGAAATTTCAAAAAAGGCTCATTCGATTGGAAATTCAAAGTGCTAATGCCTTTTTTAAGAGTCGAAAGTGATTGGAGGGCAACTAACACCCCTCTCACGCCCACCTTTTCCCCAAACACATCCAATCAAAATTTTAAGATAGCCATTTTGTTCAACGTAGTTGAAAGTTCTGGAAATTAGGTCTTTGAGGATGACAGCCCTCAGGGCAAGGGTTGTAAGTTATGCCCTGGGGGGCATATAAGGTTTTTATAGAACGCGTTGCCGTAGAAACTTCAAAAAGGGCTCATTTGATTGGAAATTGAAATGGCTAGTGCCCTTTTTAATAGTCGAAACTGATTGGAAGGCAACTAACACCCCTTCCAAGCCCACCATTTCCCCAAACCCATCCAATCAAAATTTTAAGATAACCATTTTGTTCCATGCAGTTTAAAGTTCAGGAAATTATACCTTTGAGCAGGACAATCCCCCCACAGTCTTCCGGGCAAGGGTTATAAGTTATGCCCTGGGGGCATATAAGGTTTTTATTGAAATCTTTGTCGTAGAAACTTCAAAAAGGGCTCATTCGATTGGAAATTCAAAGGGCTAGTGCCCTTTTTAATAGTCGAAAGTGATTTGAGGGCAACTAACCCCCCTCTCACGCCCACCTTTTTCCCAAATACATCCAATAAAATTTTTTAGATAGCCGTTCTATTGAACGTAGTTGAAAGTTTTGTAAATTAGGTCTTTCAGGATGACAACCCCTCCCCCCCACAGCCCTCAGGGCAAGGGTTTCAAGTTATGCCCTGGGGGCATATAAGGTTTTTATAGAAAGCAATGTTGTAGAAACTTCAAAAAGAGCTCATTCGATTGGAAATTCAAAGGGCTAGTGCCCTTTTTAATAGTCGAAAGTGATTTGAGGGCAACTAACCCCCCTCTCACGCCCACCATTTTCCCAAACACATCCAATAAAAATTTTAAGATAGCCATTTTATTCAATGTTGTTGAAAGTTCTGGAAATTAGGTCTTTTAGGATGATAACCCCCTCAGAGCCCTCAGTGCGAGGGTTGTAAGCTATGCCCCGGGGGCATATAAGGTTTATATAGAAAGTTGTTGTAGAAATTTCAAAAAGGGCTCATTTGATTGGAAATTAAAATTGACCTTTTTAATAGTCGAAAGTGATTGGAGAGTAATTAACCCCCCTCTCACGCCCACATTTCCAACACTATTCAAGACTCAACAAATCAACAAGACACTCAACAAATGAATGTGCATCATCAGTTTAATATACATATACTGATATTTAGTAATCAAAATGTTAATATTATTTGATTTATTAAAGTTATAAAAGTTAAAATATTTATATTTTTTTCAGTAAAGTGCAAATTATGTTCTGGCCTTGGGAAGGAATAGGGGCTTTGAGCCCAACTTAAGTTAATTTCTGTTCGTTTGGAGTTTGACTTGGTTATTTATTGTAATTTCTGTTCGTTTTGGGTTTCATTTGTTTATCGATGCTGATTTGTGGTAGTTTCACGCTTGGTAAATTATTTGATTTTATTTTTGCTCATTTTTTGTTTAATGGAGTTCTTTACTTTTCTTTGAAAAACTTATTTTGTGGAAAAAGTTTTGTTAATTAATAAATGAATAAATAGATCTTAAAGCGAGTAATGCTTAGATTGAATAGGAAAATCAAGCTTAAAACGAAAAAAATATTTTGCTATTGAAGCATAAATGAAACTTAAGACGAACAGAAATTAAATAAACAATCAATGCAAACAAACAAAACATACAATATTCATTAATGTAAATTAATAAATAAATCTTAAAACGAGTGAAACTTAAATTGAATATGCAAATCAAGCTTGAAACAAACAAAAATCACTACAAACAAGAGATTGGGTATCGCCTCCTTCTCTCATTGTAAAAGTCTAAAACCTACTGCGTCATTGGAGCTTTACTGAAAACTATATGCGTCTTGAACAGTCTTGGAAAGTATAAACAACATCAAATTGAATATTTGATGTATAATGACATTAATTGTTGAAAGATCCATCAGTTCAAGAATTTATTTCACTGTAATTTTATTTTTATTTTTAATGCTGCAAGAACTGGAAAAGAAAATATTTGTAATATAATTCGTTTTCAGTGAAGCGCCAATGACGCAGTAGGCTTTTGGTTTTTATTTACAGTTAAGGAAGGGGGCAGTATCCAAACTCTTGTCTGTAGTGAAACTATATTCGTCTTGAACAATTTTAGAAAGAACTAATAAATTAAACTGAATATTTGATGTATAATGTTATTAATTGCTGAAAGCTCCTCAGTTCAAAATTTTACTATAATTTTAATGTTTATTTTCAATATTAAGTACAAAAGAAAATATTTGTAATAAAATTGGTTTTCAGTAAAGCACCAATGACGCAGTAGGTTTTAGACTTTTACAGTGAGAGAAGGAGGCGATACCCAAACTCTTGTTTGTAGGGATTTTTGTTCGTTTCAAGCTTGATTTGCATTCTCAATTTAAGTTTCACTCGTTTTAAGATTTATTTATTAACTTACATTAATAACTATTGTATGTTTGTTTGCATTGATTGTTTATTTAATTTCTGTTCCTCTTAAGTTTCATTTATGCTTCAATAGCAAAATATTTTTTTTCGTTTTAAGCTTGATTTTCATATTCAATCTAAGCACTACTCGCTTTAAGATCTATTTTTTCATTTATATAATTACTTGTTTTATGTTTTTTTTTTGCCATGATTGTTTATTTAATTTCTGTTCGTTTTGAGTTTCATTCATTCTTTAATAGTAATTTCTGGTCGTTTTGGGTTTTGAATTTTAACAGGTATTTGTATCTGCTGAGCTTAAGTTTAAAGTGGCCTTTACTTTTCTTAGAAAAAACTTACTTTTCGGATTTTTTTTTTAAAATTAATAAATAATAAAACAATGGAGCCGTATGGCCTTTACTATAGGCAACACTATAGCATTGCCTCGGATTATCAATCTTCAAAGCATTATGCATAAGGAAATAGCAGAGATATGAGGCTGAAAACTCCATTACTGAAGATGGATACTTGAACACAAGGCCGTACCCAGGATTTTTTTTTGGAGGGGGTTTTACTCAAAGATTTTTTTTCGGGGAGGGGGGGGTTACCAAAAAAACCTCAAAAAACGCATACAAAATTTGTTTATATCCATTTTCGTTACGTTTTTACGAGTCAAAAAACATTTCGGGAGGGGTTCAAACCCCCCCACCCCTCTGGGTACAGCCTTGCGAACACATTTTCCAATGTATAATTTGACTGTAGATTCATTCCCAAAAGGTTTATTCACCTAGCTTAAAACACGAGATGACAAAAAAGCCCCTAAACTAAAATTTTTGCCTAAATTAGACAACAAGTACCAACATTCACCCATTTGACCCCTTCAGGTTCATGAACTTTCATAAAATCATAAATATTTGCAGTAAATGAATAAAACCTGCTGATATGGATTTAAAGCTCTTAATACTGTAAAAGTGGGTTCTAGCTCGAATAAAATTCAAATTTGGCTTAAAATTCAGGTCACATCCTAGGTCACACTTAGCAGAGAGTACAGTTGAAGAGAAGCAAACCTTAACCTAAGCTTGAAAAAAAAAACCTTAAAGTTAAGACAGTTACTTTTCATTACAGTTGTATCTCAAGTTTTTCAAAGGTTTTTTTTTTTTCCAGAAAAGTTTCATATTTTTGGTAAAAATTAACTTTTTCAAGCAGTAAATATTATGTTTTACAATATTTGGTACCTATTGTTTTAACTTACCAAAAACAATGCTTAGAAAAGATACTACAATTTAAGGTAGGAAAAGAGGGATAGTAAATTTTCACTTTAATGGACATCAGTATTTCTAGAGCTGTAAGTTTTCTGAAGTTTCCTTATTTTATATTCCATTATGTAGGTATCAACTATTTTTTTCAAAATTTTTTTTCTATTGCTGAGCACTAGGCCTTGGAAATTAGTGAAACTTGACATTCTACATTTTTGTTTGTGTTCAATACTAGCATTATATCTGATTGCTCCTTACCTTTAATTCAATATATTGTGTAAAGTGGAATTTAACAAAGATCTCGATGAAACCCTGAATTTTACAGTACCTACAAGAAAAAGCATGAAAAAAAAGGGATTAATTATGGGACATGTCAAGCAATTGAACTTTCAGTGAAGCTAGTCTGTTATGCTATGCCATTTAAAATTTCAAAGCCGTATGCCATTTAAAGCATTCCTATGCTCACCATTTTTGTAATTTAAGGGCTAAGACTTCCCAGGAGGGACACAAATGCCCCTGGCTAAGTTCTAGTTAAAAAAGAAACAGACAATATTTGCTAAAAGATCATTTTAGGACTATTGTGAGATATATTAAGTTTTCCTTTGTTATTGTTGCAGCATGGTTGTAGTTAAGCTAGCCTATTAGGCTACGTCATTTAAATATTTAGGATGTGCCCCGCAACCAAATAACCAACATACAAGTAAACCACAGCCTAGTTGAAAGCAAACTACAACAATAATAATCAAAAGTTTAAAAGCACGTTTTGAAAAAAAAACTACCTATTGAGAAAAATTGTCATTTTAAGCTGATTCAGGAATGGTAATTATTATGCAGAAATTTACAGGAATTTCAAAAAAGAGCCCAAAACCCCTTGAAAATAGTGTTGAATTTAACAGAAATGTACACCATTGAAATCACTCTAGTTAAAACCATAATAGGGTAATTACAGTCCCCCACCTTGAACAACAAGGAAAATCACTTCTTATTTTGCATGGGAAGCACTTGTGTCTGTTTTTTTTTCTGTTTTTTTCCTATGACTGATTGTATCAATCAGTGGTTGTAGAATGTTGCAAAAAAGTTAACTTGAAAGGAAATCACAAAATCTATTGCTCTTTGTAAGTAACAATAGAGATCACACAGCAAAGTGGCATTTTCGGCCATTTTTTTTTTTTTACCAAAAAGCGTCATTTTTTCCCCAAAGAGGGCCAAATGCCAAAAAGTAGGAATTCTCAGGTATTCAATCTATTTTCATGATCTAAAACCTTTGCACAAGGGTTTTGAGCTGCTCCCCTCCTACCTAAAAAAAACTAGAGGAAAGTGGCATATTTTTGTATTTTTTGCCACAAAACATCAGTATTTGCCCCGGTAGGGTCGAAGTGCTGGGAAAGGCAATTTATAATGTAGCCTCTTGATTTTTCATGGTCTTTAACCATAAACAATAGTTTTTTGGGCCCTTCATTTTGAAAAATGGCCCTAAAGTCTGACATAAATGTTACAACAAATTCTGTGCATCTTCATGATTATCAGCTGATAATGACATGAATACTGCAGTGATTACCAAGGTTTTTGATAAATTGTCATCAGACAATTATCTTTGTTCATTAATAAAAGAAACTGTGCCCTAGCAAAGTGAATTTTTATGTTATTTTGTGCAACAAAATATCATTTTTTTGCCCAAAAAGGGTAAAAAATGCCAGGAAATAATTCTAAGCTAGCCAATCTATTTTTCATGTTCTAAAACACCATACAGGAGGTTTCGAACCCCCTCCCCTATTTAGAAAAAAACAGCTCTATAGTATGTAGATCAAGCCTTGCAGTATGAAGTTAGTGCTGCAGTGAGTTCTCTCTTTACTCATAAAGTATCATCTGATAAAGACATAAATGCTGCAGTGAATACCTCAATTGTCAGCAGATAATGACCTTTTTATGTAGTAAAGGAGATTTTGATTAGTAAGTTACTTTACTACTTTTAAGTAGTAAAGGAGATTATCAGCAGGTAAAGGATAAATGAAACCAAAGGAAAGAGAGCAGAATAGTGCAAAACCATGGAAAAAATTTGTGTTGCCCCATGGTTGGCTGCCTTTCCTGTTTTCCGCAAACACGTTTTTCAGTATTTTGGTTGGAGTTAAAAAATAAAAAATAAAATAAAAATCAAATTCTTCATAGTAATGAATAGCAAGTAAATGGCAATCCTTATCGATAAGAAAAGCATAAGATCCTAAATATGGATAACACTAAATCAAAGAATCAACATTTATGGCAATTCAAAATATGTGTTTGTTTCAAGTTTGAAGACAAATATCCCAAGTTATTAGTACATAAAGAAGTTCGCATAATTATAGAGAAAAGAGGGGAAAAAACTTAAAAGGGGACAAAATCGATAAAATTACGCCGTCAAATTTAGTATGTATGAGTACCCATGAGCCGATATCTGAAGCCACTATAATAAGAAATATTCGATTGTGTATTTTCCCACAGAACAGATACGTTTTTTGTGTCTTCTTATTATTTCTTTCTCTTTTTTTTTTAGCAGGAGTAATTTTATTGATCTAGTTGTTCACTTTGAAAAAGCTTTAATTTTTTATAATTATGAAGTATAAAACCATCAAATATATTGGTTTTTGGCTTCCAAAATTAAATTAAAAATATCAATGTTACTCAGTAATGTTCAACCCTTTCAGCCTTTCTCAATAACGCCCTGCAATAGAAATTTTTATTTGATTTTCTTAATCTTAGTTTTAATGTTTACTTTGAACAAAATACTTTGAAGATGCTTTATTTTTTGTAATCACTAGGTCTGAAGGCATTAAATATTTTGGTATTTGATAACCAAGTTTAAAACTGTCGATGTTGTTCAAAAATGTCCGTCCAACGCTTCGGCATTGCTTAATTGAATTAATGCTGGGTGTTCACATCTTATTTTTCCTAATTAGGCTATTGTTTCATGTATTTTTTTGTAATTACTTTACTTTTTTCATTTTTATATACTTTTACTTTACTTGACATACTTTTTTCATTGCCTTTAAAAAATGTTTTGTCTCTATGCTTTGCTGCCCATCAAAAATTAAACAGAGATCATTGAAATATTGAGCGTTTTTTCTTCTTTAGCAAAAGTATTGTGTTCATAAAACTCAACCGTTTCATGAAATGTAATTAGACCAATAAAAAGATTTTTCAACTGAAAGTAATTCGTAAGTTGAAAACTTAAACAAATTGAAGTTACTCTGTGTATAAGAGGGACTGTTTCCTCCTGAGCACCTTGCTCATTAAACAAAAGTTTTTCAGTGCTTTGAAAAACCTTCTTTTTTTCAATTTAATGACCCTTGTGTTTTAGTAAATGTTTTTAAAGAACATTTGGACAAAAAGCCAAACTTCAGAGTAAAGATTAAGTGGCCATTCACACCGGGATTAATCGTAGTCGTAGTCGCGACTACGAATTGGCAAAAACTTCCGTTCACACAGGTCTCTGAGTCTCAGTCCTAGGCGTAATAATAGTTCAATTTGGATCAACTCAATAGCAACTAAGCTTAGGTTTTAACCAATTACATCGAAGATTAAAGGCAAAAAATTTGACAGGAATCTATCAACAAATGAAATGACAGAATTTTTTATACAATTCTAAAAAGGGTTATGCCAGCTTTGCCTTTTACTGAGAGTATCTGTCTTGGCTTTACTAAGTAAGCATCCCTAGTGGTATTTGAAAATGCAGCTAATAAAGATAGGGATGTTACTTTAGAGCAAGTAACCTCCAAGTCACCTCCCATAAATTTTGCTTCATCGAAGTATTCTTGTAATTTTTCTCTGTCTTATCATACAGAAACCTTCCGTTCTTTACATGCACAATAAGTTCTTCAATAAAATCAAATTCTTTTGCCATTCCATATCTGTACCATTTTCCCACTTCCTGTCAAATTTCTCGCCGCTAATCTTCGATGTAATTGGTTAAAATCTAGGCTTAGTTGCTGGTGAGTTGATCTGAATTGAACTATTATTACGCCTAGGACTGAGACTCTGAGACCCGTGTGAACAGAAAGTTTTTGCCAAGTCGTAGTCTTAGTCGAGACTACGACTACGACTAAGCCCCGTGTGAATGGTCACTTAAAGGGCAAAAGGATTCTATTAAGGTTTTCCTTAAGGAGCTTTGGAGGAGACAGTTCCCTTCATATAAAGAATAATCTGTTCAAATAGGTTTCAAATTTGTTCCAGTTTTTTTTTTAAAATTCAATTTGTGATTGTTTTCTAAATCATACGTAGGCCTAACCAAGAAATAATGTGGGATACCGGTCCTTAAACCCCTGATTAATTGCTGTGAAAATGTATATATCAACAATTGTCAATTGGTTAGTACCGCCCTACGTTGAATATACTTAAAAAAATGTGCGATAAATAATATTTTTTGTCAAAAAATCCTTGTTAATATTTCTACTGCAGAATTTCGGTTGGATGAAGAGGGGTATTATTGTTCATATGGATGGAAATTCTGTGAGACTTTTGATCTTCTACATTGCTGAATCCATCACAACCTCTACAATAGGATTCACTGATCGATAAATATATTAGCCTACATACATATCTTTAAATACATCGAATATTTCAAATAAATAGAAAAAGAGAAATATTACCATTTAAAATTGCCGAAAAACAAAGCTCCTAGCAGCATTTACCACCCCCAAAAAAATTTCCTGGTTGGGCTCATGATGGCCCCTTTTGCCTTTTCCACCTCTGTGCTGGTAGACATGGCAATGTAATATTTTAGCTGCATAGAGAAACATTTTAATTAATTCCTACCCCCCCCCCCCCTCCATACCCCTGTCAACATTTATTCGAATGCTCATGAAGAGTAAGCAGTTTGGTCATTAAAATATGTTGTTTTAGGCATTTACCCCCCACCCCCACCCGCACAATGACTCACCCCCTCCTCATTATATCTGATACGCAATTACACATCATCAAACTTAATTTCATTTAAAATAAGTGAATAAACTTGGTTTAATACAGTACTGCCACCGTGTGCCATTACTTCTGCTGCAACCGGGAAGCCTAAAATATAGTTTACTGGTACTTGTAAATCAATTAGTTTCTCAGAATTTTATATTGATTGCAAATTCGTCAGAATAAAACCAAAGCAGGTAATTTAGCGATGCTGAAGTTGTAGTTTCTTTTTTATTATCTTGTACTCTTTCTGTTCTATTAGCTCTTTGAGAACTTTAACAATAGTGTCAAAGCTGGTCCACAACACTGTCAAACTCTCTCACCTGGACGTCCATCTTTTCATTAGCAAATTCTTAGGCCTCAATGTCGATTCAGCACTCTCAACTGCTCGTTTTTAAGTAATAACTTTCGACCCGTAAAGAAGACATACAGTTCTTGAAAGATTTCAAACATTTTTCGGACTATAGAGGTGTTGCTGCAGTTGTTATCCCCAATGAGATTCTCTCTATGAGCCATGGATTAAATTTAGCGTACTTGTCTTCCCAGTTAGGCTCATATGTGTCTTTGGACACCCTGTCTAATACCAGACATATTGTTTGCATAATCATAGCTTTAAAACATGAGCACCTCTCTGCTCACGCTTTCCTTTTCTAAGACCTCTAGAATTTTTTCGGGAGTAATGCACTGCCAATTTATTCTTATGGTTGCTTATGTGGCAAACGTGCGCAAACAACCTATTTGGGAGCAAAAATACATTTAGGCTCGTTGTTTTCATGAAAAATGGCATTGATCTGTTTACAATAGTCTTTGTCAAACATATTCTTGCACCCCACACTTTATTTTTACTCGATTCTTTCTTAAATTCGACATGCCTAATTCCTTTCATTAAGCCATTCCTATGTACTTGAAATCCATCATCCAACTCACGTAATTTGCCAAGTTTGAAACTGACATGTGGGTTCCTTAGTTGGGCGTCGCTCCCTATACCACCCACAGCTCATAATCTACTAACCATATAACCTGTTATAAAACGTGACTGCTACCTTGCCGTCTTGCAAGTAACTGGTACTAGTTGCTAGTGAATGAGGTTTTTGCCCATTCCTTCCAATCAGTAAAACCGCTGGATTTGCTGACTGAAATTAATATTTTCATGTTCTTCCTTCAACCGAATGAAAAATTGTGGTGCCATCCGTAAAATCAGGCCATGTGTTGGTAAAACCACTGTATTTGCCGACCAAAATTAAGATTTCGGTAGATGCCATGTCATTAGTTTCATGTTCTTTATTTAACTGAATGGAAAATTGTTGTGCTGCCCGTAAAATCACTAAATGAGTCGGAACAACTGCGAGATCGAAATTACGGTACACGTCTTAACTGAATTAATTTTTTTTACCGTCTGTAAAGTCACGACACGAATCTACAACTGCTGCATTTACCGACCTAGATTGAGATTTTGGTAGATGGCATGCCAGTATTTTTATGTTCTTTATTTAACTGGATGAAAAATTTTGGCACCGTCCGTAAAGTCATGACACGAGTCGGTAAAATCGCTGCATTTACCGACCTAGATTGAGATTTCATTAGATGTCATGTCAGCATTTTCATATGCTTTATTTAACCAAATAGAAAATTATGGCAGCATCATTAATATAATACACGAGTCCGTAAAATTGCTGTATTTACCGATCGAGACTGAAATTTTGGCATATGTCATGTAGCTCATCTCTAATCTTATTACCACCATATTAAAAAAACTCATTTACCACACTATCAGCACCTGGGGCCTTATTATTCTTTAATCATTTAGTACTGTCACTAATTCTTCCTCACAAAATAAATTCTCTTTCACATCTAAAGTGTCACAAAGTTTTTCATTCTTCTTGTAATTCTATCACAGTTTAGAACATTCTCAAAATGTCCTGCCTATCTCCCTTTAACTCTTTTCTTATGACTAGTTGTGTCCCCATTCCTGTCTTTAACTGGACAAGTCCAGATTGAATATTCCCTCTCAGTTTATAGATTGAATATTCCCTCTCAGTTTATTAACATGCCAGTACAATATTTCACGTGATGACGACTGGCTGCAGCGGTCATACTAAATACGAAATACGAAATACCATCTAAAATTACCAATATTTTTTGGTAAGTATCGTTTGAAATTTGTGTTACAGAAAATACAAGCCATACGTGATAAAATACAGATTGTTCTTGTACCCCTTTCCGTGCTTTGAGCTAATGGCTGCGTAAACTTGGGTCTTCCCTTAAAACTTGTTTAGGGTGGAACCTGGTGGTTTTTGGAAGGAGGTAAACGTGAAGATATACATCCTAAATCTATGGGAGGGGTGGAGACTGGGCCCTCAAGGCTCAAGAATGGGCACAGGAAATAATTCTTCACACCCTCTCGTCTTGACAGCCTTTCTTTTGATTGCAGTTCTTTTGTTGCAATTTAATATCTCAATCTCTTTCAAAGGGGTACAGTGTCTTGAGATACATGGAAGGAGGACCGAGGCATCCATCGCTAGCTCAACCGTTTAGAGAATATGACGGTCCTGTGATAAAAATCGGTTACATTTGTTTTTCCTTTAAAACTATGTAAACAAGTTGAAGTTTGATTTTTTTTTTTCTTCCATAATACAACAAGTTGGAACTTGGGACACTAATCTGCCAAGTGTAACAGAAAAAAGACTGGAACTATAAAACCGGTGGATCCTCTTTTACTAATATTTCGGTTTTCAAGCCAACCACTCGAGAATTGTTCAAATCTATCATTGCTCAAGAAGTATTAGACTCCAGAAAAATCTGAAACCCTTTCATTAACAAAAATAGTAATAAACTGCACAATCTGATGCTACTTTTTTTTAGGGTGGCTATATGGCGGCGAAAAAAGCAAAGCTTGAAAAGCAGTTTGAAATAGAGGCAGACCTTCAAGCGAAGGAAGGAATCTTTAGTGGCATTTCAATATTCGTGAATGGCTTCACAGGTATTTTTATTCTCCTTTTAAGGTCAAAGAAAATTTAGTGATATTACTCATAATCTTGTCTTATTATGTTAGTAGCTTATCTATTGTTTTTAATAGTTTAAGTAAGTGTTCTATTCTTTTAAGTTTTTACAAAACCTAGGTTTACTTTTAGCTGAGCTTACGAATTTTTTATGCTTTTACGTGTTTTTAATGATGCTCGATAAGTAAAATTTGTTTATTTTCTCTGCTTTTTTGTAATAAATTAGTGAACAGTAAGCCACAGTAACCTCGTCTTAGTCCAGTTTTTGATTTTATTTTTCATTTTGTTATTTTCTTTCCTCTCTGAGTTTCATTTGTGGAGCTTTTATTTTATTATTTTTCTCAAGTTTGTCACTTGAATGAAGGAAGCTGACATAAAGTTGAGTTTTAGAACCAATAGCAAAAGTCTCGTATTTGAATCAGCAAAAGCTCTTTAAAACATGATATTGAAGATCTTAATTAATTTTGCTAATGGAAACACTAATAAACTATAAGTAAAAAATGAAGAAAAAATTAAAACAAATAAAACCTTTGCTATTTCTTGTTATATTTCTATGTCTCTGCTCTGATTATATTACATTGTTTCTTCTTGTTTGAATTATCATGGAGACGCTTTCGCATAATCTCTTCCCCGGAATCAAAGTCCGGGGCTTGCGGTAGGTTGCTGCAGACGACATGAAATTCAAGGTTCCGGATCAATCCTAATGCGCCACTTCAGGACAAATATCTTAGTTACTACTAAATATTGCGTCAAACTCTAGCTTATCTCTTCATAACAAGCTAAGCAACACATTACTTTTCGGGATTTTTTTTTTTTTTTTATGATCTATTTTTGGTATATATTACACACATACATTTAAGCAAAGAAGCAATCATGTTAAATCTTCAGAAGCAGACAAGGATTTTCAGTCTTTATAGTTGGAGGGGCTGAAATTTTTTCAACAAATATTGATACCGGCAATTTAAACAGGACATTTTTACTCATTACGAGTCCAACTTCATTTGGCTTACCAAGTCGGTAGGCTACTTAAAGTGGTATTTCTTCAACTTTAGTCCATTAGTTGGAGAGTTCAGGGTTGGACTCCAGACCAATGAAGACTATACTGCCCATGTCAAAAGCTGCAAAATAGCATATAATTGCAAAAAAAGGGGAAAAAAAGACTATAGCTTGGTACAGTTAAAAACTAATCGATAAACTGTTCTTTTGGCACTTTAGCCTGTGTATTGACCTTTGTTCTTTGTAGCATTAGCTACCAGAGGGTTGGATCCTGTAATGCTGTATTGATACATATCCTAGACTTAATGAAAATGTTATTTGTCTTATATTCTTTTGTTGGAAGTGTACAGACTATATAAGGCAGTGATTCAGTTCTTAATCAGAGCATTGCAAATTAAGTAATTTACCCAGACTGTATTCGTTTTATACACAACAAAAGCCCTAAATATTGCGTATCTAGGTATTGTTTCTACGTAAATTCATCCACTACGGAAAGGGATTGTGCCCTTGTACAAACTCTTTTTTTGTAAGGCATTTTTTTGAACTGCTATCCCACTGATGATAAACTGAGTAATATCACGGTAGCCTACCCCAATAGATATGGCATAATTTATTGCATTTTCAAAATTTTCGTCCAGTTCAGGAAACTGTTTTTCTATCTCGATGTATGTAGCTTTCATTGCTCACAGAAGCAATTGTATTCCTCTGGATAAAATCTGGTAGTATGCCAATCCCGAATCCCTGAGTTTTTCTCTTTAGGGTCATCAATTCATATAAGACTAAATATCTATTAAAAAATCTTATGCATTAGTTTAAGGCTATTAACTATTCCTTATTTTGTGGAACGATGTTGTTTTTGGATAATTCTTGTCTGATGTTTGGACTAATCACCATACCGCTAGTAAAGACAATATTGCCAGTTTTGTTATTAATAAGCAGAGTTTTTTAATCCTCTCGTGTGTTTGAGTTAATGCGACTCTACTGTTATATTGCAAGTTATATTTAGGGTAAATTATGTTTTTAACTTGAAGCATAATTTTGATTCTCCTTTTTTTAAGATCCTTCTGCCGAAGAATTGAAACAAATAATGGCTGCTAACTCTGGAACCTACCATCATTATCATAAACCTGGGAAAACTTCTTACATTATAGCATCCAACTTGCCAGACACAAAAATCAAACAATTGAAAACCTCTGAAGTATATGTTAAACCTCAATGGATAACAGAAAGTTTAAGAGCAGGAAAGTTGCTTTCTTATAGGGATTTTTTACTCGTGCCAACAACACTTGGTCAAAAGAAATTAAATTTTACAGCAGTAGATTCAGTAAGTCGTTCAAACTTAGATAGTGAATGTGAGAATGCTCAAATTGATTTGTCACTTTCAAAAATAATTGACGTTCGTAATGACTCCGAAGTGAGTTGGACTTGGACTAGTCAAGCTAGCTCTAATGATGGTGGCATTGACAAGCAAGTTTTGTCAACTGCAAAAGTAGACACGGAAATTGTTGAAGATCTTCGTCCGTCAAGTACCGAGTCGAATGTTGAGGATGTAGCTCTGGTTAATGAAACTGCTTTCTCTCGTAGTCATTCTCCTGTAGGGTATCAAAGACATCTAAGAGCTGGGGAAGAACATTTCCTGTCCGAGTTTTATAATCGATCCCGTCTTCATCATATTTCAACCCTTAGCTCTATGTTCAAAGACTATGTCTCTGAGCTTAGAAAAAAATCGAGTGGTGAATTTCCTGGGTTAGATGAATTGCTAAATAATAAAACTACAGAAACAAGCTCAGTTGATTTGAGCTCAGAAAAGGTTCTAATGCACATAGATATGGACTGCTTCTTTGTGTCTGTTGGTCTGAGGAATCATCCAGAACTTCTTGGTCTGCCGGTTGCTGTAACACATGCTAAATCTGATTCAAAGTCAAAGAAAAGTGAAGATCGTAATCGAGAACTTGAGTTTCGATATTACAAAGAAAGAGTAACAGAGAAAATGAAGGATGGCTCAGTCACTCGATGTAAATTTTCAACTGAAGAAGAGGACACGAAATTTTTTGGGAGGATCTCTGAAATTGACGAAACTGATAGTATGGCTGAGTTAGCATCATGTAGCTACGAGGCAAGGGCCAAGGGTATTAAGAATGGAATGTTTCTAGGTATTATTTTCTCTTTTTTTTTTAACGATGAAACTTCCAGTTTAAATTATGATTAAAACGATATCCGTATTCAGGGAAGAGGGGATGTATCCACTACCAAGATTGTTTTGAAGGACGCTCGTTGAAATTCGGAAATTTTATAAAAAAAACCTTTTTCATGTTTTCTAGCAAGCCTGGGAAAATCCTGTGGTAAGACCCTCATATTTTTCGAAACTGTGTCAATCTATAATGAAAATGAAGTTGTATAACTCAACTTTGAGTCATAATTTCCCGAGACATGATGTAACCAAAATTTCTTGAAGGACTATGAACCTTTGGATTGGGCTTTTTCTTGCTTTAGAGTTTCAAAAGTACTCTTCATTTCCTGAGAATTGGGGCTTGTAACTCTTCCATTGTTTTGGCAAAAGAGTGTGTGAATATAAAAGTGGCTCTTTATGTCTTTAGCCCTATTAACGTGTTTGTAAAACTCTGAAGTTTTTTCCCTCAAGACTGACCCGACTTTTTTATCTTTTCAGTTTTCCGTATTGTTTATTTTGCCTGTATTCATCTAAAGCGGTTAGAGTGGTCTTTGGACACTGGAGTCCTTATGTCTTCGTTTTTTTTTTGGCCAGCAACTACTTGGTTATAATTTTAATGGGGGGTTGAAGATCTGGTTTTAGGACTTCAAATCGAGAGTACTTTCTCTCATTGGATTTGAATTGTAGTTTATAAAGACACAAGCTTGGAATGAGCCTGCGTTTACGAATTCAAACCTTTTATTCGGACATGTAATTTTATCCTTGCCATTCAAGACTTTGACTTGTGTGCAAAACTTATAACTCTGAATTAAGTATAAATTATATTAATACGGTTTATTTTTAGCTTTATTAGAGTTATGCAAGAAAAAAAACTGACTAGTTGTATCGTTATTATTCGTGCTAGGAATTTTAACTGGGCTTAGTTGTTCGGTTTTCTTGTTGATGTATTTTTTTTTTTTTGGGGGGGGGGGGCGGGGTCGGGACTAGATTTCCAGGTCCTCAATTTCAAAGTTTCTCATACCCCCCTCTCAGCTTTTACGCGACAATTTTCGTGATAGAAACCTTTCTAAATAGCATGCTCTTCATTTCTTCTTTTCAATGTCAGGTATGGCTGACAGTAATGCTGTTTGACAAATTCAGCGAGAACCGAGCTTAATGGATTGGTCCTAAATGTCGAAACCACCGAATTCCAATCTAGCTCAAAAAGTCGTAACTGTGATTTTAGTATCCGTAATTTTAATGCAAGTTATTTTTAACTTTTTCAGAGTTCTGAAAGAATAAACACACTAGTTTTCCAAGACTTTTAAAATAAAATTTTAACCACCTTTGAAGAATAAAGTGAAAACAAAGGGTATCGAAAACTGAAAGGAGAGGTTGTCTCTGGTGCTTCTGAACCTTTTTTTTTTGGGGGGGGGGGGAGTAGATACTCTGACAGTGGAAATTTACACCAAAATAATCCACATTTTCGCCAAAAATTTCCCACACTTTCTCTAAAAGCTCATTCACAGCGATATTTTACTAGTACCGAGATTTAGCTAGGTCTATGGCCCAAGCTAGGTCCTAGATAAGTGTTTTCGATTTTAGATCTTGTTCGTCCATTCTCTAATACAGATTGATAAACGCCAGAAATTGGATCTCGGCTTGTTTATTGCATATTTCGAAAATTGTGTTTTCCCCAAAGTTGGTATTTAAGAATTCAAAAGCTCGCTGATAATAAATTAAGCCTAATATTGCAATATGGGCGTCCAAGATTAAATTTAGATGATTTAAATTTTGATTACCCCAGATCAAAAGGTGTTTTAATGTCTGGAAAATCAAATATTTAGTGTCTCGAGAATAGTTAACGATATCGAGTTGAAACTTTAAGGGGAGGTTGAACTCTTCATTAAATTTTTTTTACTTTCAGGCATGATTAATGGTGGTACTGTTCGACCGATTCAACAAGAACCAAGCCTAATGGAATCGCCTCTAAATAAAAAAAAAAAAAAAAAACTGAATTTAAAACCAACCTCAAAACTCGTAACTCAGAAAAGAACAGTAAAAATTTAAGACAGAAAGCAAATTTGCTAGATTCTTTAATTTCTGAATTTCTAGCCAAAGGAAGTAACAGATAAAGCAATCAAGGTATTGAATTTTTTTCTGACTGGTAATGTGGGGTTTTTTGTCTTTATACCTAGAGTTAGTATTGTTTTCATCGGGAAGCTTATAGACAAATGAGTGACCCCATGGATTCACAATGAAAAGCTCTGACTGCTGCCAAGATGGGTCTTGAAAAGGTCGTCGAAGTTTCAGTAGCCAAAAATAGGTTGCGTGATTCCTCTGATCCAAATCTTCTGAGCATGCTTATGAAAGGAGTCATTATCTTGAGATAAAAAATAATGATTTAAAAAAAAAAAATTCTTAGTTGACTTTCTTTTTGGAGCCCATTGTTGGCAAGAACCGTTGTTTGATAATCTCCTCGATGCCACTGATAAAGTCTACGATGCTACTAAGCAGTTCTGGATGGAAATCAATATCAGCAAGACCGAAGTTGTGGTAACTACGAGATATGAACTAGATAATTCACCCGTCATCATCACAGGCGAGAGACAGGTTGAAATGGTAAACCATTTCTTGTACCTTGGTAGCTTACTTTCCTCTGGGTTCCAGGCGTTTACCCCCCCCCCCCCCCTCGGCAATTAACCCCCCCCCGGAAAATACCCCCCCCCCCCCCGTGGACAATACCCACCGGTAAATACCCCCCCCCCCCGCAGACAATACCCACCGGTAAAAACCCCGGGGGCATTTTCCGCGGGGGTATTTTCCGGGGGGGGGGTAAACACCGGCCACCTCTCCTCTGATAGCTGTCGTAGCTCTAACGTGAAACGTCGACTTGCACTTGCTAGCTCTAGTTTCTGAAGGCTAGCAAAACTCTGAAAAAGTAATCATCTACCCAACAAGCTCAAAATGTGCCTATTCAACAGTTTAGTAATTCTCACAGTCACGTATGGATGCGAAACATGGAACCTGAAAACTGAAGACGAAAGAAAACCTCTAGCTTGTGAGATGAGATGCCTCCGTCGCATCGCTAGAATCAAATACATTAACCACATCAAAAATGTGGAGCAACTTCAAGAAACAGCCACTGCGCTGGTTCGGCCACTTTAGGCGAATTGAGCCGAGCTGCCTGCCAAAAATCTCCCTTGAAGGATCTCTGCATGGTTATCGTCAACGAGGCAGACCATGAAATCGATGGACGGACGGAAAATGCATTTCGATTTCGACCAAGTCGAGTTAGCCCAGTTATCACGTACTTCACCTCGTAGAACAATGTACCGAGCCCTTACGCATGAGCTTGCAGGAGGAGTGTCCCCAAAACGTTCAACGAGGATGACCGGGACCTAAGTAAGTAAGCAAGTGTTGGAATGTTGCTAATCGAACAGTGCTGGCGTTAAGTTAAGAAAGGTCTGAGCTGTCTGAAGAACTAACTTTTTGTTTTCATATCAGGAAGACTACTCTGACATTGTATCCTAAGACCACCCTAGTGTTCTTCAGTATAGTAATCATTACTGTTTAGTTTACTGGAAAAATTGGCAAAATCGGCAAATAATCAAAGATTCCTTCTCTTTCCAATTGGTAATCTACCTGGATACAGTTTCTTATTAATAAGATGAATACATTTATGTTCTTAGTTTTCTGATCTATTTGCTACATGCTGTGATTTCATTGGCTTTTCTTATTTAAGTCTTCAAAAAGAATCTGTTACACTGAAAGTATTTGAAACTACTTTATGGTAATGTTTAAATTACTAGAAAAACAAAATACTCCCATTTGTCGTGGCCACAACGATATGCATTAATTCTACTTTATTCTATTTGTTTAAAGATTACTAAAGTAATTAGAATAACGTTTTAGTTTTGCTTATCTATTTATCACCTTTAAGGTCAGGCTTTAAAGCTATGCCCAGAGCTGCGCACAATTCCTTATGACTTTGAAGGCTACAAGGACGTTGCTTTTCGTCTATATGACACACTTGCTGAATATACCCATCAAATTGAAGCAGTGAGCTGTGATGAAATGTATGTGGATATAACGGATGTATTAAGAGAGACTGGGCGTGAACCGTTAGAATTTACCAGCCACCTGAGACAAAAAATTTATGTAAGTTGGTATTCTAGTAGCGAATTTATGTTCAATAAGGTAATTAGTGTCGACACGCTCACTCCGCGAAAATATTTTCCCGGGGAGGGGTAGGGGGGGGGCAGACGATGTTTTCAGAACTGCATCATATTGTCGTTGTTTTCTTTTGTAAAAAGAATGATTTTTTTTCAAAGCAGTTATAATGTTGATGTTTATGGCTACATAAGACTTTAGTGTAATATTTTTGGAAAGAAAAATGAAAATTAAGACAGATAACTCGTGCGTAGTGTAGTATCAGTAATGCTTGATCAGTACCCTTTATAAAATACGAAGAAATTGGCAAAATTAATGAAAATTTTTAACTGACAAACGCCATAATCCTGTGGTGAAGTAGTGGGTTTGGCCTCAGCTTGGTAATACGAGACCCAGAGATTGAACCTGGCTGTGACAACACACTGCAGGGCCGACGCGAGGATCCTAGTAGTCAAGAAGCGTCGTTAATTCGATTTTTGTTTTTGAAAAATGCCATACAAAAAGCAATGCGTAAACTTGACTGTAGTAAGAGAAGTGCGATATTGAAAATAAAGAGTTTATCATTTCAAATGCATCTACTCTGGGTACCTCCGATTAAAGGACGGCACAGGAAAAAAAAGTTAGAAAAGTAAAAAAATAATAAATCAGCTAAATAAAAAAGGAGAATTGGGAAAAATTTAGAACTAGTGTCGATGAAAACAATTATAAGAATCAGCCGTAGAAGCTAAGCAATAAGTTTACTGATAAAATGAATAAATGATCAAATGAAGAGAAAGAGTTTCGATTGATAATTCAACATTCTTCGTGAGTCCAGCAGTACGCGATCCGAAAGAAGCTTACTTTTGGTTTACTTTGGATCTTTTGGATCTACTTTTGTTATAATTTTGATGTTATTTTAGACTAAAATTTTTTTTCCGGAAAACTATTGGTAATTTGTGAATTTCAGAAAATCATTTCCACTCTGCTTCTTGATCTTCTTACTGGATAAAAGCTCTGAATCTCATATCGTTATCGAGCGATAGACAGCTTATAATGAGAAAACAAATAGTGGAAAAACAGTACTGGTGCTCCGTAACACGATCTATTTTTTCAGAGTAGAAATGTCATTCTGTGCAGTTTTATATTTGTACTTTAAACCACAGTTCATATAATTATCCAGTAAGCTTATCGCAGATCATTTCTGGTCTTCGTTCTCGGTGCGAACAAAAAGCTCCTCCCACTTATTTCTGCATTAGCGGGAATGCGGGTTAGTCTGTTTCCGATTGTTTCCAACAAAGTGCATTATTCGTAATAGCGGGTTTCCACTTGTTTCCGATTAGATCACAGTCTGACTTGTCTACCCGTGAAAAGACCTGACTTCGCTTATGTTTATATCTGCAAAAACGTTCTCCGGAGCACTCGCACCTTGGTCCGGGTTTTTATAATGGGTGAGATAGAGAATGATCATACTGGATAATTATATGAACTGTGCTTTAAACCTTTAGTCACGTTATCTTCGTATGAAATACAAAAAAAACAAACTAACAAATATAAATAATCATATAATCAATAAATAAGTAAGTTAAAAACAAATACTAAAATACTAACAAAAATAGTAAATGATAAAGTAATAATAATACTAATAAATAATGAATATTAAAAACAATAATAGAAATGAAAAAAAAAACAAAATAAATACGAATCATTTAAAATACGGTGTCTTTAAGGCTTTGCATGCATGTTGAAAAAATTTTGTTCCAAAACTTGAATTTTTAGATCTAAGCATAAAATAGTGATCGTAGTTTATGACTGGATAAAGATATCAAATGACTGTAAATATGGTATTTTGATAAACTGGATGCACATAGTGTCATTTGACGTACTTTTACTGTCTTCTTCCAAATTATAGTTCCACATCATGTTGACCCTATCCCTCTCCCTGTTAACACTCCCTCAAAGTTTCGACTTGATACCCTAAGCTGTTTCCAAGATGTTGCAGGTACACTGCTTGAATAGCTTGGTGTTACATAGTTTCTTTTGATTGACCTCAATAATAATCTGTGCGTGGATTATAAGTCCCGTAGGAGCTTATACTGCGAAAATGTTTTGATGGATCAGTCCCTTTCCCTTTCCCAACGAAAAACTTGAGGTCTCCTCGCCCAAACTTCCTCCTTTTTTCTCAACAGTACCTGAAAGTTTCAACTTCATTCCCCAAGCCATTACAAGATATTAAAGATAGGCTATTTCCGATGACCTAAAAGTTTTAATTCCGTTCCCCAAGTTGTCCCTGAGATTTTGCAGATATGGTATTTGATAACCTTGATGCACATAGTGTCTTTTGATTTACTTCGCTATGTGATTGTACAGAGATTACATGTCCTATAGGAGTTTATAATGGAAAAATCTTTTTGCGGATAAGAGAAATTTTTTTTTTTTACACCCTTCCTCCTCACTGTGACGCAAAAATTTGAAGTCCTCTTTCCCCATCCCCTTTTCTTTCAACAAGACTTCCTTTAAGTCGTAACTTCAAACCCCAAGCTGTCCTCGAGATATTGTGGAGGCAATTTCGATGACCTAGATACACATAGTGCCTTTGGATTAACCTTTGCCCCCACCTCTAAGTAAAAATTTAAGGTCCATTTAACCCCACCCCCGAGTCTTCAAAAAAGCTCCAGCTTGATCTTCAAACCTATTCCCAAGATACTGCAGACCCTTTGAAGACTCTGTCTTTCAAATAGTTTTTGAGTTATTCAGTACGCGTTTGGTTTCCAGAGTGTTCTCTTGGGTAATTCTGGGAATCTTGATCTACCGAACAATCCATAAGGGCTCCTTGCTGATCAGAAAACTAAGACCAAACCTAAACGCCTTTTCTACTGTAACCTAACTGTGAACAATGGGTAATTTGAAGTATTTACAGCCATTATCCCAAGATAGTGGGGAGTGATTTCGTCCCTGGAGGGACGGCTCGTTTAAAAATTAGTCACAATTTACGAATTCGCTGCGCAAAGAAATCTTTCAAGACAAGTTTGATTCTTTTACTGATGCGTGCTGGTTCATGGCCACTGATTTTTATGTTTCATCCATTGAGCTAGGTGAGTCGGCTTCAGTTACCCACAATGCGTTATGTCGTGCTATACAAATTTTACAGGAGAGTGGAAACTAAATAATGTGTTTAAGGTTTTTTGACTGTTATTAACGACCGGTCGATTGTACAGGCAGGGATCCAAGATACGGTTAAACTAATTTTAATATCTAAAACAACATCCCTTAACAGTGTAAAGTGAGTGAGAGGTGAGGGTATAACGCTTTTTAGAATGTTGTGAACTAAATAAGATAGGAAAAAGGATAGTGACCTGACTGGTAAGGATTACTGAGTTTGGAGGGTGGGCTGTAAACGTAACTTTTACATAAGATGTCACATAACGCCTATTGGTTGCTGCAGCTTACGTTTCGATTAAACAAGTCATATTGTACCATGTCAAGGCTTATAATTCACATTCCTTATTGCACAAGTTATTTTAGTTTTTTGACCTTTGAGAATATCAAATAAGAGATTTCGACGCTAAAGCTCTAATTCTAATATCATTACCTCCACTCCTCTGTCTTGCAGGAGAGAACCAGATGCACAGCTTCAACCGGCCTGGGTCCAAACCTTTTACTGGCACGCATGGCCACAAAAGAGGCAAAACCAAATGGGCAGTATCATATTTTGGCGAAGGAGGCCAAGAATTTCATGGCCTCAAAACTGGTTGAAAGTTTACCGGGTAATGGCATTTTGCTTAATTTTTAAACTTTTTTACTCTTACTTGAATTTGATCAGAAATACTTCAAAAAAATTGCTTAAAACTTCTTAACAAGCTGTGTGCGTCTAAATTCAAATTCGGTAATTTTTTACTTGTGCGTCATTCTGAAAATGGTTCAATAAATAAAATGCATTAGCTTTTGCTCCTAACTCGAAATCTATTCACTAAGGCCTCCATTTTATCTCAAATTTCAAAGGCTTCAGAACGTCTTGATATTGGGTCCAGATCGGATTACGAGGAAGGTATTTACAAAATCTGAAAACTACGAACGAATTCGTTTCAACAAGGGTTAAAAATTACTGAACCAAGAAGAAAACATGACGAGCGCATGAAGGCGGTCGAGTGCTTTCTTGCACCTTGTCAGCTTCTCCTTTACAGTGACCGTCATCAGTAGTATTCAGTTTAGTTTTACTACTGATGACGGTCACTGTATATGTGACCGAAATATCTGGTATTTTTGTGAATTTATATCACTGTTATCATCATCACTGTCTATTAAAAGGATTTTATCCCTATTTGAACTTTTATTTATCGTCATGGAAAGGTAGTTTGGTCTCCGAAATTATCTACGACAAAAGCATGAATGTAAATATATTATAAGTATGTGCAGTAAGTAATTAATATAGTGTTTATAGGATGCGAACGAATCATGGAGAGGTATGTAAGACCCTTTTGCTATTAACTGTAATCCTACGTGACGAAATTCATATCAATTGTTTCCTTTAATAGTTTTTTTTTACATTTATGTTGTTTTGGTTCCTTCTTGCTATTTTCTTTGAATTTTTTCATTCTAATAAATATCTGCGTATTTTTTATAGGAGTTGGGAGGGCTACTGCATATCGCTTACAATCTCGTGGGATCAGGACCTGTGATGATCTTCAGAAGGTTTCCCTGTCAATGCTGCAAAATGATTTTGGTGTAAAAACTGGTGAAACCCTGTACAGACATTGCAGAGGAGAAGACCCGAGGAAACTAGAAACTGAGCATGTTCGAAAATCTATATCTGTTGCTGTTAACTATGGAATCCGGTGAGTTATATTGTATTTTGGAAAATATTCAATTGTTTATGTTTTTTTCTCTATATATTACGATCGTATATTTTTTCGTCTTCTCATTTCCTGTGCTGCTAAATCTGCTATTTTCTACGTACGTCATTCTTCACTTTTTTTTTATCTCTTATAACTAATACCCGAATTTCATCTTTATCGTGTTTGATAGTCAGAAGTTTAATTTTGCAAGTTATCTGTAATATATGTAATAATAATGATTTATTTATTACTCATAAAAAACACTATACATGTATTAAAATGTGGAGTAAAAACAATTAAATATATACAAAAAATGCAAAACATACAAAAAACGAAAAATAATGAACATAGAAAGTTTTTTACATTAAATAAACACAAAAAAAAACAAATAAACACACACACACACACAAAGAACTATAGAGAAATAAGAAAATTCAACATTAAATACACACAAGGAATGAAATTCACAAAAAGAAGAAAAAAAGTACAACAATTTTTACGAGGTGATTATGTGGAGAAAGCCCATCAAGAGCAGTGCCTGAGAGCTTCCTATGTAGCTTTTACAGCGTTAATGTTATATCAGGTATATTATATTTATTAATTAGAATTCGGTTACGTGTCTAAAGAGGAATGGAAAGGAGAAACTTACAATATCTGAAATAACTACTCCGGATTCTTTTTAAATCAATTTTTCTCAGGGTGGGGCAAAGTCCTGCGGTGTAAAGGTCTGATTGATCGCAGTATGTAGAGTAGAGTTTTGCCAGCACCCGTGTATTATATTTCCCTCCATTGGGAACAATCATCCCGTATCCAAATAGTATTCTTTTAGAAATATCGTAAACAGTGCGCTGAGGGAAACTGGAAAGATTATTAGTAAGGGTTATACCCAACCACCGTAAAGAATCACCAGGCGGAATAGAGAAAGTATCACAAGTAAGAGAGACGAAGAAGTTGAAGCGAAAGATAAAAACTCACACTTCTCTTCATTCAACGAAAGGCCAATTCCTGAAAAAGTATTGGAAACAGAAGATATCATTTTGGAGAGACCAGTCCTAGTCCGACTAATTAGGAGCAAATCATCAACATAAGCAAGATAAGAAATATCTGAAACATCAGAGAAACACTTAGAGGATATTTTCGCAAGCAAACCAGAATTACAAATTTTAAACAGTGTAGGTGACAAAACGCCACCTTGTCTTACGCCTCCTTTAACTTTAATAGTAGTAGTTGGAGAAGATTTCAAACTAAGGAAAGGGTTACAATACCAATACCGCAGAAACAGAATAACTGAAAAATTAACACCTGAAATGTAAAGGGAATGAAAAAGCTGGGAATGGATTGCACAGTCAAATGATTTGGAAAGATCTAAAGTACAAATACGAATTCCTTTACTTTTAGAATCATTATCCAGAAGAAGAGATGCTAAAATACGATGAGGATGCTGACACCCCACCTCAGGCCGAAAACCGAACTGGTTCTTTCCTTCATTATTCCTATTAGTTAGATGGGAAAGAATTATATATTCAAGTAATTTACTCAAGTAATGTATTGGGTCGGTATGAAGAACAATCAGCAGGAGATTTTCCCCGTTTTAATATTCAGCTTATAGTGCCACACAGGAAACTCTCTGGAACACTAGATGTGCATATACACATCTGAAAAAGTAACTTCAAATGAAAAACAAGTGCAGGATAACTTTGCGAAAGGTGAAATTTAGATATCCCATCTATATCAATAGAATCAGATTTTAAATTCTTAATACCACTACATACAGCAGAACATATAATGGGAATTAAATGTCGCTGTGAAATACGGATAGAAAAAAAAGGTGCAAGGAGACGAGAATACCCGGCATGTACGGAATAGTTAACAACCGAAAAAATAGAAGAATAATGCTTCTGCCTGATAGATGGTGGTATGGCATCACTGGAAGAATAATCATTTTCAAGCGTTTCAGAATTAATCACCTTACGCCATTCACATTTATTCACAGGGAAAACCATGCCATGGTACAATACTGACCTAAGATACCTCGTGTAATCCGCTTTAGTTTTTTGTTTCGAATCCACAACACATACTGATCGTGGGTGGCCACAATCAGTCCAAACTCGAAGACAGAATTTAGCTTTGTTTTTCATAGTCTTTAAATTGGGATCTGCTGACTGGATTGATTTTTGAGTACCAATACGGATACGTTCTAATGGAACAGCTCTACATTCACCTTCTTTCAGACAAGATGCTATTTCTTTATAATACGATTTTAACTCAGAAACTTTGTCAGATCCCACATATTTAAGCTGCAATAAATCATAAGGTAAACGTATAAGAGATAGAAGGCTGTAAGCGTTGATATGTATAACAATATATCTGCTTTTTTCTAATTATACTTCCGAAAACCATTTTGATTTTCTTTTGAATCTCAAATCTGTTGGAACAAAGGGAGGTGCAAAATCACAGATAGTGGTTGGTGGTCAATATCATGATCATCATCATGGACAATTACAATGGAAGAAAAAATGGATGAAGTAGGATGTCAGTAGGACTTCCAGATTGATGGATATAGATGAAAGGTAGAGATTTAAGAATGATGCGGTATAGGGGGGGGGGGGGAATCAAGAACATTATCCCTATTAACACAGTCAGTGTTGATATTTGTATTAAGGTCACCGATCACTATGTAATTTAGAGATTGAGACTAACCGTTTGATTAATTTTCTCAGAGAAGCACAAGCCTTCGCAAAAATTGTAATTGAGCAACTAGATCTATTATCATGCGGAAAATATGAGTTGATCAGAATAGTTGATCCAACACGGACTGCTAAGAAGAATTCATCGTGATGATAAAGGATAGGGGTGGGGAAATGTGCATTACGCTTAAAGATGCATGCCAGACCCCCTGATGGACGGCCACCAGTTACCATGGCAGAGGTAAAAAATGCTATGTGGTTTGGATTTAGACGCAGAGAATTAAGGCTAGTTGAAGTCAAAAAATGCTCTTGCAAAAAACTAGATCGTACTGGCTGCATAATTCATCAATGAAAAAGTCTTTGTCCTTAGTTCCATTAGTATTGTTGGATATCACAGAAAACTGAAAAGTCATTGATGTGGATGCGGGTCCTTTTTTAGTCTCTCTTGCATAACAGGACAAACAACGCTGTAAGATTGGTGATTTTTATCGCAGTTAGTACATATAGGGGAGGGGGCAATGCATGGTTTATCTTTCGTAGAAATGTGTGATCCAGCACAACGGGCACATTTGGGAGTATCAACCGGACAAGCGTGCTGAAAGTGGTTGTGGGAGCGACTTTTAAAGCAGCATTTTGGAAGTTCTTTGTATTAGTAGACCCGAAAGAATTCGTAGCTTAGCTTCACTCCTTCCTTAAAAAACATTGAGTGAGAATAAGAGTCTTCGAACTCGAGTTTTACGGACAGAGATGAGCCTAGTGTCTTTGCATTTTTTATGCCATTTTGAATAAAGAGTATATCAGTGTCCACACCGGTTGGTACACCTCATATTATTCCAAAAATACGCTTAGAAAGACTTTAGTAGCAGTACCAGTCATTTTTTCATGCATATAAGCACAAAAATCCTCACTAGCTGATTTCTCAATGTTTATATACCATCTGGGTTTGACGGGCTTGACACTGCGTACTAATTCATGGCTGTTGACCTTATCAATAACTGTTTTCCGTTTCAGAGGATCAGAAAGGTCAGTGGGTATATTCGAAACAATTATGGTTGCATGGGTATCAGCAGTTGAAACAGGCAGGGGGAGTTTTGGATATTCAAGCTGGTAGTTATCGAGGGCTAAAGACATACGCCCAATGACAGTCTGATGCAGCTGGTCGATTTTGACAAATAGCGAAGAATAAGCAGTTGCCGGAAGGCATGGTACTTCGGTGGGAAGCTTAATCCCAAAATTTGGCACAGAGTCGCCGCTCCTATCTCGAGTTATTAGGATTGAAATAATGTCACTACAGTGGCTTGAAATAGCATTAGAGCCCTTTCTCACCGGGCAGTCCTCATTGGGGTACACGTCTCCCAAAGTTTAGCTTTTGCATCCTTCACTTCATTTATATCAGCAAAAAAGTCTATTCCATATTTGTTAATCGTGTCATTATCAATACAATTCAATAGATTACTTTGCACATAGTTCAGAATTGGCGAATAAGCCAGTTCTACCATTACATATTCAATAATAGATTTTTACTCTGCAATACAATCCGATTAATCCTTTTAAAGTTGAGCTTAGGTCAAGAACTCACCTGAAATAAATCATGACCTCACAGAAATGAATGCAGACAGGTAATACTATTCAGTTCAAGCGAGATGTCACCTCACTGAACTCTGATTTGAAACTCTATTCAGAATTTCAATTCTTATATTCGTTCTATATTTGTATAGAAATAATGATTTTGGATTTGACACAGGAATAATAGTAATATGGCTAGACAAAAGATCCTAGAAACAGCAAGTGGACAATCTCTTGAAACAAAAATGTGTACATTTTGTTATCCGATGTCTGGGTAATCATGTCTTGTGTGGTATCGCCTAAAGTATAAAAATGAGATTTGTACCATTATAACCGAAAATTCAAAAACGCGCTTTCGAAATACATTAGAATTTTTATATGAGATAAATTGAAAATGAACTTTTTATCAAATGTTATGTTCCATCTTGAACCTAAAAGTAAAAAGAAATGACGGAAACAGCTTTATGGGAATTTCAGAAAAAAAAGCCTAAAAATTGTTGATAGATGACTCGTTTGAAAGCTAATGCTTTCATTTACGCACTTTTCATAAGGCTATTTTAAGAGCATTAAAGTAAATACAATTTTTTACAAAAGCTGGATTTTTTATGGCCTTTCCGAATTATGTCTGTAATATAGTAAATTACGTTACAAGTAAAGACACTGGTTGGGTATAAAAGGTTGGAGCTGTTCTGATGCTGGGAGATGGTTTGGGGTGTCCGCTCTGTCATAAATTCCTTTCTTCGTCCCTATTCCGACAGGGAAATCCTGCTTGTATGGCCTCATAGTGGACCTTTCACGAGTTTTCCGAACCAAAACTGTGACTGGTAATAGCACTGCAGGGTGACCATGAGGAGTGCCGCCCGAGAGGAAATTATAGACCTATAAACGCCGCAGTATTTCTGACGGGTTCTGATGGATGGATAATTCTTATGGGGTTGGTTGGACTTTTTGGGCTGAAAAACCTCTTCTTAGCAAAGTTATCTATTATGGGTTGCCTCCCCGTAAAAGCATAAAGTTTTGTGGCATGAATATATAATGAGTTGGAGGTAATAGGCTTGAGATTGTCTGTGCTGGATTTTGACTCTTGTTGATAGAAGAGCATTGATAGAAGTGCAAATTGTGACCACGATGGGCCCAGGATTGCACAAACCCTCCATTAAACTGGAAATCCAGGGACCTCTTGCTGTCTCGTTCTAAGCCGGCTTAAGCGTTTTGTGTAGACTCCAGCATGTATTCCGTTAAGCATAACTGATACTTGAGAACATATGTAAATTCTGCACTGGTTCTGGGACCATTGCTTTACCCGAAGTCCTAATAATTTCAATGATTTAAAGGTTATGAAAACTGCAACTTGGAATGTTACAACTTTAAAAAATGACTATCACATCGACATTTTGACTGACAAATTCAGACGCTTCAAACTGGACTTTTTAGGAGTTTCAGAAACTCACATCCCAATGGGTAGGAAGCATGAAATTAGGTGATATAAAATTTATGTACTCAGGTCGGAAGGATGGGGTGCATAGGCAGAAAGTAGGGCTCATGGTGAATGATGAAGCCGCTAAGTCTTGTTTAAGTTGGGAAGGTATTAGTAATAGAATGCTAGTCGTTCAATTCATGATTAAAAAGTGCAGGGTATCAGTCATAGTAGTATATGCCCCTGTAGAACCGACTGACAGAGATAGTAGTGAGTCAGATGAATTTTACTTACAGTTACAGGAGTTATTAGACATATGGTAGAAATATGGTACTTCAATTTGGGGATTTTAATGTTCAGGTCGGTAGAAATAGGGATAGATGGTATCCTGGCCTTGGTAAATTTGGTTTAGGAAGAGAAAACTGTAATAATTACAGACTGCTGCAATTTTGTAGGTACTACAATCTAGTTATGACCAATGCTGTATTTGGTATTGAAATGACCCATAAGTTAATTTGGTATTCTCATGATATTAAGACAGCTAACCTTATTGATTATGCTATTGTAAACTAAAGACTGGCACGATCGATACTAGGGCATATAAGAATGCTGTTATTTATGTTATAAGTAAAGATCACCATCTAGTAGTGTCTAGGGTTAGTTTAAAGTGGAAATTCAGGAAGGGTAACTACCTTCCGGGAAGCCTTGACGTTGGTAGACTCCAGGATGAGAATTTGAGAGAAAATCCCTAGGAACAGTTGAATACTAAATTGTAGAGTTTAAAACTTGACAATGTAGAAGAAGGATGGAAAAATTTTAGGAAAATAGTTTGTGAGGTCGCTGATGGTAGCTTAAGGAAGAAAGTTAGAAACGTTGTTAGGAATATTAGTGAAAATGTTTTGGACGTGAAGATTTATTTGGTAAGGCATAATTAGTGAGAATATTAAAGGATGAAGAAATAATAAGGCCCCAGGTGTTGATAGTGAGGTAAAGATAATGAGTTTTTTTTAAATACTGTGGTTGTGACGTTAGAGATAAGTTATTGAAGATTATGAATATGACTTTTGAAAAAGGGGAAGTACCGAGCCATTTTAGGAAAACTAAAATTAAACCCCTTTATATTAAGTTTTGGTCTGTCTTTTGTCATAAATAGTTTTTTTTTTTTTTTTTTTTTTTTTTTTTTTTTTTTTTTTTTTTTTTTTTTTTGTATCTTGAACGTTTTTCTCTTCTTTGGTTACTCTGTTCTTGTGAAGTTTTTAAGTTTTATGTACTCATGTATGTAGTGTATTATCTACTTTTTTCTCTATACTTCACAATTATCATTTTTGTATATGATGTGGGTTAAAAATAAATTATTATAATTATTATAAGAAAAATGATAAGAGTGAGCGTGGTAATTATAGAGGCATTAGCCTATTTTTTGTAGGGAGAAATTACTTAGTGTGATGATACTTTTTAGACTTAGAGATGCTGTAGATAAAGTTTAAAAAGAAGGGAAAAGTGTGGTTTAAGGGAGGGTAGAGGATGCGTCGACCAAATGTTCACTCTTACATTAATAGTTGTGAAATGACTGAGTCATGATTGTACGGTATACCAGATAAATACTGATCAGTGCCATGTGCGAGAATAACACAGCTGCGGCTAAGGTAGGAAATGAGGCTTGTAGCTGGTTTCGTATTAGATCAAGAGTCAAAAATGGCTGCGTTCTATCTCCATTTATTGGATCATTTTGATGGACTTTGCCCTAAGGAGCACAGCAAAGGCAATGAGAGAACATTGAATCAAATGTGGAAGTAAAACTCTCCTAGACTTAGTTCTTCAAAAACGGGAATTCACCTTGCAATAGCATTTTAAAGTTACAAACAGTATATGAAATCCCTGATATTAGGACTTATACTCTTTTGTTTTTTATATTTTAGTTTTGTCGATGAGAATGAATCAAAGAAGTTCCTTCATGATCTTTCTGAAGAAGTCTCTAAAAGGATGGTTGAAGCAAAAGTTACTGGAAGAAAAATAACTTTGCAAGTACTCGTAAGTAGGGCTAATTTAAATATTATCAGCATTGCAATTATCTTGCTTTTGTACCTATTGAATGTTAAATTGATTTTTTTATTAACCTGCACGTAAACAGAAATAAAAACATTAAAAAAAAAAAAAAAAATTAAAAACCGCATTTTTCTGCAAATGTGCAGAAAAGTAAAAATTGTCTTTTCTTGCTGCCTGGGAAAATTAAAATTTTCAAAGATAAAAATGAAAGCTTGGGAAACCCATACCATTTTTATAGTCATTTAACTACCTTTACGACACTATCCCTTTTTTGAACAGACCACATCGCATGAATATCAAAATTCATGCGATATGGAAAATGGTAACGAGTTTCTATGTCATGACTGCCCCACGCCTTCATTTCCATTCCTAAAATAAAGAAAATTCCTGAATAATAGGGAATAAACTTCTCTACTTTTCAGCTTATATGGAGCCTTAATCATTCGGTATATCCCATGGGCGCCCATAATCTGAATTTTAGGGGGGAGGGGGGCTTATCTGGTCTAATAGGCACTTCCAATGCTTTATAATAGAAATCTCAAAACAAAAATCTAAAAATGTAAGGCAGCGTCCTTTCGCTGTCTGTACCCTCCAAATATTTCGCGATCGTGATTCGTCACGTGCCGGTTGCCGTAAGCTATTCTGGCAAGGAATTCTGTTTTTTTCTGATGAAAAACAAAGTTTTCCGGAAGTAAAGAATGAAACTGAAGCTTGAAATGACCAAAAATTGTTGCTTCTCAGGCTACGCAACATATCTGTAAAACTAGCACAAATAAGCTGACTCCTGATAATTCCTATTATTTCTAGAATTACGCAAAACCAGCGCTTTATTGGAAACACAAAACTCACACAAAAAAGCATGATGTTGTTCAAGGGGGAGAAAAGTCCATAAGTAGCTAGCACTAAAGCTTAATATTTAGGGCTCTAAATAGTGTTTCACCAGCCATGATATTTATAACTTTTAGCTTACAATTTTAATGTTTTTGAAAAATGCAAGGAAAAAAGAGGTATTATTTTAGTAACTGCAAAGCTATTAAGCAAAATTTGAAAATGACAGACTGATTAAAAAGACAATTCATTGTTCTTATTAGCCGTATAACCTGCATTTAGTAATATAAAATTTGAAACTCTTGAACTTCAGATTTATCTACGAAGTAATCATCAAAGTATTTATTTAAAAAAGCCAGTCTTAGCCGATTGGATGGTACACTGAGCTTGTAATACTGTGTCCTCCGGGATGCAGGTTCCCGGCTCCCGGGATGCCGCTAAAAATTCCCAAGTCCTGGCATAGGCCAGTGGCGTGACTTTACAAGTCCAACCACATCAGCCTAAGCTTCTATCTAGTTGGATCTACCCCACCTCACATTAATTAGTTAATTAATCTATTTTAAAACCAAAAAAAGCCATTCAGTGTATTTTGCTCATTTTGCGGAAGTTGTTCCAAATTAAGGGAATTCAAGTCCATGTAAGAACGCCATAAAACGCTTTGTTTTTCTACTGTCAAAAATGCCCAAGAGCGCTTTATGTTTCTACAGTACTTAAATTATATATTGTTTCAAGTTTTCGGTAATTGCACCGTTAGCCCTATAGGAAATTATCACCTGTCAGTTCACCTGAGTTAATTTTATAGAGATACAAGCTGCATAGTGAAAAGCAATGATATTTTGATCGTTTTAACGATCAAATTCGTTCTTTCCTTCCACCAGAAAAGGCTTTACTATTTAAGCGTTCATTTTTGTCAGAAAAAAGAATTTAAAAAATCGAAAGAAAAGTTTTCAAAGAAAACCAAAGAGTCTTATTAAATCTTAAGACAAGTAGAAATTAGTTCTTGTAATAATTCTAGCTTTAATGACCTTAAATTACTATCAATAAATAAATAAAACCCAAAACGAATAGTAATTGCAATAAGTAATTCCTTAAACATAAAGATAATAATTAAAACGATTAGAAACAAAAATCAAAACAAAAGTAAAACGAACAGAAATTATTACAAACAGGCTTAGTGTTACGTTTTTCTGCCCCCTAAGCCTTCTAAAGGATGTTGTGCCATTAATGCCTTATTGAATTAAGAAATAGAATCACGATAGCAATTAATATAACTGGAAAGAAATAATAAAAATAACTGAATGTTTAATGTTTTATGATTTTTATTCGTAGAAATCTCAGAAATGCAAGATTATACTAAAAATACTTTTTCATTTTTCATTGTCATAAATATGATGATATAATTATAACAAAAATTTTTGAAGTATGTTTGGTTTTGAGTAAAGTGCAAATGACACAAAAGCCATTAATTTTGTTTAGCCCTGTAGTTGTCACCCTATTGCTTTTTAGTCTCGAGCCAAGGGTGCCCCCATAGAAGCTGCCAAGTTCATGGGTCATGGAGTCTGTGATGCATATTCTAAGTCAGCCAGTCTGAGTCATCCTATTTCAGAAACTTCTCTCATTGAAAGGTAAGAAAAAGCCTACCTTAATAATCTAAACTTGAGAGAGACTTATAAAGTGAAGTAAACTGAGCGAAGTGAGAGACCTATAGCGTTTGAATATCATGGCTCTTAGTAAAGAATGAACCTTAGCCAATAGTAACCGAAAATTTAAAAAAGGCGTCTAAAACACCGACAAGGGATGAAAAAATGCCATTTGAACCAGGTTCAGGAACGGTATCTATTATTTTGATTACTCTTAATGATAAAAATTCGTTGTGAAAACAAATTTATTGGGAATTCGAAGAATAGCCTGAAACCCTAAAAAAATGGTGTCGGATCGAACCAATTTTTTTTTTTGTGGAATAGAACCAGTACTTTGAATGAAGAGGAAGAAAAGACAAAATAGTTGAAGAAGGTAATTTTCCGTACGACAAAGTTAAGAAAGAACAGATGAAAAAAATGGTTACTTCTTGGCAGCAGATAGGATAGAAATGCCTACCTGTGTCTACTGTAATGTGTGACATGACACTGCAGAAAATAGAAGCCATAATGTAGAAAAGGAAGTAGCTATACAGTTTGAATAGTATATGTATTAAAAAAAAGCTTTTCAAAAGCTTTCTCCTTTCTAGACATTAATATAAAAAGCGCTGAAGCAGCCAGAGACAACAAAAATAAAATGAAGAATAAAGTCAAACTTGAACCAAAATTATTCGGTTCAATGAACCGAACACAACAGAAATTTTGAGCCGAAATTACCCGAAATAATCACAACAGAAATTATCCTCTACAGAAATTACCACCAATAAGAGTAAGCCTACTGCCCCCAAACCTTCAAAAGGCCAGAGCATCATTAGCGCTTTTGTAAAAACGATTTTTATTGTAGTGCATTTTTGTTTGTCATAATATCAAGATCGACGCAACAAAAAATAATCCCCAACACTAATTGTTTGAAGCAAAACCTTGATAAGGAAGGACCTTCACAGCCTCCTTGTAACAACAAACTTATTACAATTCTTCGAACTTGAAAAATTAATTCAGTTAATCAAGACTTCAAAACATTTTGATTGTAGCACGGTCCGTCACATCTAATTTTTTAGAGATTGATGCTGAATAATTCTGTACTTTTGCAATGCCACATTTTGAAGAAGACAATGTTGCATTGGTAACGGGACTGACTGATTTTCAAAATGACCTTTCCTTAAAATCACTTGGTTCAAGCAGTAAAATAACTTGCCTTTTGTTCCTAAGAAAAATATTCAATTTTTGTTCAGGTTACTTTACGAGTGAAGGCAATGTTCAGCTCAACGTATCTCTGCGAGATTTAGTTTTCCAGTATGAAATGCATTGAAAACAGGTACAAGAAACAGTTGACTGACGAGCATAACATTAATGTTATGCACGGATGAGCATAGCATTATTCAGTCATGATTCATTCCCCGAACGAGTAACACCTTAGGCGCTCCGTGCCTGCGGTAGTTTTGGCTTAAGAGTGAAATAGCTTGTGAGATTAATGTTTTGAATAGATGAAAGAAAATTTTTTGGTGTGTGATTATTGCTTTGAACTAAAGAATTGCATGGAGTAAAAGAGGATTGGATTTGAGTCATTATAAACAGAGCCTTTGATTACCGACGTTGGAAAAGGTGTTTGCCGTGCCAAACGGCTAAAAGCACTGCACGCTAGCAACATCGTGGATAAACAATCGTTGCCGGCTGAGGTAAGACTATTTGTCCATTTTTTTAATTGCTGCTTATTCATGGGGCGAAATAAAAGAAACCGTAAAGAAGTCTCATTCGAAGAGGATCAAAATGATTATTCGTCATCTTCACCTAAGGAGGGAGAAACTTTGTCAATTTCGACGCTGGCTCGGAGCTTTTCTGAAATTCTAACTATAGTGAAAGACAATGGAAAAAAGCTTGACGGTATCACGGACCAGTTCAAATCTCTGGAAACCCGGGTCAAATCGCTTGAGGAAGCGCTATCTGGCCAATCGCAGCAATTTTCGACGATCCAGACCCATGTGGCGGCTACTGAGAATGAAATAATAAATGTAAAATCACAGATTAGTGTTGTTACAGCTGAGTCAGTGTTTCTCCGTGAAGAAAATAATCAGTTGAAAAATCGGTTAATGCATTGCGAGTATAGAATGAATGAGAAAAATATAGTGGTTTGGAATGTACCTTGCGATAATAAAGAGGAAGCTAAAGCGATTTTCAAAACTGTTTGTGAAGAAGGACTAGGTGTAAACGAGACCCCAGAATTTGCTGTTACAGAAGTAAAAAAAGAGCGTAGATATTTTAAAGTTACTGTTCGGTCTAAAGAAGAAAAAATAACGATTCTGAAACAGAGTAAAAAACTTAAAGGAAAGACTGTTTGCGGTCATAAAGATATTTATCTTAGTGATGATGCTCCGACGGCAGTGAGAGATATTAGAAAACAGCTGATTGAAAAAAGATCAAAGCTTGCTGATTGTGGTATTCAAGCATGGGTAACAAAATCGGTTCCACCTCTCCTTTGTTTTGATCGGCCAAATGGCCTGCGTGTTTCTTTCTCCGTGAATGACGTGATTCCTGAATTGTCAGTGCCGATAAATCCTCGAGGTGGGCCTATGCAATGCTAGGCGGGTTGTCATATTTATATTTATATTAATTATTTTAGTTTAATATGGTTTTGAGTTATTATTTTGTTGTGCTTTTACTTCTTTGTTTTTTTTTTGTGATAGCATATTGGTATGAAGTAATGTTGTCTCGTGTTTTTTTATCTTCTTTTTTTAAAAAAAGATATTGTGGATGGAATAATGTAAAAAAAAAACAAAATGAGGAAAAGTATTAATGGTGTATAATGTATAGCGCGGTGCGGAGCGTACCGGGTTGTGATTGGAGTTCTTATGGATTGGTCTTGGCTTTCAGTGATACTAGGCCTGGAAACAGTAGTAGTGTTTTTTGGTTTTGATGAAGATATTTATGTTTCTAAATTAAAAGTTGCGCAGATTAGTCGTACTGAGGGAAAACGACTTGGAATGGAGATTACTTTTTTTTTGTTTTGTTTTTTTAATTGTCATTTTTTATTATGGTTTGCTGGTCTTTTGGGGCATGGTGTGGTTTCTCTTAACGTGGGGTTAATATTTGATAATGGATAGAGATAATCGTGAAATTCCATCATCAAGGTTAAAAGAATTTGAGCGGAATTCTCTTTCATTTCAGTCAATTTTTCAAACTATTGTAGCTGGTGATGATGAAGATACTTCTAGTAATTTTGATATCCCAAAAAATCAATATATATTTATGAATGAGCTGGTAAGAAAAAATGTAAATACAAGTAGGATGTCGTTTTGGAATTGCCGGGGTTGGAGGACTGCGCAGGATGTGATTGAAACTTTTTTGTCGGATTCAGATACAGATATATTAGGCCTATGTGAAACTTTTTTAGATGATTTTTCAGTTGAAAATATACATGTAAAAGATTACCAATTTTTTCACATCGGTCGGAAAAGACAAAAACAAGGGGGTCTAGGTGTTTTGATTAAAAATTGCATACCAGCACGTATAAGGATTGATTTTTTGCCAATGAATATTGAAATGATTTTTGAATCTTGTGTAGTTGAATGCTCTTTTCCAAATAATCGGAAGCTTTTAATTGCAGTTATTTACCGTACTCCGTCATCCAGCCAAATAGAATTTAAAAATCATTTTGAAAGTATGTTGGATAAATTAGCTAGTCTTAATACTCCTTATTTAGTTATGGGTGATTTTAATATTGATTTAATGAAACTCCTATCTGCAGATCAGAATAGAATAGATAGAAATATTTTGCAGTTTTTGGAGGGCCCACTATCTTATGGACTAAACCCCGTATGTTTTGTGCCCTCTAGAATAGCTGATACATCATTTTCACTTATTGATAATATTTTTTCACCTTATAGTGCTGTTAATACATTTATTATTCCTGATGATTCATCTGACCACTGTATAATTATGTCTGATTTTCTTATAAATTTTCCGCATAATAAAAAAAATCAAACCAAGCGTAGAGATTTTTCACATAAAAATGTGTTAAGGTTAAAAGAAGGGCTTGGTGATGTTGATTGGAGTCCTGTAATTGATGAGAAGGATCCGAACCAATCATTAGATAAATTTTATTATATTATGAATGAAAAGCTTGATCTTTTTTGCCCATATAAAAGCCCGAGAGGAAAGAAACTTACCCCCAAAAAACCATGGATAAATGAATCACTTTTGAGATCTATTAATGAGAAAAATCGTTTATATAAAATTAGAATAAAATATCCCACGGAAATAAATATAACGCGTTTTAAAAATTATAAGAATATGCTGGTAAGGATCCTTAGAGTAAGTGAAAGACTTTATTATGAAAATTCTTTTCGAAATTCAGATTCCCCTAGAAAAACTTGGAGTTTGATTAAAGATAAAATTGGAAGAAATAAAAAGTTGTTACACCCTGAAGTGTTATTTGATATTAATGGTAAAGAATTTAGAGGACCACAAGCTGTTGCTAAGAAGTTTAGTGAATATTTTGCTAGTATTGGATCATCTGTTGTTTCAGGAGAAGTTGACCTTTCTTCCCCAAGGTCGCATAAAAAATATCTACCGCCCACTGAAGATACGAGCATATTTATGGCCCCGGTTACTTTTGCAGAATTTCAAAAGGTCATTAAGAATTTAAAAAATGGTAATTCATTGGGATATGATGAACTTTCAACTAATTTGCTAAAAAATATTGCAGGTGAAATTTTTGAACCATTGCTTCATATTTTAAATTTATGTATTTTCTCAGGTACATTTCCTAAAAGATGGAAAATTGCACGTGTAATACCATTGCATAAAAAAGGAGATAAATCTGATACAAATAATTATCGTCCTATTGCAATTTTATCACCATTGTCTAAAGTATTGGAAAAAATTTTAAAAGGAAGGATTACTAATTATCTAGATAAAATAAATTTTTTTACCAAACATCAGTTTGGATTTAGGGCAGGCCATTCGACGGAACAAGCAGTTGCAGCTCTTGTATTAGAAATAAATGACTGCTTAGATAGTAATTATCATATATCTACTGTTTTTTATGATGTTAAAAAAGCATTTGACACTTTAAACCATGAAATTCTTTTTGATAAAATGGAAAATTCCGGTATAAGAGGGAAAGGACTAGAAATAATAAGATCATACCTTTATGGACGTAAAATCGTGGTAGATGTTGATGGACATTTGTCTAGTTTAAATGATCTTGAAGATATTGGTGTCCCACAAGGATCGGTATTAGGTCCGCTTTTATTTTTGATGTATATTAATGATCTCCCACGATGTTTGCAGGGAAATAATGGTCTTGCAATTTTATTTGCAGATGACACAGCTGTTTCTGTTAAAGCGAAGGATTCATCTACATTGATTCAAAATCTGTTTAACACTGTTAGTTTAGTTAATCGATGGTTTGTATCTAATTATTTAGTACCGAATTTTAAGAAGACTGAATTTATGGTTTTTGGTCATTCAAAACGTGCTACTAAAAAATTTCATGTCAGGAGCTTCAAGTTGGTGAGCATAAAATACGTAGAGTTCAATCATATCGTTATTTAGGAGTTTTTATTGATCCCCTTTTGTCATTTCAAACTCATTTTGATCATTTAAGGGTGAAACTTTCGCAAAATATTGGGTCTATGTATCGTTTGCAACATGTTTTTCCATTTTCAATTTTAAAAATAATTTATCATTCTTTGATTGCTCCTTATTTAAATTATTGCACAATTATTTATTTAAATACTTTTTGGACGCATATAAAACCCCTACAGATCCTTCAAAATAAAGCAGTGAGAATACTTGGAAATTTTTTACATCGTCCATCAAAACTTAGAGATGCATCGGAAACTGAAACATTTTTCTTTTCTTGAATTTATTAGATCTGAAACATATAAGAGAACTTAATATATCAATATGGCATTTTAAAATACAAGATCCTAGTAGTTATTTTTATGAAAAATCTCTGTTGATTCTGCCCCCTCCTTCGGCTCTTAGGTGTTCTGGAACATATCGAATTCCCTTTGTTAATTGTGAAAGATCTAGATTTTCAATTAGATACCAAATACCATTTATTTCAAATAAATATAGGCTGAAAGATAGAATTCAAATTGAGTCATTTCGGCAAATATCAGTCCTAAGGAAGAAAATATTAAAATTATGTATTGACCTGTGATGGTGGAATAGAAATTTTTTTATTATTATTATTATTTTTTTTTGTTTATATTTGTTACCCATGTTGGGATAGCCTTCCATGCCCCGCTTGTCCAGCGTTTGTTTTCTTTATGTTTGTTATGTTTTTTGTTTTTTTCTTTAACCAGGTTTTTTTTCTTTCTCTCTTTTGTTCTGATGAGGAAATGTTTTTTTTTTTTTTTTTTTTTTTTGTTTGTTTGTTTTTTTTTTTTTTTATTATTAATACCCAATTTCACGAGCTTTGCTCTCTGTTGGGGGTATATGTTTTTTTGTTATGTTGATTTATTCAAATAAAATCTTCTTCTTCTTCTTCTTCTTCATTAAAAATATTGTCGATAACAAAAAAGTCCCACACCTCACATTGAACAGGGTTTTTCTTTTTCAAATATTTTATTAACTTGTAAACGGGTAACCAGAAATATATACTTGAAGGCAATAAACAACTGTCTAATTTAAACAAAACACATATTATTATTTATGAATTTCCTACTTTGTTGGGTACACTAAGGCTTATGACCTGTATAGTTGCTCAGCCGCTTAAAATTTTGGCGACAATTGGACTAACCTTTACCCCCGGCTGTTTATGCATGTTTGAAGTTTGAATATCAACTTTACTTCAATCATGAAGAGTAATTCTGTTTCATAAGAGTATATTGCCAAAAGAAAACGAGGCTCTGAAAAATGGCAACAGAAAATGCAATACAATAAACAAAACAAATGTAGCATCCATTTCCATTGAATTCATCCTTCTCTTCACCTTCTTTTCATTCATGTTTACGAAAATCGGTCGTTCTTCGGATTGAAGGAAAGATTGCATACCCCAAAGGTCTTCACCGGCCATGCTTTCTAAATTTTGTTGTTTCCTCTTTGTTTAATATTTGATTTTTTATAGTGAGGTCGTGAAGCTCCTAAAGCAACTCAAAATCCCGGCAGTTGAGCTACGAGGCCTTGGAATACACATTAGTAAACTCGAAACTGGTCAACAAATCACTGGCCTACGCAGCAAGAGCTCCGTTCTCCCTTTTCTCAGTAAGACAACAAAAGAGATAAAAACTGTTGAAAGAACCTCTTCCGTAACCATGGACTCCTTAAATGAAAACCAGGGTAAGATTTACTTACTTATATTGAAGGAGTATAAAAGATAAGTAAATAAAGTTACAAGAACCCTCCAACAAATCCAACAAATCAACGATTTACGAGAAAGCAGAAACTTACTAGGCCTAAAAAAACTGCACAATATGTAGCAAATAAAATAACGAGAAATAGCAAATAAAATAACGAGAAATATGTAGCAAATAAAATAACGAGAAATATGTAGCAAATAAAATAACGAGAAATATGTAGCAAATAAAATAACGAGAAATATGTAGCAAATAGAATAACGAGAAATATGTAGCAAATAAAATAAAGAGAAATATGTAGCAAATAAATAACGAGAAATAAGTAGCAAATAGAATAACGAGAAATAACTAAAGTCTCAAGAGTTTTTTAAATTCTGCAAAAGAGGGAAAAGGTTTTGGAGAGAGAATAGTTTCATATTTACGGTAAATTATTTCTTTAGCTGTTTTAAGTCCTTCATCTTGAAAGAGAAGAAAAAATATATTTTTGCATGGTTAGCACTGATATGTCTCCTTTCCCCTCTTCCCCCCCCCCATGGGTGACCGTGTTGAACCAGCGATTGTACAATAAAAGATAATGTATTTTAACGGGAATAAATTGCTAATGCCCTGTTTAAGCCGCAAAAAATGTGGCGCCACAGTGAAGTGCCGTTTCCTGTAATTATTTGTGACCAAGCCGTAACTTTAGCCCAAATACCGCCAATATGCCAGCAAGTGAAACTGTTTAGATAGCCAGTCCCATTCCAACTCAACTCCATGCAGCTTTACCCCAATTTGACTCAGCCCTGGTGCAACTAAAGTATTGCAAAAATTATATCCTCAGTTTCATGGAACTCAGGGTGCTAGAGGTCCCTCGGAAATCCCCCGCCCTTGTGGAAAATCCCCCGTGGAAACCCCCCTAAAGTTGTCCCTTGGAAATTACCATACGTACACACCAACTAATTTTAAGGTTGGTTACTTTGTCAAATAATGAAACATAGATGAAGCAGGGGATAATTATCAGAAAAGGAGTAGCTGCAAACTAGTAAGGAGCAAGAGCTAGTAAGGAGCAACGGCCTAGAGCTTGTAATTGAAATAAAAAAAAATGTCTTTTTAAAGAAACTATCTAATGACAATACCTCAGTTAATCCAAATTTGATGTAAAAAAAATAGCAAAAATCTTGGGAAGTCCTAAAACGAGCCTGAAACCTTTTAGACGTGGCATCATCGACTCGAAATGAAAGATGTATCATTGGAATTGCCATCGCCAGTAAACCTTAACCGATAGTACTGGTATTTACGACATTTTCTTTTTCCCCACTTAGAAACGATACTTGTAGAGAGACAAATAAGGGCTCATATGAAAGCATATGCTAATATTTTCACGTATTCTTTGTAAATCAGTACTGATTACGCCGTGTTTGAAACCATATGGCATTGAAAAGTGCCACCTTTGGGTGCCATTACCAGAAGAAGTTCATTAGAAAGCTCGTTACTAGCCAGTTTTCTAATCTATTCCCTTGAAGTAATGGCACCCACATAAAGGAGCCAGTTTTCCATGACACACAGCAATAAAACGTGGGACTGTCAGTGCCAATTTACACAAAATACAAGAGAGTCAAAATTAGCTTTCCTGTGAGCAATTATATTGCTCTACAACTTTAAGAAGATATCGAGTCACAGTTGCATGAGACACTGTGTCATCTATATATGCAATCCAGTTTGTATCTACTTACGCAGTTCTCGTTAATAACCCGTTTGTGAAGTGGTACTTTGATTGAAATCCATTTTATTACTCAGACAGTAACGCTTATCGACGACATTTTGATGCTTAGATAAAAAAAAAACTTTAGGCTAATTCTGCTATTGTTTTCGATCTAATTTTTGTGTCTTTTATTGCGGTTGTTACTATTTGTCATAAATACTATATGTTATATTGACATTTACTATATGTCATTTGACTATGTAGCATCCGTGAAAGCTCACAATTTTACTGCGAAGTAGTATTGCAGGTTGTAGAACAGTAACCCAAAATTCTCCTCTCAAATTCTTTTTCCTATATTTTCTTTTAACAGTTCCTTTCTTCTCTTGCGCGCAGAATCTTGTCAGGTCACAAATCATGAAATGTTATTTTTGTTTATAGCCAGAACTGCATTGTTTCTATGAATTCCATAAAAGCAAACAACTTATTCGGTATTTTGTTGTATTGTGTGTATATGTGCGTTGATATTTTTTGCTGCGATATTGGTACCTTTCCATATTTGGATTACTGATAGGTTCACAGCGATGTTTTCTAACACAAATCCAAATCCCTACTAATTTGTATTACTTGAATTATTTTCTCTATTTGAAGAAGGTATTACAAAATTGCAGGTGGGAGTTCAGTTTGTTCACATCCAAGACTTGAAGAACTGTATCCTGAAAGTGGTTCTATAGATCCGGCTTTTCTCGAAGCATTGCCATCAGAAATAAGAGAGGAGATTCTGAGTTCGAGGGCTAGAGAGGTTAAAATGTCTGCCAAGGATTGGAGAGTCACTTCTTTTTCCCAGGTCAGTATGCCATATTATTGACGAGTGGGCTCTAAATTCAAGACCAAGGTTTTTAATTTAAAACTAAATATTTTCTTTATTCCCTAATTTTTATTTCTGATTAATCACTACCACTTTGACAATTTAAGTCGTTCTTTTCATGTTTGGCATGTTTTTTTTCTCCTTGCCTCTCCCCCCAAGATTCACATATTGCCTCATCTGTTCAATAAAGGAACTAATAATTAAAAATGGCAAATTGGGTTTTATACCCTTTTGAGTAAGATTTTCCTGTTGAATTGATTGGTGAAGTCTATTTGAGTTTATTGTTAAATTAACTAAAGCATTTCTGAAATATTATAAAGCACATAATTTTTTTTTTAGGTAGATTACTTTATTTATATCTGATATACCGCTGACCTTTATCTCATTCCCCATCGAGGCTCTTAGTGTCTGTTGTACCTTCTCTCGAAACACTCAACATTATAGGGACCAAAAAAGTCCCTAGAAGCATCGTTACAAATAAAAGCCAGCACCGAATGAATTTGCTCCTCAGGCACTTGGCTCTTGGCGTGTCCCTTTCAGATAATTGGACTGATCTGCATGCCTTTGGGTCTGTTGTGCTGGTTGGGCAAAGAGGGAGATAATGAAGGAAAGCTCGTCCGAAAGATTGAATTGTAGAATACCGCCACCAATGCTACATCAAACCTTTCACTAAGAGGCTGGGGAAGTCTTTGTTAACGATACGTCCTGCCCTATTACACGAATTTCGTATCGAAACACCAGCATTGAGCAGCGGACATCCATATGCAAAGATGGGTGTCATGTTGGGTCTCGTGTAGGATGATCGATCGTGGTGGGAGACGGTTTGTACAGCGACCAGTAACCCCAGCGTTCTTGCACATCGTCCTCTCTTCACTGGAAGATTTCAGGAAAATAGCCCGTCGAGAAAAAGCTGCAGTCAATGACCAGATAGAAAGCTATCAATAATTTTTAACAGAAGTCCAAGGATACCTCGTGCTCGGTATTTTTTCGGCTGGTCACGGTGCCATATTTTGTCAAAAGATCTGGCAATATCGAATGACAATATCCTAATTTTGTGTCCCTTTGCCAGTAGCTCGATCCACTTCTGACACTGAGCCACTAGGCAGCCTGGCGTTGAGATTTTTTGGTGAAATCCATGTTGGTCGTCGTCTAAAGGTTGTTAAATTCCAGGCGCTGACGAGATGAATGATAGGAAACGCTCTTAGGCTACCAAAATTCAGGATACGAGGTTTGATGGGCTTACATGAGCCCTAGCTCTTTGGATCGTTGTCTTTTTTTTAGAATGGGGATAACATTGGCTGATTTTTATGTTTTTGGGAAGGTTCCAGAGTGACAGTCCAGATAAGCAAGCTATGACCTAGGTCAAAGTAGTTTGGAACAGCATGACTTTAGTGCAACATTTGGAATTCTGTCAGAATCTTTGGATTTGATCGCACCAAGACATTGTAGAATACGATGCATTTCAGAAGTGGAATAGTTAACACCAGGGGTGAATCTTCAGCTTTTTTATTGGGGGGGGGGGGCAAGAGGGGTCCATATCCGGATAGTCAAAGGGCATGGGATGTATAATACTTGTTTCTCTATATTATTGGGGGGGGGGCAACTGCCCCTCCCCCCTCCCCTTTCCACCCCCAAACGACACCCTGGTTAACACAACATCTTTGATATTCTGCTCCTTTCTCAGTATTTTTCTTTTGGATTATTCACGTATCGTTATTACCATGAGAAAAAAAATGTCAAACATCTTTGACATGATCATTTGCCTCGTTATAGCATCGAGAAAAAATTGTTGAAACAGTTCTCTTGCTTTCCTGAAGTTTATTCTGTATTTGTCCCCTTATTAAAAAAAAAAAAAAAAAAAATGCCTGCTTTAATTCTGCCTTTCATTTTTACACTGAAGAGGGAAATGCATTTAAAACTCATTTTGCGAGCCTTGGTCTTCCTGCCTTGTAAGCTGACCGTTACGCAGGGAAAATGCTCATTTCCGTGACTGGATACAAGGGACAGCAGACTCGTCTTTGCGATTGCCTTTTGCCTTTATAGGAATACGACAAATGAAAAAAATCCGGCTTTTCACCCTTCCTAAAAATTTACCCCTCCATAGGACCTCTTATGGAAACTTGGAAAATTTGCAATGTTTTTTCAGCTCCTTGAAAGAACTAAGATAAAAAGAACAATACTTTCGAAACGATGATTGAGTTCCGTACTACTATAACGTGAAGGGTTTAATGAAGGCTGGGATTTTGTAATGCAAGTAAAAAGTGATTGTTCATCGATAGCTCCAAGCTCGGGGTGTGTCACCCTTATAACGAAAATTTAACAGATTATCTGCGCTGACTTTAAAGTGGCATGCTTCCTTCTTTGCCAGCACCTCAGATATACCATGTATCGTCGTTTTTAATACGGAGGAAACAATCCACTAAAAAACTAAAATCTAATATCCCTCTTTCCCTGGAGTAATTTCTTTGGTACTCTTGCATTATGTGGGCCTTTCTAAAATTCAAGTTTGGTTAATGCTAATGAAATAAAATAAAATAGGATGAATATATATGTAAAGCATAGCATATATTAAATACGTAACCTAGCCTAACCTAGGTACCTTCCCCCCCCTAAACCCCCAAAAAACACAGTTTAATATTGTATACGCAATGAAAACCATGCTATCATTGCCTACTCTATAGCAGTTAACCCGAAAGGCCCGCATAATGCAAGAGTACCTTTTTTTTTACCAAGCCTGCAATATGGGGCTGTGGTGTCAAAGCTGTCTTCTTATTGCAGAAAATCATTTTTGTCAGAAACCAAGTATCGAATGTGGGGCAGGAGAGATCGTAAGCAACATTAGGTTCAGTCAAATTGATGTACCGGGTCTTATGAAACAATTTGGCCGGCTTTGAAATTGACCAGCACCTCTTAGAAAGCTATAAATTTCTTGGTTACAGCATGAACAGCAAATTGAATTTGTTATAAACCTGGCTGCCTGACTTCCTGAAAAATCCTGGTGTAGTTTTTGCTTAGAAGGGTAATAATTCCGTCATGATTCGAAGGTCATGGAGGCACGGGAGTTGCATATGGTGAATGACTTGTTTGAGCGTCAAGCCAATATAAACAGAGATCAAACCCGTAAGAAAAAGTCATATGCGATAGTATTTACCTTAGTATTCACCAAAGTATAAACACATACTGACAAGTACTGACAAAACTCTCCAAAAGTGACCCCGCGTACTTCAGTGCCTCTAGAGGAAAAATGCTGTACTACTTAATCGCTCCGAGCCAATAAATTAAATTTAATACAGCTTTTACAGAACAAGTATAATCACCTACGGAACTTGTGATTTACTCGCCAGGTTCGCATAGGTATGGAATCGTCTCCGGAGACGCGGACAAAGGGTCACTTTTTTTGTGTGGAGAGGATAGGTTTTGTCAGTACTTGTTCAGTATGTGTTTATACTTTGGTATTCACGAATCTGTCAACCGTTTAAGAAGTGATTGAATCAAACTGTTCTTTATGAACAGTATATTTGGCATGTTTGTCCTCTTTTTTCACTTTATGCCCACATTTTATGCGAGTTTGTTATAAACAGCAGTCCTGTAGCTTAAAAAGTTGGTATACTAGACAAAGAAATTGCTGTTATTTTTAGATCCAGAGGCCAAAGCTAGTCCCGGGTATAATTCAGCGAAATTGTTGTCCTCCCTGTAAATCGTCAAAGTTGTTTATACATGATATCTGTTTTGGGTCTGAGTTTAAAAAAATATTACCTAACTACTCTGTTTATCTTAGTTTCAAACAGGGGAAGCCTAGAACAGAAGGAAAATGGAGGGTCATCCAAAATTCAGGCTTGTTTCTTCTAATAGACAAAAATTATTTAATTTCTATCTATTAACTTCAGTTTATGATTCAGTCTATTCTGACTATACGTAGCGTAAAATATTACTTCAATGTTAGCCAAGATTTTGTTGATAGTATGGAATTATGAAGATAGAAAGCCAATTGGATTGGGTTTTATAGGACGATTTCTTCTATTCAGTCGCCAAAAGATTTCAGCGATCGAAGCTTATCCTTTGCCTTGTCGATTTTCAAAATCCTTTGGTATAAAGAGAAAACAAAATCCCCTGAACTCCGCTAGTGCCAAAAGGAAACTAGAAACTTTCTATGAATTTGATATTCAAAATATAATAAGTTAATGAAGGATATTCTGAAGAAAGTGAATAAAATACAACCTAAGTGAATATTTTGGCTATGACTAATAGCCGTCTTCAGCGAAATATAATGTCAATACTAAAACAATGAAATCAATAAGAATTTAAGCACCCAAAAACTATTCAATAACTCACCCAAAAAATAAAAATCGATTTACAAAAAATTAATTAATTACAAAAATTATTTAAAAATCGATTATGTAAATAAATAAATAAAAGTTGATTATATATATATTATCTAATACACCTAAGATTTGCTAGTCATTGTAGTAGCCTACTAGTATTGCAATCAATGAATACAAAGAAAACTTCAAATTTTTATTCCTATTTGAAACTCCGTACAAAAATAGAAAAAAACAACGTATAAATAGAAAACATATCTAGTAAGACATGTGCTGTTTTAAGGGCAGGTTTGGCAGTTTTTTCTAACAGGATGTAAGGTTTAGTATAAAGCTGAATGTGGTTCGATGTCTCTTGGTGCATTATAGACATCAGCAGCAGCATATGCTTGTGTAATTGATTCAAAGGCATCATTCACAGCTGCTTCCACAGCAGACTTCTTTTTCTCCTCTTCAATCCTTACTTCGGGTTGGGTGTAATAGGGTTCAGGATCACTGTTTTCCATTATAGGCATCAGCAGCAGTGTATGCTTTTGTAACTGTTTGAAAAGCTTCAGCCACCGCCGCTGCTACATCGTTTTTCTTTTTCTCCTCCATTTTTAATCCTTGGGGCTCTGCATAATATGGTTCTGGGTTTCTTGGTGCAGTATAGACATCAGCAGCAGCATATGCGTTGTTAAGTGTGTCGAATGCTTCAGTCAGTGCAGCTTCCACAGCATATTTTTTCTTTTCCTCATCCTTTTTTAGTTTTTGAGCCGCCATTTCAGCTTTCGTTTTTTCGTGATCTTCGGAGATCTTCTTATGGCTGTGTGCAATTGTTTTATATGCCGTGGCAATTTTGGCCGCAGTTTCTGCAACTTTTTCTAAATTAACCTTTGCAGTTTCAATATGATCTAATGGGATTGCTGGAGCTTGATAATGTTCTGGGTTACAATTTCCTGTGTAAGTTATCATTGGTTTATAGCCTTCTTCGTCGACAGTGTATGATACAATGCGAATACATCCATCTGGTTGGGGTACAGTATATTCGCCTGTGACTTTCTTATCATCCCTTCTTTCTTGCACTTTCACGCCGTTGGGAGCATCGTAGCTGAACTCGTATGGTCCTGGAACTGTTTCTTGGTTATCCATGACTTCCAGTATACCTGATGGAACGGGCTCATAGTAATTTCCGTATTGTCCTTGTGCAAGGGCAACAAAGATAGTCTGCAAAAAAAAACAGTACAGTTACTCAAAGTCTATTTAAGTCTTTTTTGTTGTTTATCTTACTTTGTAAAATTGATAACTGTCCATAACACCTAGCCAATCATTTGAGCTTATACGATATGTAGCTCAAGCTAGTATTTCTCTGGAATGCTTTTACAATCAGAATATTTGGCTTCCAATTATCCCAAGAGAATACACCCTGTTCTTTCCACGGCTAGGGAACGAGTCGAAACTCAGGAAAATGTATTTGGGGGGAGGGAACTTGTGTAGACGGCAAAATATGTTTTTCCAGTCGTCATAAAAGAGCAAGTTTCTTTCTTTTTTATGCTTATCGCCGACAGGCTCTTGACTAACTAAAATAGTAAATGAGGAAACTTTAAACCATTTTTCAGGAAGTACTGCTTCAGTTATTAATAGTAATCATAATAAAATGGATTCTTACAATTCATTTTTTTTTTGTAGATTTTATTTAATATAATTTTATTTAATTTTTTTGGTTAGGTATGACCCTACAGTATGAACATGGTAACTAGTTCCATGCCCTGTAAGGTATTTGACAATATCATCATTATTTTTAATTACTATTTTTATTGTTATTGTTCATAATTTTGATTCTTCGCTTCTTCGTATAGTAAATTTAAAGATACTGAATGGAAATGGTTCATGAGTTCTAGTTCTGGTATCGCTGGTTATCAAACAGTTCGTGGTAATGAACTGTAAGTAAGGAGCAACGCGGCTCAATAGTAACCGAATCTCTAAAAAACGAAATTTTATATCAATAGATACGCTAAAACAATGGGCTTATTATGCTGGTTCCAGATATACAAGTTTCAGTCAGTTTAGTGTTACCCATGAAAAGGTACGAGCCTGAGAAAATTTGCCTTATTGTCGAAAAAAAGGTAGAACACCCTCTAAAAGTCAAGGAATCTTAACGAAAATCGTACCATAAGATGCAGCGTATCAAATAACCCTACTGTAGTGGTTCCAAGCTTCTATCTACAACAATGTGGGATTTTGTATTTTGCGGATCACGGATGCATGTTCATTTTTTTTCCCGAGGAGATCGTATCGAACCAATGGTCTTGGAAGATCGGCCAAGTAAAACGGAAATTAAAAGTTCTAGTGCTCTTTTTAAGTGAACAAAAGGATCGGGGCACAGCTAGGCCCCCAACAATCGAACAATCAGCATTAATCAAACAATCAGCAAATAATGAAAATATAACACATAATAGAATATCATAGTCTTTGACTTTAAAAAAGAAAGAAGAACAATCAAAGGAAAATATGAAATAAGGAAATTCAAGAACAGAATGTTAACTTGCATTATCAACATATTGCAAAATAATGTTATTTATTTCTTCTTGATGAATTAGTTTTGCCACACGGCCCTCAAAAATCGTGTGCACTATTTTGCGTCTCATGGATTTCCTGGCATTAGTTGAAAAACGGTCAGAAATTATGTTAAAAAAACAAACAAAGTTTTTTCAACTGAAAGTAAGGAGCGACATTAAAACTTAAAACGAACATAAACTGTTCCATATATAAAAGGTTTTTTTTTACGCTACGCTAAAGTTTTTTATTACTTTAAAAAGTAGAATTCTTACAGAGTCAAACTTTAGCGTAAAGAGCGAAGTGTTGAGGAGGGGACAGCCCCTTTCATATGCGGAATAATTTCTGTTAGTTTTAAGTTTTAATGTCGCTCCTTACTTTCAGTTGAAAAAAGTTGTTTTTTAATATTTAATTTCGTTTGGGACTGGGGTCAGTGGAGTGACTATAAGCTCAGTCAGAGTCAACCCGGCTCTAAATGGGTACCTGGAGAAATATGGGGAAGGTAAACAGGAAGGGTGTACGAAAGCACATGCCGGCTGTCCCCCCCCCCATTGCACTTCCCGGCTGAAACGGAGATCAGCACCGCTGGTAGGGACCGTATTGTCCAATGGCATATTCTTTATTGTTATTTTATGTTCGACCTTTTGGTTTGGGTTAACCCGTAAGACTGTTTGTTCTTATATAGACGTTTTGCTAACGTAATATAGGCTAATGGAAATGAAACTTTTTAGGCTAATGAAACTATTTCGCCTAATTAACTGGTTGGAATTATCTTCCTAAAAGAATTCTTAAAATTTCTTGTTTTCTTTATTTTATCACTTAGAATGTTTCTCATGGAACTGCCTTTGGGAATACTATTTTCAAGAAGTTTCCATGGGTCTTTGCTATTATTTCCACAGGTGTTCATGGTTCAATTTACTCTTTAGTACTACCTAAAGAGCCTGTCGGACGATAGGCATAAAAAGGAAAGAAAACTTAAAAAATATTGTTTCATGAGTTGTAGAAAAATTATTTTCCCCTTTACCCCAAAATTCTAAGCCCCCTCCCCCCCAAAAAACCTCTGAAAGCTACGACTCCATCACCAAGCTGTGAGACAAAACAGGTTTTACCCACAAAACAATGTATAAAAAATATCCCCCTTTTCATGAAACCTATCGACACCGTACAGTCTCTGTAACAAGAGACAGTATATGAGTGGGCTCTCGCCCTAGTCAATACCTTGCTCTTTACGCTTAAGTTCAAATTTTGTTCCAATTCTTTAAGAATGACCCTGAATCACAAAGGCCGTTTAATTAGAATAGATAGCTTTTTTGAAAGTAATAAAAAAAAACTTTAGCGTAAAGAGCGAGGTAATGACTAGAGGGAGGAGAACCCCCTCATATACCGTACGTAATAATTACTGTTCATTTTATGTTTTAATGTTGCTCCTTACTTTCATTTGAAAAAACTTGTTTTTTTATTTAATTTTTGATCGTTTTTTAAATAATGCTGGGAAATTCGGCGCCCCCCTCATAGAAATGTCCCTTCCCCCCATGGAAAGATCCTCCCACGTAGCAACGAACTTACAGTTCATTTGAGCATCTGGAACCAACTGACATAATCTGATCTACGCTCTTTGGGAAACAACTACCCGCTCTGTACAATCTATAGCATCCCATCCCATCGTTGTTTTCTGATTAGCTATTGGCCTGGTAAATCTCCCTGGCCCTGGCTTTGATATAAATTAAGGGATATCCAAGGAAGCAAGCGTAAAGCTATTATTACAGTACCAGGAAAAAAAAAAACTTGTTGAGTTAGTAGTAAAGCCAGGGGGAAGGGCGTGGTTCAGTGCCTTTTTTCCAAAATTGGAAAAATACGCTAGAAACATGCAATCCGACTGGAAAATATACAGAGATTTTGGGAAAATAGCAAAAATCTTGTTTTTATGGTGGGGGGGGGGGCTCTTTCTGCATTCATACTTGGATGGTAAGCATCAATTCACGAAAATATAGGGGGGGGATGTATATTTCAAAATCTAGGAGAAAAATACCAAAAAAGAAATTTTCTGGTGAAAATACCGAAAAAAGATATTTTCAAAATATAGGGGGGGGGGGGCACGAAACACAGGGGATGGAGGGTAAATACCGCCCTTCCCGATTGACACTCCTGGGGCTGAGTACATAATGGCTTCATCCTAAGTTATTGATGAATTATGAACCAACATTACTAATCAATAGTGCATTGTGTTTATTCTGAAAAAATGAAATCATTATTATAATCTATGAAAGAAAGCACTGACGGACTAGAATATCAGAAGACATAAAAAGTATATCTTTTATTGGAATTAAATTTTAAAATATTTATCTCAAGTGAAAGTAAATAGTGACTTTAAAAAGTAAAATGAAAAATAATCGCATATATGAGGGGGCAACCGTCCCTCTAAATAAGTTTCACTTGTGTTTTTTTTTCTGAGTATGATTAATATGCATAACCCGCTGGAACTTGAGAGGTGATTTGCAGGGTTTTCAAATTCAGGCTAGTCCTAAAAATGAAATGCGTAGGACTGCCGCTTCCCTGAACACTTGCTATCAGGGTAAGGGTTGTCTGATATTCTGAAAATGAATGTTCAGGTCAAGATAGCCAAATTTTTCAAGAAGAAAGTCTTCGAACAAATATTCTTAGTGTATATCCCCAATACCCACATCCCTCCTTGTGCGGTAAACACATGAATATATTCTTCATTTTTTAACACCAAATATTCTTGAAATAATGGAAGAGCTGTTAGCCTCTCAGAACCTATATTGCATGATCAGTCCAGATTTCTTCCTCCAAATGAGAGGACACTAAAGGGCAAATTTCTCAAATTAATGTCAAAGACCACAAAGAAAGGGAGAAAATTCGGGCCTTAAAGAATGTACTCTAAGGCTTCTGTCTTTCCCCTGCTCGTCCACTGAAAGTTCCGTTGACCCCAACTCTAGTAGTTATTAAATAAAAAAAACAGTTTTTTAAACTGAAAGTAAGGAGCGACATTAACACTTAAAACGAACAGAAATTATTCCGTATATGAAAGGGGCTGTCCCCTCCTCAACGCTTCGCTCTTTACGCTAAAGTTTTTTATTGTTTTAAAAAATAAAGTTGTGAGACAGAGTCAAACTTTAGCGTAAAGAGCGAGGCGTTGAGGAGGGGACAGCCCCTTTCATGTACGGAATAATTTCTGTTCGTTTTAAGTTTTAATGTCGCTCCTTACTTTCAGTTTAAAAAACTTGTTTTTTTTTATTTAATTTCTGATCGTTTTTTAGTTAATGCAGCTTTTATTTTGGCTCACCGTCATTGAATAAGTAAACAAAATTTGCATAAAAATTTTACTTTTCTTTTGCTAAATGGATGTCTCTAAATTTGGTTATGACGTAATTTACAAATTAACTTACGTAACTAACTTCTATATTCGTATATTTTTCTTCTGGCAAAAAATACAAAGTTGCAGATTTTTGCAGATATGAGCTTGAAACCTATGTAATAGGGTTTTCTGATACGCTGAATCTGACGGTGTGATTTTCATTAAAATTCTTTCAGTTATAGGGGATGTTTCCCCCTCTTTAAAAAATCGGGTAAATTTTCTCAGGCTCGTAGCCTTTGATGAGTAATACTAAACTTAATAAAATTTATATATTTAGAATCAGCATTATAAACACATTCTTTTGATACATTTATTGACATCAAAATTCCGTTTTTAAAAGTTTCGATTACTATTGAGCCGTATCGCTTGTTTTTTTTATTGTTTTTTTTTTATTACGTATATGTTATTACGTATATGACGGGGTTCTCCCCTTAGTCAATACCACGCTCTTTACGTTAAAAGTTAAAAAAAATTTGATTCATAAACCCCTGAATCACAAAGGCCGTTTAATTAGAATAGATAGCTCTTTTGAAAGCACTAAAAAAACTGTACCGTAAAGAGCGAGGTATTGACTTGGGGGAGAACCCCCTCACATACGTTATAATTTCTGTTCGTTTTAAGTTCTAATGTTGCTTCTTACTTTCAGTTGAAAAAACTTTTTTTATTCAATTTCTGATCGTTTTTTAAATAATGCTTGGAAATCCGGCGCCTCCTTCATAGAAATGTCCCTTACCCCAAAGAAACATCCTCCACGGAAAGATTCTCCAGAGTAACCCCCTCCTCTAGCCCCCCCTCCAGAAAAAAAAATCCTTCCTGAAAATGTCTGTATACTTCCCAATAACCAATAAATAATGCTGGCAAGTCCGGCGCCCCCTTCATGGCAATTTCCCTTCCCCCATGAAAACTTCCTTCATGGCATGGACAGGTCCTCCAAAATAACCCCCGACCCCCCCCCCCCCCCCACTACCAGAAAAAACCCTCCTGAAAACTTCTGTATACTTCCCAATAACCAATACTATATGTTAACATTGGGTAAAGTTCATAACTTTTAGCCCTCCCCTTGGGGACTTCGGGGGATTAAGTCATCCTAAGACACATTTATCATATTTTCGACCATGCTGAACAAAATGGCTATCTCAAAATTTTGATCGGGTGACTTTGGGAAAAAAATGAGCGTGGGAGGGGGCCTAGTTGCCCTCCATTTTTTTTGTCACTTAAAAAGGGCACTAGAACTTTTAATTTCCGTTCCAATGAGCCCTCCCACGATATTCTAGGACCACTGGGTCGATACGATCACCCCTGGAAAAAAAAAAATAATAATAATAAACACGCATCCGTGATCTTTCTTCTGGCAAAAAATGCAAAATTCCACATTTTTGTAGATAGGAGCTTGAAACCTCTACAGTAGGGTTCTCTGATACGCTGAATATGATGGTGTGATTTTCATTAAGGTTCTATAACTTTTAGGGGGTCTTTCCCCCTTTTTTTGAAAATCAGCCAAATTTTCTTAGGCGCGTAACTTTTGATGGGTAGCACTAAACTTGTTGAAAGTTATATATTTGAAATCAGTATTGAAATCTGATTGTTTTGATGTATCTATTGGTATCAAAAACCCGTTTTCTAGAGTTTCGGTTACCATTGAGCCGGGTCGCTCCTTACTTACAGTTCGTTACCACGAACTGTTTGATTGAACCATGCAGTGCCAGTGGCGGATCCAGAGGGGCGAGGGGGCGCGATCCCCCCTACCCTAGCGTAGTCTAAAGTAGTGTAATTTACTTAATTAAATCAAATTTGCGTTAATTAAACTTGCTCCTAACGCAAGTTTAACGGATCAACCTATTTTGCCCCCCCCCCCCAATTTTTTATCGGATCAACCTATTTTGCGCCCCATCCCCCTAAAAAAAATCCTGGATCCACCCCTGTGAAGTGCTGTATATAAATTAACGAAATTAATTACTCAATAGAATGAAGCTTATAAATTATTGTCTTTGATAACAATTCATTTTGTGTGGAATTCATATTTGCTTAGGGAAGAATGTGCCAGCTATGGGTATTTGGTCTCCCAAATTAGGGCTCTCGAACCCATTGAATTTGATCATGTAATTTTTTATCAAGGCAACACCTCATCTTCACGGAATAAGCTTTGACACGGGTCTATGTTCTAGTACATAATTAGGTATTAGAAATAAGATTATAATGTTTTTAGCCATTTAAAAAAGGAAAACAAAAGTTACATCCAACTTCAAGCATCATGCTCCCGTACTAATTGAGATTTAGAAGTGTTGTTTTTTGAATTGCATTAAACAACATAAATAAAAACATGATTTTTATAACAAGTAGAGCAAATGGAATTTCAATAAACAAAAATAGAACTTATAATTAAAAGTAATGTGACTCCCCCTAACCTTCTGCGGTAAAATTCTAGTTTAGCTACTTTTTGCTGTCATGGAAAGGGGTTAGGTTAGGAAAATGAAACTTTCAGTGATGAATCCAGGGCCAAAAATATATCAAGCTTCCGTGTTAACCCTCTTCTGATTTCTAAGTCTTAGAAATCTGCCTACTTGACAGGTTCCTATTGAAATTTTGACCATAGAACATTTCACCTTAATTTTCAGTTCATCAGTTTCTTTGCCTCTGGTTTTAGTTCTGAAAATGCAATTCCTGTTATTTGAGTAGAATTCTAAGCAATATCAATGGGTTTCCTCTTAATTTAGGAAATGTATTTGCAGATCTTTGAAACCTCATAAATTGGGACTGAGCAAAGTTGTGAAGCTAAAAAGTTTTCTTGTACTTCATTTTAGCAGATGATCTATTTTGCGAGGTTTCACTTTTATAATACAAGTATTTTGAAAGGTTATCAAAAGTCACTGCCCTCTAGAGACAGAAGGAGTAAAGGTAGGTACTTCAAAATAACTTCCTGGGACATACTTTAGTGTGTAGACCCATCTCTGAAAGTTTCATTTTCCGAACCTAACCTTTCCAAGATAGCGTAAAGTAGCTACATTTGTTGTTTTATCTAATATTTATATTAAGCAGCTAAACATTACTTTAACCATTCCTGAGGGGGAGGGAAGAATGAAGCAGAAATATGAAGGAAAGAAAAGAGTATGGAAAAAAGAAAATAACTAATATGGAAAAAACAGGTAAATTTTCCAATAAACTTCCAAAATCAGAATTTCATCCTGAATCCTATTATAAGATTCATTCTGTTGAAAATGAACTTTACACCCTCCCTCCCCTAATGTTAAAATATATACCCTGAACATGTTGTATATGGAAAGGATTTTCCATTTGTTTGATGAACTGTTAAATCAATTTGAAGAAAAGAGTGACTCAAAGAGAATTCAGTGCAAATATACAACTCAGGCTATATACTTACACATTGGGGGGGGGGGGCTCATTTCGACGGAAATGAATTTCATATTTGGATTCGGGATGAAATTTTGACTATAAGGTATGTATTTCTCAGCTATCTCATTAGTGAGTTAATCGGAAAATGTACCAAATATTTTCCTTAGTATGCTGGGAAATTGTGAAAATATGTTAAAATCTTGAGGGGTAGGGTCCCCCTGTGTACCTGCCTAGATAAACCCTATCCCTTTATTTCATCTAGTACTTCTACTGTTTTCTCAGGTTTTTTTAGGTACGAATTGAAGAAAAGTGTTTCAATATAAACTTACGAGTAAGAAAGTCTTCATTTTCTCCGACCGTTTGTTATCTAAATCTGTATCACAACTGTCACCATTTCCGTCCTTTCCATAAGTTATATACAAGATTTGGGCAACCCTTTGGATGTATGTTTACATGCGAAATGCTGGTCAACGAACCTTATTAATGCTAGCTTCTTATCTGTGAGACGTAAGATATAACTAGGCCAGGGGAACAGTTATTGACCGCGTTTATGTTAAAAGGGGAAAAAAGAGTGAGTAGACCTACAGTTCATTACAATTCTGAGACAATAAGGACAATCTGAATGAGAACTAAGTCGTCCAGAGCACTTGCATGATGCTTTCCTGAGAGAAAAAAGGGGGGGGGGGAGATTTCAGAACGTATTTCTGTTTAAAGTTGTTTTATTTATTGATAATGTTAAAGGACTTTTTTTAATACATGTTTACGGTCTCCCCAAATCGGGAAGTCGCTGTCCACAGTCACTACGCTGCGGACACCTATTCTTAGAGCCTTCAGCAGCCTAATATTTAGAAAGATTTTAAGTTTAGATGTACCATAAAGATTGTTAAATTTCGACCAGGTATGTTTATTTTTTTTTTTTAGATATTTGAAGCTTGCAACTAACGAATCTAGTTCTCTGTTCTCGATTGCTAAATAAAAACGTTTTGAGTTTGCTCATATGAGTAGAGTCAGGGTCTGCAGGGTGGGCATTGGGGCATTCCCCCTAAAAGAAATCATTGTGAGTCCTAGAAAAAAATTAAGACTTAGTTTGTTTATATTTGGAGGGGGGAGGACCTAAAAAAAATTGCATGCTTAGGCGCAAAATTGTCCAACTTTCCCTAAGAGTTCTTCAGATCAGTTTGACGGGGAACAATTTCCGCTCTAACTTTGCTGACTTTGGAGGAATAAATTTGGTCAAAGGTGCAACAGTGAAATTGAGTGTGACGATTCTTCTCTTGTTACAAAACTATTTTGGGTGTAAATATAATATTACGTTTATTTTATTAACTTTGCGAAGTTTGCTTCCCTAAATCTCGGAAGAATGCAGGACATACATTCAGAACAAGGTTAGTGTAGGCACGAAGGGAAACAAAAAATTATTTTGCGGAGGGGGAAATCTATTTCGTTCGCATAGACTTGACAAATGGTATTTATTAAATAGCCAAAAAATGTCTAAAATTTGTCAGATATTTAGGGGACCCAAGCCCTTAGTCTCCCTCTGCTATGGTTATAGATATTCATGCGTTTTGAGATTATGCCGTTTCTTAAATTTTCTTATGTTTTAAAATACAAAAATATGCAAAACCTCTAAAAAAAAGGTACTGGTGCATTTTGCGGGCATCGCTATATACTGTATGTGGAATGCCAAACGGGAAATGCTATAGTCACCCGACAAAACCCGTCAAACGGCTATGTGCAAGACCTAAATTGATAGCAAAGCGTTGTTTCTCATGGATTTAACAATACTTAAACGATTGTTTTTTGGGGGTATAGGGGGGGGGGGAGAAGGTACCTAGGTTAGGTTACGTTACGTATTTAATATACACTATGCTTTATCCCCCACCCCCTAATGTGAAGATATGAAGCCCAAATTTGTTTCTAAACTATTATATATTCATCCTATTTTATTTTATCCATTAGCATTAACCAAACTTGACTTCTTTCGCGGTGCCCGCATATTGCACCAGTACCAAAAATTTTAATCCTTTGTCTTGCCACGGTGTTCTTTTTTAAATGATGTGCTGGTCGTCCGAACAAACTAACAAAGAAATCGTAAAGGAAAGCAGTCTCAGTCTATTTTTTTTGTTTTCAAATAGTCCGTGGTACCAGAATGTAAATAAGGAGCAGAGTAAGTAATTAACTCTAACAGCAAAATGGAATTCGATGACAATATACATATCAGAAGAATTTCCTTTTTATGACGATTTCGAATAATTATATGTAAAATTCTTAACAGTAAAGGTGCTAATCACAAGTTATGAGCCTGACAACTTTCCATGATTTTATAAAAAAAGGGGTGAAACGCCCCCAAAAAGAAGGTGTCAGTCTTGTTGATAACTAAACCATCAAATTTAACGTTTCTGAAAACCTTATAGAAGGGGTTTCAGCCCCTCTAGGTTAAATAAAAATATAATGCTTTCAATTTTTCTTCGAGAAGTAAGGTGACGAATGTGTTTTTTATTTACTCTCAGGAATCATCTTATCAACCCAGTGGACGCAGAATATTGGTTGAGGGGTCGTTTCAACGGAAATTCAAAAAATTATAGTGCACTTTTTAACTAACAAAAGCGACTGTGCCACAGGAAAGTTCTGTTTTCAGCCACTTTGTTGTTTGAAATAACAATCTTGCCGCAAAGAAAGTCGAAATGCTTTCGGATTTAATTTTTAAGTAGTATATCGATCTAGAACCATTGAATAGATATTTATGTCTTCCCAGTTTCAATGACTGTAACACTGCTCTGTAGTATATCAAACAGTTCGTGGTAACGAACTGTAAGTAAAAAGCAAAGTATAATCACCTACGGAACAAGTACTGACAAAACTCTCCAAAAGTGACCCCAAGTACCTCAGCGCCTCTAGACGCAAAATGTTGTACTACTTAATCGCTCCGAGCCAAAGTACTTTGCTCCGGCCAATAATTATGCTAGAGCGTGATTCAGGCGACGAGTGACCGGGATGAATTGTGTAACTACACAATTTAGTTGCCAGGTTCGCATAGGTATATAAAGGGTCACTTTTTTGTGTGGAGAGGATAGGTTTTGTCTGTACTTGTTCCGTAGGTGATTATACTTTGGTAAGGAGCGACCCGGCTCAATGGTAACCGAAACCGTAGAAAACGGAATTTTGATACCAATAGATACATCAAAAGAATCAGATTTTAATGCTGATTTCAAATATATAAGTTCCATCAAGTCGGGGGTTATGTGGGAGGATCTTTCCATGAAGGAAGTTTTCATGGGGGAAGGGACATTGCTATGAAGGGGGTGCCGGATTTCCCAGCATTATTTAAAAAAAGATCAGAAATTATATATATAAAAAAAACAAGTTTTTTTAACTAAAAGTAAGGAGCAACATCAAAACTTAAAACGACAGAAAACATTACGTATATGATTGGGTTCATCCCCTAGTCAATACTTCGCTCTTTAAGCCAAAGATTATTTAGTACTTTCATAAGAGCTATTTATTCTAATTAACGGCATTTGTGATTAAGGGGTCATTTTTAAAGAATTGGAACAAAATTCGAACTTTAGCTTAAAGAGCAAGGTATTGACTTGGGGGCGAACCCTCTAATATACGTATTAAAAATATATGAATATAGAAGTTCGTTACATAAGTTAATTCGTAAGTTAAGTATATTTATTACTAATAAAAACGTTCGTAAATAAAATTAAACAGGTTTCGAGAAAGCCATTTAACCGAATAAAAGTAGAATTTTGTATATTCAAATTTTGTTTTAATTATTCATGTACGGCGAGCCAAAATCAAAACCTCCATTAATTCAAAAACGTTCAAAAATTAAATAAAAAAACAATTTTTTTTTAACTGAAAGTAAGGAACGACGTTAAAACTTAAAACGAACAGAAATTATTCCGTATATGAAAGGGGCTGTCCACTCCCAACGCCTCGCTCTTTACGCTAAAGTTTGACTTTCTCACAACTCTATTTTTTTTTAAACAATGAAAAACTTTAGCGTAAACAGCGAGGCGTTGGGAGGGGACAGCCCCTTTCATATACGGAATAATTTCTGTTCGTTTTAAGATATTTACGTCGTTCCTTACTTTCAGTTAAAAAAACTTGTTTTTTTTTAATTTAATTCTTCTTTAGGCCTATATGCAGCCTATACAAACATTTGAAGCTTCATTAATCTATGTCCAATGGTGGTTTTCATCATTGGGTGGTTTTCAACTTTCCACATAACGACCAATGTAGTCATAATATGCTTTTACCTATGGATGTCGTGTGAATAGAAACATCTGGTAATCTGTGAAAAATGATATCTATTAAGTCAAACTGGGCGCACAGTTAGGTGTTTCCTAGGGATGCGCCAAAATTTATTAAAACAGAAAAGAAAATCCCGAAAACCATAATATTTCGGCCTGTTATCCCACTGAGTCTGGCCTGTAGTCCTCCATGGCACGGACCTGAGTTGAATTTGGAGGATCTTTCTTTCGAGGGGTGAGATTATTTAATTTTTTATGCTCAATCGGGTTATATTTATATAAATAGAGATAATAAACATTAATTGTACTTCAACGCACGTTTAGGCCCCAACTTAACAATTCCTCCTAATCCCGCGTTACGGCTCTCGCTTCACTCTTCAACATAACCACATCCCTAACCAAAAAATTCAACATCTAACAAATTCTCCCCTTCCTCCCTGGAAGCACAGCCTTCTTCACCTTACAAAATAATAATAATAATAATATTGAAAACCGAGATAATAACTAAATAAATGAAAAATCTGTTAGTTATTAATAGCTCTATTTATTGAAAATCAACCAGATAATGTTTGAAATTATTTTTAAAAGACCGAAAGGGAGCATCTTATCTCTTATGGAAACATGTTCGAACTTTTGATACAGATCTCGTATTCAGTGACATATTTTCGTCTGGGGGGGAAGGTTGGAGCCTATTTTCCTAAACCAAGTGAATATGACAGTGGAAAACTGAAAAATGAGCCATATAGTACCATAAAAGCAAAGATAAACTAAGAAAACTGACCCGTTTCTGTGGATGCTTGAATTATACTGGCTTATCTTAGTTTTGACAAAATTTTGAAGAAACTAAATTTCAGTTGTGGGGACAAATTGGGGTCTGGGGAGGGTAGTTAACCCCTCCCTCCGCCTCCCCATGACCCATAATAAGTTACGCTTATGCTCGTAGTCGTAGGATGTTGTTCTGATACCAGCTGGAACAGATTGTGGAATGCTGATGGAAACAATCCGAAGAAAAAAAAAAGATTGAAAACGATAAATGAGCACGATAAATAATAAAGCGATGCAAGTGAAAGAAACTTGTCCGCATTTCCAATTATTTTCAGGGCACGCTTGTGGCTTGAATCGAGCCTTTTCACGTGGGATTAATTAAAAAAAAAGTTTTTCCGAGGGAAGTAAAGAGCGAAGTTGAAACTTAAAACGAAGAAAAATTATTACTTCGCAGCCTATCTAACGTATATCAATAAAACTTGTGCAAATAAATCAACTGGTGATATTTCCCTATGTTTGTAGGATTAAAGAAAACTAGCGCTTTACTGAAAACACAAAACAATATAGGAGTTTTGGTACGGCAAATGAAAATCTTTTAAGGACATTTTTAACAGTTTAAAAGTAAAGGATTTTTATATTGTTGTTTTATTTATTTATTTTTGTTTAATTTGGTATCACTTCTGCACAATGAGCTCAGGTCAATGATTTACTGTCGTTTTGGATATGAAAAGGACATTTCATGATTATTTTGTAGACAATTTTGAAGTGAAGGAATCTTGTTAGTATTAAGACTACGGACTTACTTTAGAATTTGTATCACAACTTGAAATTCTCCTTTTGCTAGAGAAAAATAACTGGATTTCCTGAGTTCATATTATATGTTCTTCATTTCGAGTAATACTGGGCAAAACCAAGATGTTACTTGATAGATCAATCTATTATTTTGTATGTTGTTTAATGAATTTAAAAATATTATTTTTATGCCTAAGTTTTTGAGATAATTTTAATTGCATACTGAAACTTAATGATATCACAGCTCCTGTAAAAACTATGAAAAGCGTTAAAGATTAGTTTGTTGTTGTGAGGCTATGTATTTACTTTTGACTCCTAAATTGACTAAATTGACTACTTTTGACTCCTTTTGACTCCTAAACTTATATACTGTTAAAAATGTCCTTAAAAGATTTTCATTTGCCGTACCAAAACTCCTATATTGTTTTGTGTTTTCAGTAAAGCGCTAGTTTTCTGTAATCCTACAAACATAGGGAAATATCACCAGTTGATTTATTTGCACTAGTTTTATTGATATACGTTAGATAGGCTGCGAAGTAATAATTTTTATTCGTTTTAAGTTTCAACTTCGCTCTTTACTTCCTTCGGAAAAACTTAGTTTTTTAAATTAATCTTTGCTCGTTTTTAATTAAAATGTAATGTAGAAACAAAACTGGCATGATCTTTTTTATTTACACGAAATAATTTACACCAGGGCTAGTTGCCCTCCAATCGTTTTGGTCACTGAAAAAGGGCACTAGCAAATTTAATTTTCGTTCAAATGAGCTAATATACATCTCTCTATGATGTTCTAGTCACCCCCTAGCTCTGCTAGGAAAAAAAAGAAAAAAAAAGGAGACAGATCAGTGCTACCCATGCAAAAATGTCTTTTCCTTGTTGTTCAAGGAGGGGGAATATAATTACCCTGTATAAGGTTTTCGACCTTGCTGATTCCAATGAACCGCGGCTCTAATAATCCAATTTGATATATTAGTACTTGTACTTTAATTGCATAGCTTATTAAGGGGGCTTGGAGGAGGAACATACGGGAGGTGTTCTTGCAAACCTTCGGTTAAGGGTTTTGGACCGTAATTATTACAATGGTAACATTGTTTTGCTTGAAAGCTTTTTTACTTAAGAAGTGACATCAAAAGTGGTGTTTTTAGTGCTATATCACACTTACGGATGGTAGAAAGATAAACATTACATAGATATGAGAAACAGATTTCCAACTTGCTGATGTTTGAATTTATAGGAAGGACGTAGAAAAAGGCGTAATTTATTATTAGGTAGGGGGGATGCAACTGCCCCCTCCAGACCCAAGTTTGCCCCCTCAGACCTTATTTTGCCCTCCAGCGGAAATTTAGTTTCTGCGAAAAATCTTGTCAAAACTAAGATGTCTGCATAATTCAAGTATCCAGAGACATAGGTCAGTTTTCATAAGCAGCTCTTTGTCTCTATGGTAATATGACTCATTTTTCAGTTTTCACTATCATTTTCACTTGATTTGGGAAAATTGGCTCCAACTTTGCTCCCTCCCCCGTAGATATGACGTAGATATGAGCAATATCTTTCATATGAGCTATTAAAAATTTGTCTAGATACCTGCTATACCAATACGCCCAATAACAATACGCTCATATCGATACGCGTGATATAAATACATCCGATACCGATACAATGTGCAGCCCTTTCCCCAGGGACTATGGAGGGTCATATCATCACCAAAATCAAAGGTATTTGACCTTTAAACTATGTTAAACAAAATGGTTATCTCAAAATTGTGATTGGAAGACTTTGGGGGGGGGGGCCTTGAGAGAGGGGGGCTAGTTGCCCTTTAATTTTTTTGGTCACTTAAAAAGGGCATTAGTAAATTTAATTTCCGTTCGAATGAGCTACTATACATCTCTCTATGATGTTCTGGTCGTCCCCTAGCCCTGCTAGAGAAAAAAAAAGAAAAAAAAGGAGGGGGTTTTAATTTTCCATAACCAGGTTTTCGACAGTGCTGATTCCAACCGACGCCATTTTCGAAGGGTTTCAGACTTTTTTTTGAAATCACCATAAATTTCTTTTCGCAATAAACTTTTACTTTAAGACAAACCGAAATAATAGTTCTCTCTACGATGGTGTGGTAGCCTGCTAATATTGCAATAGCTTCCTGGTGAGCAGACGATTTATTAAACTTATTAATGGGGATGGGGAGGGGGTAAATGGGAGGGCTTCTTGTAAACCTCGAGTGAAGAGTTTTGGAACATAATTATTACGATGGTACCGTTTTATGCTTCCAAGTTTTTCCACTTAAGAAGTGGCGCCAAAAATGCTGTTTTCAGTGTTATAGAGCACTTACAGGTGGTATAATTGATAAAAGCTCTTAGATATGAGTAATAACTTTAAAATGAGCCATTGAAAACCTCTCTAAAAAGTCCTCGTAGCCCACGGGCTCCAGCTTTTGCACTTTAAACATGCCACCAAAAGTGCCATTTGTCACTTGCAGATGGTGGAATCTATAGGAAGAACGTATATATGAGCGATATTAGCTATTAAATATAAGTCTACGATGTTCTGGTAGCCCGATAGCCCCAACCCTTTAGAAATGCACAAAAAGTGCCAATTGTAGTGCCATGTGGCACTTGCAGATAGCGGAATTTATAAAAAGCACGTCGATATGATGAATAGCTTTTAAATGAGCTATTAAGTATCTCTCTATCATGTTCTGGTAACCCACTAGGCCAGGAAAAAAAAAAGAAAGAAAAGGGAGACAGATCAGTGCTACCAATGCAAAAAAAATTATTTTCCTTGTTGTTCAAGGAAGAGGACTTCAATTTCCTTTACAAGGTTTTTGACCATGCTGATTCCAATGGTACACTTTTCATTTTGATCTGACGCCATTTTCGAGGGGTTTCAGTTTTTTTTTCGAAATCATCATAAATTTCTTTTCGCAATAAACTTTTACTTTTAAGACGAACCAAAATAATAGTTACCATTCCTAAATGAGTGTCGCATGGCAATTTGTTTCCACTAGGTAGTTTTTTCCTAAACATATTTTTTGACTTTTGATTCTGACTGTGTTAAAGAGTTCATAGTGAATTCTTCCAACGGACTAATGAGACTTACTAAGGGGGCTGGGAGGGGGAGTATACGGGAAGAGTCCCTTGTAAATCTCCAGTTAAGGCTTTTGGACCATAATTAGTACAGTGGTACTGTTTTATGCTTCAAAGCTTTTCAACTTAAGAAGTGACACAAAAGGTGCCGTTTTTTTTTTTGCTATTTGGCACTTACGGATGGCAAAACTGATTAAAAGCACGTAGATATGAGCTATAGCTTTCAAATCAGCCATTAAACATCTCTCTAAGAAGTTCTGGCAACCCACTAGCCACTATCTTTTCCACTTGAGACATGGCATCAATAGTGCTATATTTAGTGCCATTTGGCAAAAGCAGGTGGTGGAATTTATAAATAAAAGGTAGATATGAGAAATAGCTTTTATGTGAGCTATTAAACATCTGTGTACGATGTTTTGTAGCCCGCTAGCCCTACCCCTTGAGAAATGGCACAGGATGTGCCATTTTTGTGCCATATGGCACTTGCAAATGGTGGAATTTCTGAAAAGCACGTAAATGTGAGAAACGGCTTTTGAATGAGCCATTAAGCATCTCTCTATGATGTTCTGGTAAACCGCTAGCCCTGAAAAAAAAAAAAAAAAAAAAAAAAAAAAAAAAAAAAAAAAAAAAAAAAAAAAAAAAAAAAAAAAAAAAAAAAAAAAACGGGAGACAGATCAGTGCTACCCATTTAAAAAAGTGATTTTTCTTGTTTTTCAAGGTTGGGAACTGTAATTTCTCTGAGTAGGGTTTTCGACTGTTCGGATTCCAATGGTATACTTTTCATTTTGATCTGACGCCATTTTCGAGGGGTTTCAGGCTTTTTTTCGGAATGACCATAAGTTTTTAGTACGAATTGAAATAATAGTTATCATTCCTGAATCAGTGTCAGATGTCAATTTTTTTCCACTAAGCAGTTTTTTTCTAAACACGTTTTTAAACTTTTCGTTACTATGGGCTGTTGTTTGCTCTCTACTAGGTTGCAGCTACCGCTGCAACCATGATATAAATATTGACTGCCAAATTGACGCAAAATATTGTAGAAGAGGTTTGATAAGTCTATTGCAAAGTAGACGAAGAGTTTTTTGGGGGAATCTTTGCTTCAGTTTCCTGACAATGCCAAGATTACGGGAAAGCTCCAGCTTAACAGCATGGATGTTATGTTGGTAGGAGAGGTTTTCGTCAAGGACCGCACCTAGGTATCTCTCATAGTCCGTTTCTAGCTGTTTGATTGTTCCTCAAGAAGTCGTTTGTCCTGATATTTCTGGATGAAAAGTTCCAATTCTTGAGAAGAAGAGAACACATGATTTGTCGATATCACAAATCGATTGGCATCCATCTAGACGAAATTTCTTGAACACATCGATTACTAAGGTAAGACCGGAACCATTGGAGTGCCTCTCCTCTATTCCCATTGTGCTCTAGTTTTCCTAATAGAATCTTATGATCCATACCGTCAAACACTTTTTTCATGTCAAGCAAAATAGCAGCTGGCACGTGTCCCGGTCAAATGCCTTATTAATAAAAAGGCTTAGTGACGCTAGAGCATCTTCCCTCGAGTGTCCGGGTCTGGATCCGAATTGTTTTTGTTGAGGAATCCCTTCGCTTCAAGAAAAGAGTAAAGTTAGTTTTTCATAGGTTTTTTAAAAGACTTTGGAAACTACAGAAAGAATAGAGATCGGTCGAAAGTTAGACGGTTCATCTCGAGGGCCACCTTTGTGGAGAAGAACTATTATTTTTTTTTGTGGAGTGATGGAAACACGCCCGTGTACAAAGAGAGGTTTATCAAGTGTGTTACAGGTTGTAGTACGGACGGCAATATTGCTTTCAACTAGACCCCGGCGCCGCGCCAGCGGATCGACCGAACGCCGCCAACGAGAGGCCCGGTCGACCGCCGCCGAAGTGTCAATACGCCGCCGACGCGCTGCAGGCGCACCTCCGTCGGCAGAGGCGGCGGCGTTTGGCTGACTTTAAATTAATTTTGGGGCAATTCTTTATTGCGTCAACCGCAAACTCGAAGCTTTTCTTTCTCGTGTGGTTTAGTATTTCGATTTTTCTGATTAGAAATCAAGCAGGGCTTGCACTATCCCCGAATCTTCGAGTATTTCCCCGAAAATCTATGCGTCACCCCGAAAAAAAATTTGATTCCCCGAATCCCCGAAAATCACTCAATCACAGTGCCACCCCTAGCGATTTATTACCAGTGACTTTCCCTGCCAAATATTACTTTGCATACCATAATTCTTTACTACTCTCTTGTTCGTTAATTTTCGTCTCTTTTGTTACTTTGCATAAAAACCAGACAGATTCAATGGGCAATTGCAAATATTGCAATACACACAGTTCTTCATATGTTGCCAAAAAAAAGTATCGTCTTTATGAAATGAGTGTTAAATCATTTCGAATGCAGTTTCCCAATTGCTATTTCTTACATCATTCGTAGTCAAGAATTTAATTTTCAAGTTGAATAGAATTATAGAACGCATTCACTACTATGCAGCTTCAGCCTTCAGTTGGATTTTTAAATTGATAGCCGACAGATGGTTTCTACAGCTGAATTGTAAGCTTGCAGAATTTTGTTTTCTTTTCCTTTTTTAGATAAGATTTTCTTAATGTTTAATACTCAATTGTTGAACGCCTGATATATTAAAGAAAATACAATCTTCTTTCTGAAAAAATTTTACCCCCCCCCCAAAAAAAAAGAAACCCTTCTATTGAAACAAAATTTAGCTATAGACTAAGCTATACAAGGTTGGGGAATTAAAGATTGAAATAGAAGTTAGCCGAAAAATATGATTCATAAAAAAATGTAAATTATTGCCTGTAGGGGGGGGGGATAGGGGACTATCATTTTTAAATGATAATACCTCATTTTTTTTTTATTGAAAGCAGGGATGCTAAGAAGATAATTATTTTTTTCATTTAAAGTGGAGACGGAAGAAAATGATATCAAATTCCCTGGGAAACCATTGAAATATTTTGATAGAATCAGGGCCCCCCACTGGGACTTGTTCATTGTCTTGGGTATTTTGCGATTTCTCATAGGCTACTGGTCTAATTTGGCTTTTGTGTGGGCTCCCTTTTAATTAAATCCTTCGGATCTTATTGAATGCCACGACGAATCTATGACTCAGTTTTTCAATAATTTGAGGTATATCTGAATAATTTCGACATTTTTGTTGTTGTCTTTGTACCCCTTTACTCATACCCTCAATTTTTTTTTCAGGGAACACTAAGCTGTTTAACGAAATTTTGCGTGTTTGTTTGAACCATATAGTGACCTAGTTAATTATTAAGTAAATGTTTTTATTAAGTAATGTAAAGATGAGACGGTATATTATCAAGGTGGTATCCAGAGGGGGGGGGGGTAGGGAGGTATTACATTTAAATGATAATTTCTCGAAATTTTTTTATTGAAAGCAGGGATGCCAACAAGTTATTTTTTTTTTTAATTTAAAGCAGAGACGGCATCCTATCAAGGTGGTATCCAGAGGGGGGGGGGGTAGAGAGTTATTATAAATAAGTGCTAGTACCTTGATTTTTTTTTTATTGAAATCAGGGATGCCAAAAAGTTGAAAAATCGACAAAAATTAACAAGATTTTCGTGAGTTATACTTGATACAGCATTTGTATAGTTTTATCGTCCAAAGGGAAAGGGACACATGCGTCTAACCCGTTTTTTTCTTATTGATGAAACGAGTTTACTTTGAAAACATTCATTTATAAGTACCAGGCAGATTCACACTAAAACGAATTGGTGTGACGAAAGCGATATCGACATCCCCACCTAACGTTGCGCTCAAGTGACAATGGTGCCCTTGGTCCAGTGCCAAGTTACATTAAAAGGTCAGGTCATAATAAAAGCTTTCAATTTGGGAGGTTCAAGGAATGTTGCAACGTTCTTGCGTATCTACAGTGGTTTAAAAAATTCGATCACCCCACAAATAATGACCGAAAATATGCACAAATATAACAAATGTAACATTTGGAATATTATAACACCTTTTTCAAAGCTTTGAAGAAAAGCAAAAAAGGCTAAATACCCCTAACTACGCTTGAAAGCTATTTTAAAAAGAATCTCTTTGTAGATTTCCACGGATATGACCATAGTAGAAGCTTTGAGCCTGGGTGGGGATCAAAGAGGAGTCTTTGAGTATTTTGACCACAGGTGACTTATCGTTGCGACTTTCTTAAATTTGGTAATTTTTGTGAGCATTTAGAAATCAAAGCTTAAACTCAATAACTGATACTAAGTCTCCTAACATTTTGCTTGGATTAAAAGTGACGAACTAGGATGAAAATCTCAACATCTTCCTGGAGCTACTTCAGTCTGCATATTATTTCATTTAGTTACATTTAACGGATGAGCTTTTCATTTTACCTAATCATTTCATTTTTACCTCATCATGTATTTTTCAATTTGATAAATTTACTCCCTTTAGATGCAGTTTATAATTTGACTGATATTAGATATTTATCAGTTTATAATTTGGAATGAATCCCCAAAATAAAAAATGAATAATATCCGAAAGAGCAGCCAAAAGCAATAAAAAAAGCAGCAGTTCAGCCTTAGCCTACATGACATATATTCTATAAAGAAGCCAAAAAAAACTTTAAAATGCATTTTTTTTAAATTGTTATTAAAAACCAGTTTTTAATACAAGGAAGGCTTTTTAGGAATCCAAAAGAGCAAAAAAACAATCAGTATCAAAGTCACCCATTTCAACTGTTTTAAAGGTGACAAAACAGATATAGGCAAAGGGCATTATGAAAAATTAAGCTTCTAAGTTCAAACTTATATTCCAAATTTTTACCCAGATAACTGACGAATTTTGTGATACGGTATTTGAAGTTTTGTATGCAGTAATGCTTGATGACAAAAAAACTACTAATTTTGATAATTATTTATGTTAAGAATACATAGCTAATAGATACTTCAACTATTATGCAAGGGTTCTGAAACGCCACAGCCATTTCGTTTCTACCAGATTTCTACTCTCTTGATGATTAGCGAAGAAGACCAGTTTCCAGCCAGTGACTTGTGAAGTTTTGAACTCATGAATAGGGTCGAATCTGTTGTAAATTTAAGCTGGGATTTGAGAAATACTGATAAAAATATTAATGTTTGCGGTCAACATTGATCGCACCGGCGGCGCGCCGCCGACATCTTACCGGTGGCGCTGTGGCGGCGCGCTGATTTTGGCCCCGCCGCCGACGGTCTTCCCTCATCGGCGCAGCGCCGGGGTCTACTTTCAACATTTTAGTATAGATGTAGGCAAAGCCAGAGGCAGATCCTCCTCTTAAACCTTTTACAATTATCGAAACATCCGTAGAAGTTACAGGAATGAGTGCCATTGACCTGATACACGCTGGCCCCAAAAGGTATCGTGAAATTTTTTTTGGGGTAGTACTGTATTGACGGTTTTTTTCTTCAATTTTTTTGCGAAGAAGGTGCAAAGTGCCTCCACGACTTTTGCTTTTTCAGTCAAGGCTTCCCCCATCAACCGTAATTGGTCATTCGGTCGTAACACTGACTTGTTTGCTTTCCAAACCCTACTTCCATCCTTTCCACTTTCATCTTGCCTGCGGTTGAAGTAATCCCTTCTAACCTTTCTCGGAACTAACCATAAGTATGTCTTATAAATATCATAGATCCGTAGGCGCACTTGGTAAATGACAGTATCCCGCCCAAAGGTTGTTGTCCTTCTTATTGATGCACCTTAGTAGACTTTTGGTAACCCACGGGCAAATTTGTACATTTATTATTCCACGTTTCTTTGGTTTTTGTGTGAAGTTAATTACAAAAACAAAGTTTTCCGAGGGAAGTAAAGAGCGAAGTTGAAACTTAAAACGGACAAAAATCATTATTTCACAGCCTATCTAATATATATCAATAATACTAGTACAAATAAACCAACTAATTATGTTTCTCTATGTTTCTAGGACTATAGAAAACTAGCGCTTTATTGAAAACACAAACTTCAAGTATAAAAAATCGTAATACATCCAAGTATATACATCCTCTGGATGTATACCAGAGGATGTCAGCCTGCCTCGTTGGGAATGTTTCACATAGTCCAAGGACGTCAGGTTGTTTTTGTTGGCACATGGTTATTAAATCTGTCAGTGACGAACATAATCCTTGGCAGTTAAGCTGAACTATACTGAGCTGAGGTTCGGAGCATAACTGGGGCATATTCATCACTGAAAATATTTACTTCGAGAAAAACCATTCACTAAGAAAAGAATAATCATTTTCATTACTTATTACACTGTCAAAAATTTCTTCACAAAAAAAAAAAAAAAAAAAAAAAAAAAAAAAAAAAAAAAAAAAAAAAAAAAAAATACAAAGCTACAATGTAGTGGGCCTCGGGATAAAAGGAACTTAAAACTTACCCAAAACTCTGGAGAACATGCTCGCATCTTGGAGCAAAGCGAAGAGCCGTGAGAAATGTACACACCTGAACGAACTTCATCTAAACTTTAACAAAAAAAAAAGAATACTGATGTAAATAAACATGCATTACCACAAGAACCACAGAAAAAAAAGGAAAATGAAATATTTCTGGAAAAAAAACCGCTCATTTCGGCAAGTGAAAAAGAAACAATTCATCTATGACAATCTTACCCATTTCTGCTGCTGTAGCCATAATATAAAATAAATAAAGAAATAAAAAGGAAAACGTAACATAACTATTTTGTCGTATTTTCCTTTATCCATTCAACTACAGCCGGCAAAATTATCAAAAAAAGGGGAAAAAAAATCAGACTGATAACATTTCAGGCATCAGAGTTGGTGTCACGGCTGTTGCCAACTTCAGAGGATCTAAGCAATCGTCTTGAAATTTAGTCCATTGTGAGTTCGTAGCTTTCTTGCATCTAACCACAGTCTTATTCCTTGCTGGACAACACGCATTTCTGCAGCCTTTTCTGCGGTCGATTTGGAACATTTTCGCTTATACCCTAGCGCTAGCAATCCGTTTCTTCTGTTACCAAGCTCTACTTGCAAGTCTGTTGACACACTGAAATCCGTTTTTTTTTAGCTTTCAAAATTCTTTCATAATAATTGAGCGTTCAGTGTCTGAGAGGCTAGTAAAAATATGCTCGATAGCTTTCTGCTTTTGTGAATTACTTCGAACTCCTGGCCCAGCTCCAGATTTGAAGGGAACCGTCTTCTTAGAAATGTGCATCTTAGAGATCAGCATCAGTAATTCCAAGCTTGGACTGAAAAAATGTCACTACAGTTTCTTGGGGATGTTCTGTTCCTTGCGAAGCTTCAACACCGTGAATAAAAATGTTGTTTCTTCGAGAGTATGTCTCCCATCACAGGGCAGTAGTCTTGACATGGACCAGCTCAGTCTTTAGCGGTTTATTCTCTGCTCCCAGTACTTTATTTTTATCTTGAAGCTTTGAAATCGAACTCTAAAGGTCGTCCACACGGCGGTCGAAATGGTCTTTTGTCTCCGACATATTGCTACCAGTTAATACTGCTCTACGCACTCAATCAAGCTAGAAAGGCAATGAGTGAAACTTACATGCCAGGGCCCCTTGAAATGTGGTTTTACTTCTTTGGTCTTTTAAATTTATCCTGTTATTGTTTGGCATATGCAGTGACATCAAGTGGACGTGAACATTCCCCCCCCCCCTATAATGTAAAAACATCAATGATTATCAGGTAATGATTTTCTGTAAATTCATTGAGAAAATAATAAAATTTACCCCTATATTTTGAAGAATAAATTTGCCCCCCCTCCTCCCCTCCTATAGTTTCGAGATTTGACATCACTGGTGCCGGTGTCTTTTTCAGCCACCTTTGTTCGTGTAATTACATTTTTCAAAAGATAAATATTCTTGAATGTCTTGGACTTTCTTTGATTTTTTTTTCTCGGGTCACTAGCTTTCTTGTCTAGCGATATCAAACACTTTGGAGTAATCTGAAATAACATTTATATATAATGGGATCTCATCTCGTCAGTTTTTTAAACACATTGACTAGTAAAATTAGTAAATGGACATTTACTAGTTTTATACTCACGAATGCAAAATTATAAAAAAAAGATTCGAGATTTATAGGACTTGTCGCATTGCTCTCAACTTGATTGCAGTATATTAATTGTGCATGTTTCTAGACTCTGTAGAATCATCGTGAATGTTTCTAGACTCGGTAGAACCTTTTAAAAATCTCCGAAAGAAGGTTTTAGGATTAGAAACATACTTCATTATTAAAATTTGTTTATTTATTTTCAGGTAGACAAATCTGTTTTGAAGGAGCTTCCGGAAGAGCTACAAAAGGAAATTCGTAATGAGCTAATTCGTCCTGATCTTCAGCCTAGACCTGGTCCTAGTAAAAGTCCGAGAAAACCAGGAAAGAAAATTAGCCCTGCTAAGCGAGGGAGGAAGAAAAACTTGGGGACATCAACGACGGGTCAGACGAGCGTGAAGGTTTGTGTTTGGAATCTCTTTAACGTTTTTTTTTGTAAGGATAGTCCAGAACTTCACTTCCTCCCGTAAAGTGCTTACTCTCTTTAAATCTTTTCTTATAGCCTATTCCTTTCAAAGGCCGTCCTTCTTTTGCATTTTGCCTGGACTGGATTGCCAAAAGCCACATTTTTGGAAACCTACCGTACGCAGACCGTGACCGAATCATCTTCACTGCTTTTTCATCATTGCCCTGGAAAGCGGGATCGATCCATAACTTTCATAAAGCTTTTTTATAGAAAAAAAAAGAATAATGGAAGAACATACCTAAAAATATCCTTAGACGATTCCTCTGGAAGACATCTAGCATATCTTTCTCAACCTTTCGATACGCCCACGTTCCAAAGCCATAAATCATTCAATCACTGTTGTTACTGTGGTGTCTAGTATCCTAACCTTAGTTCCATAACTTATCCTCAAATCCAGTCAGGTCTTTTCAACTGCATAAAAACACACTCAATCTCGGCTAGTCAACTTTTTACACCTTCACAATTCATTTGCTATATATTTAGTCCTATCCTAGTAGCCGTAGCGTATGCTCTTTTTGAAGACCTGAGAAAAAAAAAAGTTCGCCCCTTTCCTCAAGCACAAAATTTCGGGTCCCCGTGCACCCATCCCGACCCCCTAAAAGAAAAAAAATTCTTGAGACTTTCAACCCGATCCCACAACCGCGAAACTAAACAGGAGGCACCTACCGAACCACGTATACAACTTACCACCTTTCAGTGAAACATACTGGTATATTCAGTATCAGATATATATGCTTGTCTGTATGCTCCAGGTACAAAAAAAATTACTTGCTAGTGAGCATCTGAAAACCAACTAACTCTGGTTGCAAAATACTCCAAAAATATTGTTACATGTTGTATACCATTGCAAGATTGTTTCTGGATTAAAGATTGGCTGGGTCTTACGGAAAATTACCAATTACTTATAGTAAGATAAATGGCGATTTTAACAGCACCTTGGGGAACAGCTTTAGTTTCATAACTGAAGCTTTTAAGTTAGAGTTACATAACTTGTCACTGATTTGGCAGCGTGCATCGGTACACCGTACTGGGTAAGCCAAAACGCAACACTAAACACAACAAAATTGAACCGTCAGACTGAATTGAAGGTAGAAATGGACCGGGTTTCTTTCGATGTATTCTAAAGCAGCGCATATTAGCTTCTCGCTTTGTTCCATTTCCATGCGTTTGTTGGCTCCACAGAAATCACTTTCGGCTCTACACAAATATTTATATGCACCTGCTATGCGTCAATTGTATAGCAGAAAGGGTTGGTTTAGCCGGTGAAATCTTGCTAGACGTTGCAAAAACGTGTGTCTTTCCATGGAAACGCATTAACATGAACCAGGTCTTGCGCTAATTTTTTCGTATTTTAGGCGTTATTTCATAAAAACACCGAAATCAAACAACAAAACATAGCAGAAAAAGTGAGTGAATCAGAAAATACCTTGCGAACAGAGGAACCTAACTTGGCTGGTGCATATAAACTGGAAGATGTCAAACGCTTCCTGGAAGAATGGCTTCAATGCAGTGATCAACCGGAATCAGAAGATATAAGCATAGTGACACAATACTTTACTGATCTGATTCATAACAAAAAACTGTATGTGCTTGACCTCCTTGTCAAATATTTGCTCCGGTTGCTCAAGACCGGTAAGTTTGATCAGTGGCGGGAGCCCGTTAAATCTATTGTTGATCATGTTCAAATTATTATGTCACAGGTTCATGGTGGTCAACTAAAAGTTGAAGAGTTTTAAGTTTTCTACTTTTATATTCGATTTTTATATATACGATTTTTACATACTCACTATGTCTTACTATTTCTCGTTGGAATTATTGAAATCTCATCATTTGTAACAAAGGGTCCAGGAAATCTGACTCTCAGCTTATAAATAAAAAGAAAACATACTACACCCGTCGCCGATTGGGAATCCCAAAAAGTAACAGACAGTTTACCATTATGTAATTTATGAATATAACAATTTGCAAGAGGAATTTAAATTGCGGCCATAAATGCTGGTTTTAAGGAAAATAGAACGTGGGAGATCTGACTGTTAATTTATTTTATTTTATTTTTTTTTTGGGGGGGGGAGGGTCTGAATTCCAGTATCTGGCCAGGTTTAATTTTAAGGCTTCGTAAAATATTGGGGTACTTTTTAATTAAACGAAACACACCCAAGAGTGAAGTTAGGTTAATACTTATGAAATTTAAGCTTTGTATAACCTTTAGTTTATGTAATAACATAATTTGGGCTATGTATTTGCACATTACAGGGAGGGGGGGAGGGTAAAGTATTTGGACATAGCCCCTAACCTAAGCCCCCCCTCCAATTGTGCAAATATATAGCCCAAATTGTACAAGTCCAATGAATTCTGTCACCCGTCATTTGTATTTGTGGCTATGAAACCAGTTTTCTGTGAAATAACCTAAGCATAATTCTTGAGTGTGTTTCGTTTTTAACAAGTACCAATATTGGTTATATATATATATATATATATATATATATATTCATGCTTAGTTGTCCTGGCAATTTTTCCTATTGTTTAAATATATAGTTCGAAATCGATACAGCTAGGCACACATCTGTTCAGTCCACTTTTTCAGACTTCACAAGAGAGGAAAAAATAAGGGTTTCAAGCATGTTTATTTCAGGTACTGAACAGGAAAATGAAAACAAAATAAAAACTTAAAAATCACAGCAAGTACCCGCATAATGTGGCTTAATTTTGGCATATAGTATCCGTCAGGAGTTTTCCAATTCATGGCCAATCTCAACATTGCTACGGTGGATGCACGATCAATGGAGGGAACTCCAATATATGTCTCTTCCCTCATTTTTCCGGATAGTGGAGTAAATAGCTGTAAGCGTCATGGTACAGAAATGTAGCACATAACTTTAGATTGGTATCAAGAGAGTTGAATTAAAACATACCTGATTGAAAAGAAACCAAATTTCTTATAAATTATTTTTAAGCAGATAATTCTAACTCTTAAATTCAAAAGGCGTTATTATGCGCTATGTACTCATAAAATGCGGGTTGAAACTGATGGCTGAATTGCCACCTACTGCTCATAGGCTAACCCATAACAAAATTATTCGGCCAAAGCAGAATCAAAAGTTTTCAGAGCTTTTTCGGTAGAAATTTCACGCTCAATAAACTGTTCCCGACATTTACCGTGTGTGCAATGTTCACTTGACTGGGAAAATTACAGCTTTTCATTAATCCTTTCTCACTTTTTGATTTTTGCCAAGATTTCGATTAACTAGAGATATAAAACTGTTTTTTTTTTTCTTTAGAAACTTTGAAAATAGTCGTGGAAAATGTAAGAACTAAGCGTGATAAATTCTTGTTTTTCACTTTTCATAGAAAACCTATATAGCATTTAAATTCCTATTCGTATTATCGGACATCAATAAAAAAGGAGTTTCAATTTCTTTTTAATTTTTGTTGTAAAAACAACATATTGAAAGGTTTGCCAATATCTTGCTGTCATTTTGATATACAATCAAATATCGGTACTAGCCACTGTTTTCACTACCCAAGTTGATTATTTTCAAAATTACTTAGAAAAAATTATTTTACGTGTTTCCGCGTTTTTTTTATTATGTGCGTCTGGTATTTAACTCACTCATCTTCTTGTTTCTCCAGTGTCAACTGCATTTCAGTATAACGTGATTTGACAGATAGTTTATCAAATTTTACTTAACTTCCTTTCTCTGTCTGTTTGTTGCCAAAATTCGAGATACTTATTTCGAGCCCTTCTTCTCATCCGATTTGGCTCAAAATTTGTATACAGCTTTGCTTTGTCTAACATTTTAATATTCTGATATATTTGAATCTCAAAAATGCATAATTATACAAAAATTTAGTCACAATTTAATTACTTCGATTCCTGTTATGAAACAACGCAGATACATCTAGTGGCGAGATAAAGAATTTGCACCGGTTTTATGCCTCTGCTCCTACGTAAAAATAACTTAAAGGCAAGAATGCTTGTCCAAATACTTTTATCGTGAGTTGATTATTATCATTAAATTGGATTGTAAACTGTAAATGTTTCTCGTATGAAATGGTCATGTTTCGTGATTTTAATGTAGTATGTACTGAAGAGCTAAGTAGGCACAATTTAAGACCAAAAATTAAATAAAAACTTTATAAAAAAAAAACTTTTAAAAAACCACATTTTACAAATGGACTAAAAAGGGGAAAATAATTTTTTCGGTTCTAAAGAATACTTTTGATATACATACTTCAAAGCATGATGCGGATTTTAAATAGTTAGATATCAATAGGTAGTTGACTGAAAATCAGCACCACGTTTTAAAGTATGTATATCAAAAGTATTCTTTAGAATCACAAAATTTATGTTCCCGTTTTTAGTCCATTTGAAAAATGCGGTTTTTCAAAAGTTTTTTTTTATAAATAGTATTTATTTTATTTGATCTTGCTTTGATCTGAAGCCACCAACAATACCATCTTTTTCTTCTTTCGAACAGAACACAAATTGTGTTATATGTATTCAATAGATGGCGATGTCACAAGTCATTTTGATAATTTCATAATTTTTTTTTTAATAGTTTGTATAAAACCCATCCGTCCCTTTTTCTAAATTTGCTCCCTCACCTCTCGATAAAAGTTTGTGCATTCATGCCTGCTTCCAACTGTGAAAAATATACTAAGACCTAATATGCCTTGGCTGGACAACCGAAGCTTAAGTGAATTTGTCCAGTTTTAAGTCTAAAAGATGACGCGTAATCAACAAGTATAACTACGACGCTCACTTTCACGAGCAATCTCAAATAGTTCCGCCGTTTTAATGCAGTATGTTTGGACCTGCTAGAAGAGACAACCCGCACTGAGTGTTGGATGAACAATTCTGTAGTATGCAGCATTTCCACTTGCAATGATCTCTCTAGGGGCGTCATCCCTGAGATCCCATCTATTGCTTTCTCAAAAGAAAAATTCAACATATACAAAGTGAGATTTAAAAAAAAATGTTACCGTGCCACTTAAATTTTGTCATATAGTAATAACCTATTTTTGAAATTTGGAAGCATCTTGAGAAGAAAGGAAGATAAAGAAAAACGGGTACGACCAATCCACCGAACGTATCGAGTCAAAGGCGACAGGATACAAATTTTAGCTTTGCAAACCAAAAAAACTCCTTTAGATGGTCAAATCAGTATGCGATGTATTTACTGATTGTTTTTTTTACTATTGACGGATGAGTTGTTGACTGTTATTTATTTGATAGATTAAATGAGCAACTGCGATTATGAAAGGTGCAAAGTTCGAGACCAGGCGGTACAATTTTGCTGTCATTGTTAGTATCCAAGGGTTGATCATTACTCGAGAGAACAATAGAAACTTAACGTTTTAATAAAATAAGTAATATTTAAAGTGGTAAGCAATGTAAAAAGAAGATAATTCCAACTGCATTGAGTGGTCATATTTCTGAGCGCGCTATTTCGGCAGAATGACAGTAAATGTTACATGTTTAATTCAACTGCGATAATAATCGTCCTAATCGAGCGAAATTCATTCTTTCAGAAATTGGAGCCAATTTTTTCAAACCAAGTGAAAATGACAGTAAAAACTAAAAAAAGCTGTTTTGTACCATAAAGGTACTATTTAGTACTTTAAAAGTACTGTAAAGGTAGCTTATAGTACTATAAAGGTAAATATGTACTAAAAAACTCATCTGATTCTGTTGATGCTTGAATTATGCAGATTTATCTCAGTTTTGAAAAGATTTTGGAAGAAACTAAATTTCAGCTGGGGGGCAAATTGGGTTTTGGGCGGGGGGGGGGGGGCAAACCAAGGTCTGGAAGGGTCTGGTTTTATCTTTTTTTAGAGTATGATGTCCTTGAAATCTTTGATTGGCTCTTAACTTAGTAGATTTGCAAGCATATTCTCCAAAAGCTAGGGGCAAAACATAATCAACTTTTACCATCAAACAGTAGGTAATTTCTTCAGAAGCCCATTCGACATTCTGAACTACACTTCAGAATACTCTTAGTACACAAGGACACACGAAAACTACAATAAATTGAGGAAAATATTCATAAGGTTATGGTCAAAGTCAAATAAACCAGAATAGAATCCTCTTTTTAAATTTTCTCCACTTTTGTTTTATTGATATGGTCAGTCTGATCTCTGAACGGCTTAAGCAATATAATTGTCGAAAAAAATTATTTCACCTTCTAAAAAGTTGTATTTTTCAGTTGTGCCACTTACGAAAACGAATGTGTGGACTTTCTACATATTAAAAGAAAACCCCTTCAACAAAAAAAAACTCCACAAAACACATTAAAAAACCACATAACACAAAGAAACAATTGCCTCCCAATATACATATATACATTAAAGAGTAACTCTCTGTAAAAAGTATATTCCTTTCTCAAGGGAGTTCCATAAAAGCCAAATAAATTTACAGATACAAAGATGCAGCAAACACAATATCTCGCTTGATCAATTTGATCGAATCAGTGAATTTGATTTCGAGGTCGTTATTTCCAATGGCTTTTGCAGCCTGAATCATCTGTCGCAGTAGTTCTTCTAGTCGTCGCATACAACGGATAATGCTCCCTGAAAAAAAGACCAATAGTGTAATACGGCAATTTTGGAAAATTCAAATAGCAGTTTTTATTTTTTTATTTTTTAAAGGAAGTAGTTTCGGCACAAATCAAAAGCGCATACTTGTTTCCTTTAAATTATAATCCGTTTTCTTTTATTGAATGCGCATATGCGACTATTCCATATCAAGATATTAGTAATTAACAGGAGGCAATGGCCCATAGAAGGCAGGTTATTTTTATATCACCTTTCCATTGAATTGTGACTGGGCTTGGCTATTGCTTGCTGGATGTCCATCGTAAGATAACAGCGAATATGTGTATATAGTTTTTCCTTTTTCACTACAAATTTCCTGTATGCAAAAACCTGACTAAGAATTTATTATGGTAATCACCAAATTTATATGAAAGAGAAGTTTGCTATGGAGAATTTCTCGGTGACATCAAAGCTATGCGGTCAGAATTGTCTCCATAACTAGTAGATGGATTTGATTTTGACAGTGCTTTTGTGATTGATTTTGACAGTGCTTTTGACACATTCATCTACTGTAATTTTGACAGCGCAAAATATCCTCTTATTTGTAGTTTTTTTTTTGAAAAAGTTAAAAATAAATCAAGTACTTAAAAGGTTAACGGACCGATTTAGCTATTGAACGATTAATATTTAAAAAGTAATTCAAATCCATATAGCAATCGCCTTTTGAACATATGCCTAGGATAAACGATTACTTTCTGAACAAACTCTCTCTGGCATTTTAAAGACAAGTAGTTGAGCTAGGTCAACGAAACTGTGATTCACAGGTTAAATTATTCTTTATTTGGGAACTAGTTTCTTATATACTTAATCAAACTCATACCACAACCCATACAAAGGGAATGAAAAACAAATTTACATATCCCTAAGTTGATTACTACAACCCCTAATATCCACTATAATGGCACCATTTTCACTTTCAAAACTAAATTGAGTTTGCAAATTAAAGAATACTAAATAAAGAAGTTGGAAATTCTGTAGAAGCTTCTGTGACAAAGGAATTTCGTCACATGATACTGCCTTTTTTGTTCGCTCTTGCGACGCGTTACCGGAGATTGAAATCCCTGACGGTAATTTATTCGCGGTGAAATAGCAGTAAAATACTTAATTTTTTTGTTTTCAGAATTTACAATCAAACTTATCAAGAAGAAAATTATAAGGAGAAACTTGAGATGGCATTTTCGCATTGAATTTTTCACATTTAATAAATATACTTCTATATATTCAAAGGTTTCTTTTCAATTCTTGCCTAAATTGTATTATCCTTCGTCTGAAATTTGCTCACAGGGTCCGAATTACAGTCGCGTCGTTTGCCAGACATTGTAAAGCAATTTTATGCCGTAGCACAAAGTAATCGCATACACGCCCGAATTGAAGTCACGCCCAAAAAGCGATGATTCCCCCTACCTTCATAAATATCTGTCATCTGACAAAGATCTCCAAATGGCGCTCCTTTACACCAGGCAGCAACAACATCCATTAGATAAGGCTTGAATTTTTCAACATATTCATCTTCTTGCACTTCCAGCTTACAGTCATTACTGATTTTGGCTATCCGCCGCGCAAGATCCTAATATAAGAAGAAGAATTAAAAAAGAAGAGACAGAGGGAAGAGCTAAATTACTAAAAAGAAAATTAAGAGGAAAAGGAAATTAGCAATTTTTTACGTATATCTTCACTGTAAATAGGAAAAAAGTTTCTTTTTGTTATTTATTTTTGTAGACATAATGCAAATCATTTATTTCGTAAATAGTAACAACGATCTTAAACTCTTACTTATTTAGCGTTACAAGCAAACCCCCTTTACACTCCTTTCCATTGGAAGCAGCCCCACAATAATATTCTGCAAAATAATGTGCTAGAAAAAAAGGAAAATAGTGAACAGTGGATCGAAATATGCTTCAGACTACAATGCTTCATTTGTTGGTATTAGTCTTAGTTATACACTAGCGGCTCCTTCAAATATTTCCACAATATCCTACAGTTACAAAAAAGGAAAAATGTCCTAAAGTCTAAATACTACAGAAAACGTGGTAATTTCCTGATTTAAATTATTTGTTGAGCTTTTTGAAAAAAAAGGGAAAAAATGCTACTCTAAATGTTTAGAATAGAATTTAATAAAAAAATTTATTTCACAGCATGGTGGCCGAATTTGGATTTATTTTTGAATGTTTAGTCGTGCTAATGTTGTATTTTTCTATGTGTTAAAATACGGACAAAAGTAAGTTAAAAAATAAACAAAATAAAGGGGCTAAAGCCTGAGCCACATTATATTCAGACTTGTGAAAACAATGAAATCGCGCACAACTACAGCGCCAATTATGTAACGTGTGAGGAATTTGATGAGTCGGATTATGTTCAACTTTCAAGCGTGGATTTATGACTCACCAATCAGAGTATAGATTTTCTAGGCAACATTTTTTTTTCAAATGAAAAGGAATGGAAATGAAGCATCAGTTCCCTATTTGCATGTTGAACCCGATAAAAGCTACAAAGACATAATACTAGTAGACAATATTTGAGAACAAATTAGTGATGAAATAGACTTTCCAAACCTATTTCTTGCCATTCCAATTTTTCACTAAAGTTACACACAAAATATTGTAGAGCAGAGGGGAGGAAGGGCTAAAACCCAGAAAGGGTATGTTTTAGGTCCAAACTTCAAAATTTTATACGAAAGATAGTTCAGATCTATATGGACGCACTATTGCCTGTACCTTCGTCAAAAACGAAGTCGTATTTATTAAATAGCAAATGGCAGATGAAAGATGTTAATTTGCACAAAATTGGTAGCATAGTCCGATATCGTGAATTCAGGACGCATCTTGGTGTTCATTAAATAATGTTGTTCGTATAGCAACCATTTTTCGCCATTTCACTTTTCCACTTCAGTAGTACAAGCGTGGCGTTCAAATCAAGGAATAACACGTATCATTCATAAATCTTTTTTTTGTATCAAGAGGTTTGACTATGGTGTTACTTGGGTATAAAAGAAAGGTAAGATTTTGGCGCTAACGACAGTAAATACATCAAACCAGAGTTTTACTAAAAGCAGTTTAGGTAGATGAAATAGTATTCACAAGTGATGAATAGTATTGGGTAGTATTAGGTACATGGGTTAGCTTTTGTTCGGGTAGACGAATCTTCTTTTTTGTTTACGAATTAATCTTGGAAATTTTTCCTTTCTAATCAGTAGAGAGATAGATATACAGATAAGTATTCATATGCAATAAACAGTAAAGACACATCACATATAAAGCTCTACGATGGGAAATGCAAGAAGAAGGAAAAAACTTATTTTAATATTTGTTAATTTTAAGCATAGAGAACAAAAGCGAAAATTTAGAATCATAAGAACGCCAGACAAATAATATGACGTTAAAGTTAAAGATCCGAATTGCTTAAGACAGATCGATTGTGACAATTCAAAAGGTCTTGTGTTACGGAAATATTTTACAGGACCGCAAAAAAAAAACAACTGAAAAATGTCTGTCGTTGTTTTTTACTGATATCGAGGTGGATGTTTACACAAAAACGGATTCTATGCACATTCAAGATACGACACAAAGACTTGTTGATTTCAACACTCTATTTCTCAACCATTTCAGTTTGACAAAATTAAATATACAAATATTTGAAAGAAGAACAGAAACAAAACAGAAACGTCTAAATACCCTGAGAACGGAATATGATAGAAAAATCGTTAGGAAGATGCACAAGGAAATCGATAGGAAAATGTATTGGGCTAATCGCGAAAAACCGTTTGGTTTAAACAGTTAGTCTAAAAAAAAAAAAAAAAAAAAAAAAAAAAAAAAAAAAAAAAAAAAAAAATTCCACAATTAGAACAGACAATGGTGCTTCAGGAAAGGGTTTTACCATTAAACGTTATTGACAGCTAAATAACGTTGCAGAGCCTCTATTGTAGTAAAATAGTTGGTACTTCGAATAAAACGCTTTCTTTCTCAATGATGAAGTAAGCACTTAAACCCAATAAACCAAGCATGCTGGATCGATTTATCGTTCAACATTGTAAAGATACTCACGTTACCGATGTTGCCGACAGACATAGATATACCTGTGTTCGATCAGTATTTAGTACAGACACTCAATTAATGAAAATTCGTTATTTTCTTTTTTTCAAGATTTTTAGTTTTCCAAAAATGCGTTACATCTCCTTTTCTTCCTCGCACAAACATTATAATAGGTCCCTCAGACAGAACATTGTCTATCCAAATACAGAAGTATGTACACAAGAGATCTCTTGTGTACTTATCTAAAATATGAAATTTCAGGTTGGGGCGCCTTATCCCAAAAATAGAGGGTAGAAACTGAGGCCATTTTTTTCCATTGGATTTTCAGATTCCCTGGTTATCTTAATTAAAATAAGAGCTTAATATTAAGAGCTTAAATGTTGCTGAATTTTAATTGTTTCTGGAAACTCAAACTAGGTTTCTCAAACTTTAGGTCTCTTGATTTCAACCTACACTAGCCTATTGCTTAGCCGGAATTTCACACGAAATTGATTATTCTCACTTTAAATGAGCCAAAGATCATAGCTGAATCAAACAGTTCGTAGTAACGAACTGCAAGTAAGGAGCGACCCGACTCAATTGTAATCGAAACTCTAACAAAATCGGAATTTTTTTTACCAATAGATACATCAAAACAATCGAATTTTTATGCCGATTTCAAATTTACAGGTTTCATCAAGTTTAGTCTTACCCATGAAAAGTTAAGAGCCTGAGAAAATTTGCCTTATTTTCTAAAAAAGGGGGAAACACACCTTAAAAGTCATAGAATCTTAATGAAAATCACACCATCAGATTCAGCGTACCAGAGAACCCTACTGTAGAGGTTTCAAGCTCCTATCTGCAGAAATGTGGATTTTTGTATTTTTTTTTGCCAGATGAAAGATCCCTGATGCGTGTTTGTTTTTTGTTGTTTTTTCTCCAGGGGTAATCGTATCAACCCAGTGGTCCTAGAATTTCGCGAGAGAGCTTTTTCGAATAGAAATTAAAAGTTCTAGTGCCCTTTTTAAGTGACCGAAAAATTGGGGGGCAACTAGGCCCCCTCCCACGCTCATTTTCCCAAAGTCACCGGATCTAAATGTTGAGATAGCCATTTTGTTCAGCATAGTCGAAAAATCTAATAACTATGTCTTTGAGGACGACTTAATCCCCCACAGTCCCCGGGGAAAGGGCTGCAATTTATGAACTTTGCCCATTGTTTATATATAGTATTGGTTATTGGGAAGTATAAAGACATTTTCAGGGGGGGGGGGGATTTTTTCTGGTGGAGGAGGGAGGGTTGCGAGTTCAGTGGGAGGATCTTTCCATGGAGGAATTTTTCATAGGGGAAGAGAATTTTCCATGAGGGGGGCGCTGGATTTCCCAGCATTATTTAAAAAACGATCAGAAATTATAACTTAAAAAAAGTTTTTTAACTGAAAGTAAGGAGCAAAATTAAAATTTAAAACGAACAGAAATTATTATGTATATGAGGGGGTTCCCCCCTCATCATTACCTCGCTCTTTACGCTTAAGCTTTTTTTTAGTACTTTCAAAAGAGCTATTTATTCTAATTAAACGGCCTTTATGATTCAAGGGTCATTCTTAGAGAATTGGAATACAATTCGAACTTTAGCGTAAAGAGCGATGTACTGACGAGGGGGCGAACCCCCTTATATACATAATAATTTCTGTTCGTTTTAAAATTTAATTTTGCCCTTATTTTGCTTCGGTTAAGTGGGAGGATCTTTCCATGGAGGAATTTTTCATGGGGAAAGAGAATTTTCTATGAAGGATTCTATGAATGCTGGATTTCCCAGCATTATTTAAAAAACGATCAGAAATTGAATTAAAAAAAACTAGTTTTTCCAACTGAAAGTAAGGAGCAAAATTAAATTTAAAATGAACATAAATTATTATGTATATGAGGGGGTTCGCCCCCACATTACCTCGCTCTTTACGCTTAAGCTTTTTTTTAGTACTTTCAAAAGAGCTATTTATTCTAATTAAACGGCCTTTATGATTCAAGGGTCATTCTTAGAGAATTGGAGCACAATTCGAACTTTAGCGTAAAGAGCGAGGTACTGACGAGGGGGTGAACCCCCTCACACATAATAATTTCTGTTCGTTTTAAGTTTTAATGTTGCTCCTTACTTTCAGTTGAAAAAACTTATTTTTTTATTTAATAACTAATCAGAGATCTACTGTTTTTACAAGAAAATATTCTTCCTATCGTCGTAATGCTTTGGTTTATTAGCACAATTTCTTGTTGGTCAAGTAGAAGTAATCCTAGTCAATTCTGTTTGCATGTGCAACATAATAACAGGAATGAGGAGCGACAAATCGATCTTGTGAGTCCTCCTCATTCCAGCTCCTACTCCCCAACCCTGCTAGCCTATGATTACTACAGTTAATCAGACTACTAAACATAGAAGATCTTTCTGTATCAGCCAAATTTGGTTACTTTTGTATTTGTCGTTTGGCAGACGCACAATACGATTAATGCATATCGTTAATAGCAACTTGGTTTACGTTAAGAAATTCAAATGGGCTAAGCGAGAAAGATCATCAACTATACTCATAAAAATCTTGAATAAGGTGGCTGCGCGATGATGCTTGTTTTTGCATTTCATTTGGAGTAAGAAGAAAAAAAAGAACAGGAAATAAGAGTTTCTAAGAAAGAAGAAAGTACGGTTATAAGCTACCTGCATCTGTTTCAAAGGACCAGAGAGTGAGTCAACGAGACGTGGCATTTGATTCGATTTTTCGTCGCAAACAAAACAGCTTAATAGTGATGCAGTCTGTATTGAGTCTAAGCCATTAAAAACGTTATTAAATAACAATTCTGTCAACAATAGTTCATCGCCACTGAAAAAAGAAAATTATTATAAATATCTATTTTCCTCTAGCACAACGGAAGCCTCATATAAAATTATATTTGGATTATTAATTTTTTGTCCTTTCTCAAGGGCATTGAAATAGTTTTGATGTTTTTTTTTAAGACAAACGCTACAGAGAACTTTCTCAAATTGATTATGAAGAATTATTTCCTTTTGTATCCTTATTTCTTTGTTTGCCTTTGGGGAGGACATGCTGAACTCCCTTTAAGCAAGATCTGTGTATAGGGGGGGGGGTATCATACAGTAAAATATGTATTCACATGGGGCAGGAGGCATCGTAGCCCGAGTACCCGACATCTTTTGATAATATCCTTTTGCTGTTTTGCAATTTCTATTTGAAAACTAACAAATTTTTAGCTTTTTCGACAACAATGACCACCTCCCCCCAACTCCCTAAATAAATTTCCTCATCGTAAAATTACTTGTTATTTTTATTAGTGGGGGACTGGAGTTATGGCGATTTCCACGTTATTCAGTTTTCTATCTTCTTCTTTTTCTTTTACAAGAAAGCCAAAGAGAACTTCATGGATTATACTCACTAATGAATTTCCAAAATACTTTAATTTATTGTTAATGAGCGTTAAAGGTACTCAGCCCAATTTGAACGCAAAAAAGGGTAACGTTTAACTTTATGCCCGCCCTTGGTAGTAGATATAGGTAATGTCTGCAGACACCAGAGGATCTTCTTCTTTCAGAAGAAGAATTCTTCTTTCAGAAGAATTATAAAGAGGATCTTTTCACCAGAGTAATATCTTATGCACTTGCCATATACACATCAGCTGAAGATTTTTTAAGAGAAATGCGGAGACACCGTGGGACGTCAACTAATTGCAAATTTTGGACGGAAAACACTGACAAACATACAATTTGTCACTGAAAAGCAGAGTGTTTATATTCCTGTGATATGTTCTTTTTCTTTCCCTTCTAAGTTCCCTTGTAGAGTAGGTTGGGTAGATAAAGGTTGCTGTTCCGCCCCCTAGAGAGGGTTGTGGGTCTCTGAGGTGCACCACAGGCACTTTCTCAGTCCCTAGATCTTCAGCAAGAAATCCAGCTGTGTGGGCTCACTGTGGCAGAAGGGTGGCAACGGCCCTGTCAACTTAACCTTGACGGACGCCGGCAAACACGCAGAAGGGGTGCCGTTAGATTGGGGACCCGTCGGTTAAATTTATTCCCGCGAATCGATGGAAATGGCAGAAAGAATTAGAAAACCAACTTTGGCTACGGCACCCTCGGCAAGCGATACGTCGGAGGCTCCTGCGACCCAGACGAAAAGTGAACAAGCCGACCACCTGTTGAAACATCGACAATCCCTCAGTGAGGGTGCTGGAACGTATGTTCACTGAAATGCCCTGTGACCCGGACCTTCATAGCAGGCAAATGCAAATAATATTGCATAGACATTCTATGCGTATCCGAAACCCGGCTAAATGGAAATCTCCAAGATGCGCTCGTCTCCACCCCTAAAGGAAAATCTGAATTCCACTTTTTCAACTCCGAACCTAGCGTTAGCTCTGGTAATGCGGGGGTTGGTCTCCTCCTCAGTACTAAAGCAGCAAAGTCCCTAGTTGAATGGCAGCCAATCTCACCCCGTTTGGCTAAGGCCCGTCTCAAAAGTCACCTGTTCAACATCACTGTCATCTCAGCCTATGCAACAACCAGAGCTACGGACGAAATTACGGCTGATGATTCTACGATGCTCTGATCCAGTCATTGAGAACAGTCCCAAACCGTGATCTACTCATCCTAGGAGAGGTAATCTTAACGCCCACGTTGGAAGCCGCGAGACACACCGCAAAGAGCTGTTGGAAGATTTGGATGGGGCGACAGGTGCGAGCGTGGAAGGAGACTCGTAGAATTTGCCCAGCAGCATAATCTTGTATTGGCAAATACGTTTTTATAGCACAAACCATCGCAGAGGATCACCTGGCACTCTCGAGATGGAAGAGCCCAATCTCAGGTTGATTACTTGCTAATATCCTCCCGATTTCGAAGCTCTATGCAGAACTGTAGAGCCTACCGTGGAGCCGACACAGGAGCGAAGAATGGCTCCGATCATATGCTGCTAAAAGCTTCCCTGGTCATAAAGCCCACCTCCAGGAAACGAACGCAACCTCCTCCGAGATACGATGTAGAACATCTTCAGGATAAAGCAGTCGGAGAAGAGAATTATCCGACCGTTTTGACATTCTGTCCGTGGACGACGATAATGAACCAACCACCATCAAAATAAAATACAAGTGGAGGAAGATCAGAGACACTATAACAGCCGCCTCTAAAAAAGTCCTTGGCAAGCTAAATCGGAAGCGGAAAAAGTGGATCTCAGAAGACACCATCAAGGTATTAAACAAGAAACAACAGATCGGAAATACCCAGTCCACAGTGTTCAAGACACTGAGAAAAAAATCCCATAAATCCGCCCGCCACTACCGACAACGCTACTGAGACCACGTGGCAGCAGATATGCAGAAGGCTGCTAGTCATTCAGATACCAGAAAGTTTTACCAACTACTAAAAGAAGCAACTGGAAAAAGTAAAAAGATCTCAACTGGAGCGAGGGGCGAAGATGGAACGCTTCTGTCAAGAAAAGATGACATAATCGCAAGATGGCAGTACCACTTCCAGAAGCTACTTAACCCCAATCACAAAATCCCTTCCACTCAAACGCCTCCGAATAATAGCGCCACTGCACTCCAGCCAAGCAATCCTAACCATAACTCAGTACCACTTAGTCAACAAGCCCCATACAGCAATGTCAATGTCCCCCCCCTTCAATACATGAGATCAAAGAGGCAATCAAGAAGGTGAGGAATCACAAGGCGCCAGGCACAGATTACATCCCGGCCGAAATCTACAAAGTTGTTCCTATTCTCGCTGAGAAACTACAAAAGCTCTTCTGCTCAATCTGGTCTCAGGAACAGTTTCCCCAAGAATGGCAAGACTCAGATATAATGCCAGTCTTCAAGAAAGGCGACCGCACCGAATGCAAAAATTACAGAGGGATCTCACTAATGCGCATTGCGGGAAAGATCTTTGCAATGATCCCGCTTAACCAATTCCGCAACGAGATAACCCACCCCAAACAATCTGGTTTCTGAGCCAGCATGGGCTGTATTGACCAACTCTTCATCATGAGACAGATCTCAGAACATAGAGCCAGGCATCAACAAATTACCGTCGCTATCTTCATCGACTTCATTACGACCTATGATTCAGTCATCCGGGGAGGAATTTGGATGGCGATGGAAGATGATTGTGTCCCACCTAAGATCATACGACTCATTCAGGCTTACTATCAACACACACGAGCCTGCATCCAAGTCAACGGAGAACTTTCCCCGCTATTCGATATCGACTTCGGTGTGAGTCAAGGCTGTGTACTCTCTCCCGAACTATTCAATTTTGTCATCGATTGGGTAATGAAAAAAGCAATGCTAAACTTCGGAGTCAAAGTTAGCCCTGATTTCGGTACCACCGACCTGGATTATTCGAATGATGTTGCTCTTCTTGGAAAATCCGTTAACGAAGCCCTGAATATAATTCTGAAAGTCTACGAAGTTCCTGCCCCATTCGAGCTCAATATTAACATTGAAGAGACTAAAGCTATGTTTAATGCCCCGGATATAAACTCTACCGCTATAACCCTTAATCAAAGGCAGACTGAAGTTGTAAATAAATTCGTTAATATTTTTAATAATTCGATCCGATAAATTCAGATCGTTAATCGACATCAACGGCGGATGTAGTGAAGAAATCCAATGACGCATTGCATCAGCTTCCGTTGTCTTTGCACAGCTGTGGAAGCCGCCATGGAAAAGGAAGGAAATCCACCAGAAAACAAAAGTCCGTATTTACGATACCCTAGTCCGATCGGTCTTACTGTACGGCCGCGAGACGTGATCCTTAAAAGTCGCCGAGGCACACACCCTCAACACCTTTGAACACAGATGCCCGATGAGCACACTGGGGTTACATCTGAGCGACCGAATCCCAAGTACGATCATCCGCAAACAATGTGACCAGAAGCACGACATCACAACTATCATTCGACACTGCTGCTTGTCCTGGTTCGGCCATGTTTGCCGAAGACCAGCCAAGACTTTTACAAATCAAAGCCTACACTGCAAATCAGCATCTGATTGGAGGAAACGATATGGAGGACAAACCAAAACTTGGCTCAACACCGTCAAATCTGACCTCGAGCCGATTGGCAGATTTTGGAGACATGGTCGCAGATGGGACCCTTCATGGTTCGAAATTATCGCCCCATTAACCCAACCTGTGGAATTCAACAATCTGCCAGATCCTATCGCCAGGGAGAGCTACATAGCTTGTGTCCTGATCCAAGTACAAGTAAGTAAGTAAGCGTTCTTTCTCTGAATCCTATTCTCACTCGAGAAACATCCTGGGAAATTGAAGTGGTAAAAGGAACGTACCTGAAAGCAATATACTCTTAAACGGTAATAATAACAATAAAAAAAGAATTGAAAGAAGAAGTAGACGAAAAAGAAGAAAGTTCACTAAAAACGACTGGCAGGCTAGACTTATCTATTTTAATTTATCTTATTGACAATTCAACCTCCGGGATTCATCCATAAAATAAAGGCCCTGAATAAATAAAATTATACCTTCCTCCTTAATTTTGCATAGCGATTTGAAAAACTCTAGAATTTTTTTAAGCTATCTTAAAATCAACCCTGACAAACATCAGTAGGAACTTCCTAACTAACATCTGAACAGACAAAATAGATTTTAATATCATCAATTTCCCAATTATTTTGAGAATTTCCAACTTAAGTTTGGTAAACACATTTTAAATAAATTAAGTAGAAAACTATCGAATCGTCATAATGTCTTACCTAAGCCTTTCTTGAACATGCACATAACCTGACAAGTAAATCATAAGAAAGCGCTATTCTTTTTCTTCTTCTAAAAGGTCGAATTTTTAAGTGTTTACAATCTTTACGATTTGTTTCCTTATCCCAAAACATTGACGAAAGAAAAAGATCAACAAGTTTTCTCAATATAAAGAAAAACCGATCATTTTTTTTCCCTTTTTTTAAAGCAAAACCAAATTTCATGGTAAGCCTCACTTGGGTAATCTATCCTGGGTTGACTCATATCAGAGCTTTATAGACAAATATTACTGTCTGAGACATCCTCCACATATTCCTCTTTATCTTTATTTCAATTCAAACAAATCTTAAAACTTGAATTCAGTCTGTTTTTTCTATGTAGATTCATAAAAGTTGAGAACTACAAAGGATTGGAATTTTATACCTCTTACAAAAGACTTCAGAGGTAGCAGTGCAAGTGCTATGCAGGACTTCCAAGTGCTATGTAAATGCCAGGCTTGGATCAGGTATACCTACCCAAAACTAGGAATGGGAGGCCATTCTAAGGCTCGATTTCTGTAAAGAGCTTTTTAGTAACCTTGTTAGAAAACCTGGTAATTTAAATGCAAAAAATTATTTAAAATGTGGAATGGTAAGAGAAATTTTTTTAATAAAATTCTTACCTGCCAATTTCACAGGCAACTCGACCCTTCAATTCAATGACATCTGTAGCAGTACAATAGCCCATTCGTCTAAGGATACGTTTCCTTGATTTTAATTCAGTCATTTGCAAAAGGGATTTAGCCTTTTTCAATTCTTCTTTGGCAATTTTAAGCTCAGCTCCAATCTTAAACAAAAAAAGGAAATAATCTCTTTTTCTTTTCGCTACTCCAAAGAATGGTATGCTTAGGATTTTGTATATAGAGGGGTGCTGATGCTGTCAGTCATTTTAATTGGAGCAAACCTTTGGTTTTTAATTCCCTTGCGTTAGACTGTGTTCCATTAGTTTTTGGCTCCATCAAATACCGAAATGCTTATCATTTTGGATGTAACAGAGTGCAAATGCCATCAGATATTGTAAGTTGGTACACAATTTTGCATTTCATTCCATTAGACTAGGCATTGAAAAATATTTTAAATTGAGCGGACGATGATTTGTCACCTTGGTGTGCCATGGGTTGTCTCCAGTAAGGGTTTTTTAGTGCTTAATATTAAACGTTGTGTACTTAAAGAAAGATAAAGTCTCAGAATTTCCCATACCTCCAAACTACAATTTTTTGGTATATTAGTGTCCCTTCGGCCCAAGGACTTACGGTTTTAAGTTTCGAGTTGTTCTGAAGAAAAAAGTGGTGGTCCTTTTTAGGCAGCACTTTAACGCAATCGATAGTTTTCTTTTTAATTTTTCATTGTACATTAGGGCCCCTTGGCCCAGAGACATGTAGGCGCTAGTCTTGAAGCTATTCAGAAAAAGTTTTTTGTCCTTTGTGGGGCCCCGTTTTCGGAAGAAATAATTTCTTTTTCTTTCTGCATTAAAGTCCTTAGAGTTAAGGACATACGTTTCAAGCTGATCAGAACAATAGTATTCCTGCTCTTTTTTGCCCCATTTTTGGGGCCCATGCCGTAAAACGGAACTTTTTGAATAGTAGATTCTCCTTGGCCAAGGGCATTGCTGCTGCAAGTTTCAACTTGAACAGGGACAAAAAATAGGCCATCCATTGAAATTATACTAATTAATTACTTGATGTAAACGGTTTAAGCTATTAACTGAAATAGAATGCCGATTAAATCCAGGAAAGTTACTAAATGCTCCTTCCCGATGAGATTTATGTAACACTGAGATTTTCACTAACACTAGACCCATTCATAAAAGGATTTAGTATATTTTAGAGCTAACTCAAGTTATTTAAACTTTTTTGGAACCGAAAGCCAGCCAATGAGAGAGCTTCATTATTAATCCTAGCAGTATAGAAAAAAACTGTATTGAAATTTAAATATATAGTTAATATTTTCTATCTCACTTAGTCTGAACTAGCTAATCAGATGAGTCTTACTAAGAATGGGTTAGATGATAGTTAGATCCTAGTCCTAGGTGCATCTGGGTGTTAGGTATTACACAGGACATACCTGTAGCTTTTCCTTGTACAGTTTATAATGCTCCTCAACCTTTTTATCTTCATACAAAGGATGCTGTTTCAGTCTGCTTTGAAATGCTTCAATTGATTTCCTAATGTCAGCGTATTCCTTTTCCTTGATCTTCATATCTTTCAACGAGTCTAAAAGTGGTATTTCATTTGAAAACCGTCTTTCCACTTCTCTTATACTTTTCAGTACACTTTGTCTATTATCGAGGGGCTTCAAGTCCTCGGGTACGTAAAGACGAACAGATGATACTTTCTGGATCAAATGAAGGTAACATGGTACAGCTTTCATTTCGCTTGGTTCACCAGGTCCTGGAGGCTTAATATTTGCTATACTCTGAAATATACATGACTATTAAAAAACAAGAATTGAATAAATTACAGGTGTCAGGAAAAAAGATAGGAAGTGCAAGAAGTAAAACCGACAGGTAAGAGATAGGTCCAACTGGAAAGATGGGCGTCTGGAATTTTTTTGCTGAAAATCTCTAGGTTATCTAGTGACTCTTAAGACTTCAAAATTTTTCCCAAAAACAAGTTTGGGGTTAGAACTTTACATAATGAGTTTGTACTGTTATTTGAAACATACCGGCTTAATTAAAAATTTCTTTTTAATTCTATTCCGTTTTTTACTTTTCCCCTGTTAAAAAAGAATCTTTTACCCTTCGCCGAGGCTATACCTTTTGAATAGCTATGATTATGATATATTTGACTTATACTATGCAGACAATCTCAGATTTCGCGCGAACAGTGTTGAAGAGTGTAATGGCGCTTTTTATAATTTTAAGAGTGTAACGGTAATCCGTTAAGGTCTAAAGCTAAATCCAGCAATAAATGTAATGAAGACAAAGCAAATTGAACAAGAAGATGTAAACGAAAGTGCACTGAAGGTAATGAAAATATTGACGAGACGGACAAGTTTCTTTACTTGGACAGCAATATAACTACGAACAAAGGAGAAAAAAAAAGCCCCAATTAAGATCATAATTTGGAATTTTGAATAACGAGTCAATTCAAACACAGGAGTATGGGTATTAAAGAAAGAGTACATAGATATTCTTCAGAGAATTTGGCAATGGACTACTCTGGGAAAAAAGGTTGTCGATAAGGTACCTTTTGCGACTCTTTCTGAACGAAGTGGTTCAACTCTACGTAGTATATATGCAACAAAAGAGCGACTTAGGTGGCCTGAGTATGGCCTTCTGATGTGTAAAGACCCTATTTCTCAAAGAGAGTCCGACTAAACAGTGCAGAAGGTGAAATAAGAAAGTCTAAAAGAAAGATTTTTAGAAGCAGCCAAACCGAAAGCTTTGAATAGGATGAGATAAAGGAGAAGTGATCCCCAGCACTTCAGTGCCACACTACTAAAATAATATATGACTAAAGTGAATATCAATTCTTGATTCTGCCAAACTGTTGATTTATATATGAGAAAGTAATTTTGTCTCAGTAAAACTTCTTTGTTATCTAGAAATCTGCTAAGAGTTTTAACACACTGCAAAAAAGGCGTAGGCTTCTAATATTTTTGGCTATATTTTGTTTACATTTAGTATTTACTTGTATACATTTTGTATATGCACTGTATTTAGAATTCATTAGCCTGAACTTAGTTTATATTTAGTTTTCTATAAAAATGTTCTATAATAATACGTTTCGAACGGTAATATTTTATTTTGTCCGAAATTCACATCTAAAAGTTGAAAAGGATTTCTTTAGGAAAGTACGACCAAATTCATAGGTTTAAAACCGACGCGCATGAAAAACAAAACAAAACTCATCCTACGTGTCGAAATTTTGGTTGATTGAACCTAATAAGTCAGAGTTACCTTTTTATCAGCCGCAGTTTTTGAAACACAGAGTAAAATCTCAGCAATGTATTGACTATCCTTCTCTTCAGCCCCAGTCATACCAGTTTTATTTCCATTACTGATCTGGTCCTTCCTATAGGATAATACAACACCCCATCCATAATCATGGTTTTTATTGGTGACATAGACCATTCTTCCCGCTTGCAAAAAAGGTACTAGATAAACTGGTTTCGTAATATATTTCTGATGCTCAGAAGTTAAATTGTCAAATTGCTGCTTAAGCTGATGATACGTTGAAATTTCATCCTCTCGAGGCACTACAAATCGCTCATATTCTTTTGTTTTTGTACGAACATCTGAAAATAATTTTTATTAGTTACCCCTGAGAAGACTAAATCAGAGGCCTTACTACGACACTTTAACGATACGGTAGTCTTAAGAGCTAGCAGAGGCACCTTATGAACTTGGGTTTGATTATGAAGCATGTATTGTCGTGCCCTAAATCAAACGGCGCGTCATAAATCTTTGTAATTTTGAATGAAAGAAAACATAGACTTGAATGTGTTTATATGATACTGAATATTAGTTATTTTAGGCTTAATTGTATTATTTTCGAATAGGATTTTCGTAACATTTCAGTTGAATTCATAACTTTAATTTTATTTCAATATCGTAGATTTTGCTATCTTTACCATCAGGAGCGTCTGCAGGAATCCATATATATATATATATATATATATATATATATATATATATATATATATATATATATATATATATAATATATATATATATATATATATATATATATATATATATATATATATATATATATATAATATATATATATATATATATATATATATATATATATATATATATATATATATATATATATATATATATATATATATATATATATATATATATTATATATATATATATATATATATATATATATATATATATATAATATATATATATATATATATATATATATATATATATATATATATATATTTTTTTTTTTTTTTTTTTGGGGGGGGGGGCTATTTTAAAGTGAACTTCAAAAATATCTTAAAAATTGGAAAAAAAAAACACATTTTTTGGGGATGAAGGAACCAATAACCATGCAAGCATTCTTCTGAGAACAATAACTCATATTTATAAAAGGTGCAGATACACACTTTGGTTTTACCCACGACAGCATTATGACGTACCAGCTTTTATGTATATCCTGATGTTATGAGTCGATTATCCATGATTCGGGGCAGCCCTTGGATTTGCTATCTTTTGCCTTTCGTTTGATTGTAAATCTAATCAACATAAAAGAAAGTAAAGAAGTTGATTGGACCTTAAAGATTCTTTCCAATTCGATGGGAATCAAAGTCCCCAGTTTTGTGCCTAAGTAACTACTACACCAGTTAGAAAACTCATTCAAACTGACCATAAATAATTTATTCATGTGGTATTAGCAAAATATTCATCTAGTGAACATGTGCAATTTAGAAATGAATCACACTGCAGCCAAATTCAGCTATTGGCACGCTTCAAGTTTGCAAGACTGCACGCTACGCCCGAAGTAAATGAATCGGGAGATAGTTGTCAAGGATTTAACCATTCCCCAGAATTTTGACCTTTTTGCTTGTCCCCAAACGGTTAGGGGTTTAACATAATTTAGTTTATTTTCCATATTATTTTCATCATACTTCTTATAAAAAATAAAATGTCATATAAGTCCGAGTTATGAAATGTAATGGTCTGTATGTGTTTGTTGGTTTATGATTAATATACGGTTTCATCTCCTAACCCTTGTTTCTTAAAATAATGTAAAAATTTAATTTATTACATTATTGTTCTTCATTTCTAACAATATTGCGAAAAGGTGCATCTTCGGATAATACAAGGTATCCCAAAAGCAAGTAGACATCTTTGTGAAGTCAGAGTCTCTAAACCTTTTTCTGGCAAGGTTTTAAATGACATCGGGCCAAGAAAAGGCCTTGTACAGTAAAACAATAAGATCTTAAAGGATCACAGTCTTGCATTGGACAATAAAAACGATATCGAAGACCCAGAGTCTTTTCTTAGCAGTGTTAGAAACAATTCCAAAACTTTAAGCAAACAAAACCCTACGATTTTTAATTGGTCTCAACTTTAAAAAGAGCAGATATTGTCCAGGACCTTATTTAAAATATTCCAGGAGAAAAGGCCTTCAAGACAAAATCAAAAAACCTATTGAAAAAAAAGACTAAAATTGCATAGATAGCCTGAATGTCTGAACTCAAATATACCTTTTTTGAAGCTCAAGACCCACTGGTAACCTTTTTAATTCCTCCTCTCTTTGGGTCTTAGCTGATTAAGCCAATGGTAGTAAACGTGGTATACGAGCCCTCGAAAAAAAAGATAAAGAGAAGTATACCTATGAAAATATAAAACTTAAAATAGACTTACAATTCCAGAAGTAATTACTCGACTAAATTGGAAAACGCGGATGTGGTAGAACTTCAAATAATATAGAAAAGTTTTCATAGCCACACTGGCTTGACAAGATCAATATTTAAAGGTAATTTAAATTACATTTTAGGCTAGTTTTATTTTGCATTTTTCCTAGAGAAGGGGAGCCTGCAGACGAACCCTTGGGTAGGTAGGCTTGTAGAAATGACAGAAGTATGTTGGTACCAAATCTACCATATTTTGTCAGGTCTGAGGTTTGCACTATTTTTTTTTAGAATTTTTCTAGGGGGCAATGTCAAATCTTGCACCAATAGCTAGACAAAGATTTGTTAGTACCGTGATACTGGTACTTTCATAAGGCCAATTCGACTCATTTACAAAGTAACAAGTTACAGTGTCATGAGTAAACCAGCCAAAGAGCCTGTCAGATGATAAGTACAAAAAAACGTAGCATTTACTTCTTTGTAAGGACAAATAATAAATAGTCTGCCTCTTCCTCCAAGAACAATTTTTTTGACCCCCTTACATCCCTCCTGCAAAAAACTTTCCTGGAAGCTTCAAGTCGATTCCCCAGCCTTGAGACCAAATAGAGCATAATTGCTAAACTACATATAAAATTCGTCATCATTGAATAAAACCTACTGACTGAAAGCAATACTCGCTTGCCTTCAGGCAAAAAAGAAGAAGAAAAAAGTACACTCCTTTGGTGGTCGGAAATCAATTGACCCAGTTGGATTGTAGAAGCTCTCTAGAGAAACACTCGCGTATTCCTTGTATAACATCAAATGATTAGCTAGGGATTGAGGACATATTACCAATTATAAAAAGTAGGATGATCCCTCAATTTACGCTGCGAAAACATTTAAAACAAAGACATGATACTTAGACTTACTCTGTATTAACTTAGGTATATTGGCATACTGCTGAAACTGGAAGAAACTTCGCTCTAGCATGTACTCCGGATTAATTTCTTTCACACGTAGCAGATTAAGAACCATACTATATGTCAAATGGAAAGCTGAATTCAGTTGATCAGCTTGCCCTTTGATCAGAGTTCTACCGATGGTGGGGTTAATCTTTTCATCAAGCATAAGAATAACTATACCCTTGTCGTCCAGACCACGACGACCAGCTCTTCCAGACATCTGAATGTATTCACCCGAAGTAATCTATAATTAAATCATAATAAATAAAAATAAAGATCGAATATTCTTATACCTAAATCATAAATTTTTCACAAGTTCTAATATATTGATCAATCATTCGGCATGTATCAGTATTAATTCATTTCACAAGCACAACAAAAAAAATAATGTCAACAATACATAAACGATGCATTGAATGCCTTAATGGTTGCTGCTCACTCGGATACTGTCAGTTGATATATGGTTATGTCCACGATATGTTGGTCGATGTCGACATCCATGATACTGTCATCATTTAGTACACTGACTCTGCGCGTGACGCTGTGCAACCTTTGTTAGGTTCAGTAATTTACTTGCTATCATTTCAATTAATTTATTTGAAAAAAGAATATCTCAACACTTCTCTTTTCCAAATGAAGACTATCCCTTGTTTTTCTTCTTTTTTTTAAAATTCCTTTTCCATACAATACGGTTGTATTTAATACATAATAGTTGTTCTGAACAAATCGTTACATTGAATCGAAATCTCCAGCTTCTATAATTGATATGGAACTGAACAGGTTTGTTTGATCATCAACTATAACTAGTAAGAGTGTGCTAATAAGTAAAGAAGAGTTTATTTGTTTTATATTTTTTTTTTTTTTATTTGTCTTGGTTTATTGTTTTTTTTTTCGTTCTTACTGGTCTTTACCTGTGCGGAAGGAAAAAGGTTCATAATAGTGTTTGATCAGGCAAAGTATTCGGGATCAGATCAGATCAGACCGAGAACAGATCAGATCAGACCGATAACAGATCAGATCAGACCGATAACAGATCAGGTCAGACCGATAACAGATCAGGTCAGACCGAGAACAGATCAGATCAGGACCGATAACAGATCAGGTCAGACCGATAACAGATCAGATCAGACCGATAACAGATCAGGTCAGACCGATAACAGATCAGGTCAGACCAAGAACAGATCAGATCAGACCGATAACAGATCAGATCAGACCGATAACAGATCAGGTCAGACCGATAACAGATCAGGTCAGACCGATAACAGATCAGATCAGACCGATAACAGATCAGGTCAGACCGATAACAGATCAGGTCAGACCGAGAACAGATCAGACCAGGACCGATAACAGATCAGGTCAGACCGATAACAGATCAGATCAGACCGATAACAGATCAGGTCAGACCGATAACAGATCAGGTCAGACCGATAACAGATCAGATCAGACCGATAACAGATCAGGTCAGACCGATAACAGATCAGATCAGACCGATAAAAGATCAGGTCAGACCGAGAACATATCAGAAAAGACCAAGAACAGAGCAGATCAGATTGAGAACAGATCAGATCAGACCGAGAAGAGATCTGAATACTGAATCTGAATACATAAAATACTGCGCAAGATAATTAAAGTAACAATCCGAATGAAAGCTTATCTGCACACAGTGAGAGGAGGGAGGGTGCTCCTCTCTTCAAAATTTATTTACTTTGGGGTAAGCCAATACTTAATAAACAAGTGAAAGATTTAAAGCCAAACTGGCCATCCAAGACAAAACAAAGAGAAAAAGAAATCTCAAGAAGGATAAAACAAACGGGACTACGGCCAGTAGAAGAAAAAGACAAACTAAAACGATGCGGATATTTTGCCAAAATAAAGCAAGGCGTCTTCAACGCTAAAAATAAAGAAAAATCGAAACTAACCTAAAACCAAATAAAATCTAAAGCCAAAAAAAAAAAAAAAATGTTGCTACTGTGATTGTGCACCACAAATAACTGAATATTGTTTTTTTTTCTTGGTTTTAGATTTTATTTAGTTTTAGGTTAGTTTCGATTTTTCTTTATTTTTAGCGTTGAAGACGCCTTGTTTTATACAGGCAAAATATCCGCATCGTATTAATTTGTCTTTTTCTTCTACTGGCTGTAGTCCCGTTTGTTTTCTTCTTCTTGTGATTTCTTTTTCTATTTGTTTTTGTTTATAAACAAGGCAACTGCCTTATTTTGCGACTGATGTACGATTAAGAGTGTGCCAAATTTAATTAAAGGATATGCTTACATATCTTTGCTCTTTTCCATCGAATTTCCTGCAATTAGTAAACAGTACAGTTCTGGCTGGCATATTGAGTCCCATAGCAAATGTCTCTGTTGCAAACAGAGCCTTGATCAACCCTTCTGAGAAAAGAATTTCTATTGTTTCTTTTAGAATGGGCAAAAGTCCTCCATGGTGAATACCAACTCCACGCTTCAAGAGTGGAAGAACGTTAACTATCTGTGGCAATTTCTTATCTTCATCAGAGAGGACATCCATCGCGTTGTTGAACACCTAAAATACATAGATAACAAAAAGATCAGGTTCCATTGTTTAAACAAGTGGTGTACTAAACATGATTAGCAAGCCATATCTGATTCGCGTCCATTTTCAACCCATCCCGTTTGGTCATTTTGAAGTTAAGATTAGAAGAAGGCGTTTAAGATTACCTACAGCTACGGATGTTGAGATGGATATTATGGAGATGAATACTATTCTTAATAGCCATTGCTGCAGGCAAGCTCAAACTTCTTCTAATAATGTCCAACAATTAGGATAGCCGAAGAAATAATCACCTTAAGTCATTTTTTTTTCTCAGGAGAAATACAAAAAAGAGAAATTGTTGGTACCTGGCAACTTTTTTTTTCGGTGCTTACATCGACCTAGTTTTTCCCACGCTTTGTTGCATTTATGTTTTATTAACAAATCATTTATGTTCAAGCAAAGATGCTGAATAAAAGCATGAGATTTGAGACTTGTCAATTACGTAAAAGTGTTGATAAGAATACAAGAATGTCACATACGGTACTTGGATTGAGTAAAAGATATCTCACACACTTTCCATAGCATCAAAACTGAAAAAGTCAACTAGTTCCCATGAAGGTGAAAATACTGTCTAGGAGAATTAAACTTTTACACACTTAGCCTGTTTACGTAAATTATACTTACTTTTAATGGCTATGCCTCAAGGAACAAACTTTACTTGAGAAAAACCATAATAATTGAAATGAGAACTTGGTACTTACGTGTAATAGCGACCACTCCCAAGAAGTGAAGTTAGGTTAATCTTGGTGAAATATACCAAAATATTATGAAAATGTAATACTTTAGCAATAATTATGCCAACTAAAACAGAGAATTATGGAAAGCAGGCCGCCCAGAACGCATTATGTTAAATACCTAACAAAACCAACTCTATATATTAAATATTTAGTTAAAATATACCTGCATAGTAGTTTATCTCACTGAGACTAAGCTAATTATCTCGGAACGCAGACAGAGAAACCGGTTTTACTCAGATGAGGAACAACAGTGTGGTCGCTATAACACGTAAGTACTGAGTAATTTAGTACTTATGATTAATATACAATACGCATAACTAAAGATGTTATCGCCTAATACACTGGGTCTAGGGGATCTGACCTTCTCGCTTTGGGGAGATGGGAGGTAAATTGCAAATTTCAAATGGGAGTCCCAGTAAACGTTAGATATTTGGAATTACAAAAGAAAATGTTTCTTTGGAACAAAAATATTCCAAAATAAAGAGTCGCCTGTCCCCCTTCCCCATGTTTCCAATAGTTTGAGCTCGACCCTTAAATGCTTGTAAATATTTATTGGGGCTATTTTCTTCCCAAAAAAGTTAAGACATAAAAGATAATTCTTTTTCTTTGTATATTTTGGAGCATTTAATATTTTAGGGGGCTGCCATTCAAAATTTAGCAGTTCAATCAAAGAACAGAGGATGTGCAACTGGCTTAGATTGATAATTATATAGATTTTTGAATAAATTGCCAAGTTAATTTTTAGGCGTAAATCATAATTTGTTGAGCTTATAAAGCTTGCCTTTGTCCAATTCCAATGCTAATTTCTTTCAAGGTTCAAATCCTTAGACCTTCTGATAGGGGGATTTTTACAATACAAATAATCCCAATATGTATAGTTTACAGTATGTATAGATTTTCGAATTTTCTTGAGTTCCGTCGGCAAGCCCTTGGAATTCTCCTTCAATCCCGTCCCTGTATGGAGCGCGGTTGTCACTTGAGAATTCAATAATATCCCGAAATTCACTAGTAAAAAATTCTAAGGTTTGAGAAAAAAATTCCAAGATACTAAACAATAATAACAGATATGCTATAAAAACAACATAAAAATATACATATTTCTTTCAATATCTCCGTGCTCAGGACTGAAATTTCAATATTTTAGGAATAACCACAAGAAGCCAATAATATCTTAGACCACACTGCATTTCTATTTACAAAAAATTAAGAGAAAAAAACGTGTTTAATTTAAGTAAAACAGCTGAAAAGCGAAATAAATAAAGAACTTCAACAAAACTTTAACTAATAAAAAATCCGAATATTTCGGCTCCACATCCGAGAGGCTTTCTCAACAAAAAAAAAAAAAACTTTAAGGAAGAAGAAGCAGTTTTTTAATATAAAACCATCTAAAAAAGGACAACTAACACATAAGAGAAAGAAAAGAAAAAAACAGCTAAAACACAAACAAATAAATATAACAGACATTCTAAACACTTCTAGAACTACTGTTACTCACTGACAAGACAAAAACAAATGTCTGTAGTACACAAAAAGTAATTCTCCTCTTTACTGTCAGATAGTTAAATGGGATCTATATTAAAAATAAATACTATATTTATTTGAAAGCATAGTCATAAAACCCCAGATCACCACCCCTGATTAAATTTACTAGGTTATAAACATTTGAACTATATATAGCAACAGGTCAACGAAACTTATGCATTATAAATTAAATGGAATTTTTTATTTGCTAGTTTAGCTGCAGTCTGTTGATTCTTGCCGGCTTTAAGCCCATTCCGAATTTCACTTGCAGGGTTGTCACTCGTCGGGAACTATTATGTAACGCACTACTGCTAGAGAATTTGATCTGCCCCCTAACTGAATTATTATAAGTTAGATTTATTCTATATTCTGCTTCATCTCTATTAAAGCTAATACCCCACACATGTTTTTCTTAATTTCAATAATTTCTCTAAAAATTTGCATAAGTCCTATAGATGTGCCCAAAATTTTTGTTTGATAAAATTATGCTATGGTGAGGAAAGTGAAATAAAGTCAATTTGATTTTCCTCACAATAGTATATTATTATAATTACCATAGTAATTACCTCTTGTGTGCTAATAGACATTCGTTTTTGTATTGTCAGAGAGCAACAAGAGTTCTCGAAGTGTTTAGAATGTGAGTTGCATTTATTTGTTTGTTTTCAGTTTATTTTGTTTTCTTTCTCTTGTGTGTTAGTTGTCCTTTTTTTACATGGTTTTATTTTTAAAAGCGGTTTTTCCTCCTTAAATTTTTTTTCTTTCCGTCGAGAAAGGTTCCCGGACGTGGAGCCGAAATATACAGATTTTTTATTAATTAAAGTTTGTTTTGTTTTTTTATTTATTTCGTCTTGTGTTCCACTCCTTTATTTAAATTAAGCTCATTTTCTCTTAATTTTACGACAAAAAGTCGCACCTTGGTGTGAAGACATTCTCTGCAGCATCGAAAAGATGCATAAGACATGATATTTGCTTTATTAACTGATCAAATATTTCAATTGTAAAAAAATTTAGTTGGAAAGGCGCAGTCAAAACTGCTGGATTATAACTTTTTTAAATTCTAAATCTACACCATAAGCTTAAGAAAGTAAAACCCAACGTTGTGGTTTATATCATATGGATATCGAGTAAACATAAACAAGTAGAAGAAAAAACAAGCAACTACACACGAAGGTGCACACAGCCGCAAGTTTACAGGTATATCATATAATTTCCCTAGGAGGGTGAAGATGTGGTCTGACATCCTCAACGTCTCATTTTTGACCACAGTTTTTTTTTAATTATTCCGAGTGCCGAAACTTTAGAGGAGTGTTTTCCTTATTTCCCTTCCCCTATCCCTCTCTATGCGAAGCTATATATATAGAGTCATACTCAGCCTATTTTGTAAAATTCATAGCTCTAGGAAAGAATCAAATGCTTTCCATGGCTATATTTAGGCACTAGGAGGCTGAGTTTGCAGGAGAGGGAGAATTCTTAAATGGTTTAATTCCATCTATCATTGAATTAATATGCATTTGGAATTCCTTTGCAAGCGTATATTAGAGCTAGGCAGGTCAACTCACCTCCTCAACCAACTTCTTTTCTTCTGTGCTATTGAAGTCTAACTTTGCCATTTGTGTTGCATAGAACTCGCATTCTTTCTTAGAAAAACTAAAAACAATAACAGGAGCAAAGCCACGGTCTTGAATCATTTTTACTATCTTCAAAATTGAGGCACCATCTGCCCCACCTTTCATTCCTCCTTTTCTGCCTCTTTGATCCCCAGCAGATGCATCACCAACGTTATGTAGAATTGACATAGCTTCGGAAAACTGGTCTTCCCTGAAAACACCCTAAAAAAAATCCTGTTTGAAGACAACAAAAGATCGTTGTTTGATTATATACATTTTTAACACATATATACAATACAAAATTAAACTTCACTCTACCCTTAAACTTGCGACCATTACATTCAGATTTAAAATCTCCTTGACAATACCGAGCACCTTGTATATTCCAAAGAAGCACGTAAAGAGGGTGAAGGAGAGGGGTCTTTCAAGAACTCCCCCCCCACCACAACTCTCAAGACTTGCTCCTAAAATATCTTATATTTTACATATTATTCACCTATTTTTGGTACCAAAGAGAAACATGAATGCGTAATATTCACTAAGATAAAGACATTCAAAGGAATCCCTATGCACAGAAAGATTTATTAGGTCAATGGTTTATTTTATTAACTGCAATTTGGAACAAGATTACAGTGTGATGATCCTCTATAGTGTATTACAGGTAATTCCTTGGTAAAAAAAAAAAAAAAAAAAAAAAAAAAAAACTGTCTTCCTAATTTAGTGACCGAGATAAATGAGCACTTGAACAAGGTCTAGACCTTACTCATATTGGGACGTGACTCAGATGGGTATAATGAGCAAGCACAGTTGCTCATATTTAGACGTAAATTCTGGATATAAATTCATTAGGATTTTCCCCATTTGTACGCATATGCTATCTTGAGCAAAGCTGGCACTTTACTTAACATTTTATGAAAGCTCGTCGTGGCGTTAAGCTCCCTGAGGCCATGTAAGTAAGAAGCCTTGGATATCTATTGTATTCAGATTAAACTTCTGCCTGAGCCCAAAAATTTAAGTTATTTCTGTTCTAAGGCCCACCTAAATAGAGGCCTCGGGGTTTTGTTCCCCACTTGCGAGCTACAGTTAGTACAAACATGAGTACAGCCAAAATGTTTTACTAAAGAAGTTTATTATCAAAATCAAAGTATCAAAATCAAAAATCATTAAAAATAAAGCTTGTTTTATGCTTGACACCCATTGAAACCAATGGAAACCCACACATGAATCATGCAACATTTCTTGCTTCTGATTTTTGAAATTCAAGTTATGTTCTCACCACAGTCGATGAAAAGTCCCATACGAACTATGCAGTATCTCGTACATCCGATTCTTGCAGCCATGCGGTCCTTACCATTGCCGATGAAAATTCGCAAGCGAACCATTTAGATCGCCTTACCTCAGATTCCTGCATTTCCTTCATTCTCACAATATCAGATGAGACTTTTTCAGCTACAGTACAAAGGGCATTGCAGCAGCAACTATTGTATGCCCTGAGAATCAAGCATCAATGCAGGCTGGCTTCAGAAGAAGCAACAATTGTTTATTGAGCAATCCAGCTGCAGCCGTAAGTTCAAAAGGTCAATTTTGATCTAATAAAAAAAATCTACAGTACCAGAAGTTTAGTATTCCTAGGATGAGAGCATTCGCGCACTTCAGCGTGAAATTACTGCAGCGCTTAAAAGCTCATGCTGATTTGAGAACCAAGCATCAGTATAGGTGAGACGAGCCAAACTGGAAATTGCTTACAATTGCCTAGCCTACAACTTAAAAGGACGAGCACGACTAAAATGCAATTTACATTTTATTTGTTTTTAAATTGTTTGCCTCTCATTACACGCAATCTAACAGTCTTATGTCAATTTTAAATTTTTGGTCAGCATGCCAGCATGCCTCTAGGGAGGCATGCCTTTCCAAAAACTAACAAACAAGTATGTGCCCAATAAGAGAGTCATGCCTACTCTTGCCATTTATCCGTGTCCCAGCCATTTAAACATTTGCCTCTCAAATACTTGGACTATCTGTCTTGGCTTTTCTCTGTCTACAATTGGCCATGTCTTGATGCAACCTATGCCACCTACTGCAAAATACTTGATAACTTTAATTCAATACCCCAATGCTGGGGTAGGAAAGTCAATACGGTTTCTGTTTCAAAGAAAATCTGCAAGTCAGCCAGTATGGTCTGCAATTTGGCTCATTCAGGTAACTGGAAAAGCTCTTAACGAAACTGAACTACGTCTCTTATCAATTAAAAAAAATTACTTCTTTTTTTCGTTTGACAGAACCGAGTTGAACATGTTTCAAAGCTAGAATTACGAAAAAATTAGCTTAAAATTCAATGTGACAACCATGTTCTTGTTCCCATCTATCAGAGATCCCAACAGTATATTCAAAAATTAGAATAATCCCCTTTTATCTCTTGAAAACAATTTTCTGTTATAATCGACACCTGGTTGAGATTTGAAAATAACAAATCCATAGCAAAGCTAGAAATTCCCCTTTTCAGGTTAAAATAATCTGAAATTTTTAGTGGAAAACTTTGAATTTATCCTTAACTGTAGGTTTATGCCCAAATTTTAGAAATTAACTGCATTTTAATTCCGCACCCCAAAAATCTTAGGCCAATATCACACCACACAGAACGTCATTTTGGCCAAAACTGAGGGAAGGATATTGGCAGATATCCCCCTTGTAATTTCTAGCACCCTCTTCTTTTTGTTGTACATATATTTAGCAATGTGCGCATAACCAAACAAAGTTCACCACATATATCAAGCAGCTCGCGGTAACGAACTGTAAGCAAGGAGCGACACGGCTAAATAGTAACCGAAACTCCAAAAAACGCAATTTTGATATCAAATATATCAAAAGGATTGGCTTATTATGCTGATTCTAAATACATAAGATTCATTAAGTTTAGTGTTACCCATAAAAGACCACGGGCATAAGAAAATTTGTGATCTTCGAAAAAGGGGGAAACATTCCCTAAAAGTCAAAGAATCTTAATCAAGATCACATAATCAGATTCAGCGCATCGCAGAACCCTCCTTCAGAGGCTTCAAACTCCCATCTACAAAAATGTGGAATTCTATTTTTTTATTAGAAGAAAGATAATGGATGCGTGTTTATTGGTGTCTTTTACCAGGGGTGATCGTATCGAACCGATGGTCTTGAAACATCGGGAGGGGGCTCATTTGAACAGATATTAAAGGTTCCAGTGCCTTTTCAAGTGTTGGAGGGCAACTAGTCCTCCTCCCACGCCCCTCTTTTCCCAAAATCGTCCGATCAAAATTTTGAGATATCTATTTTGTCTAGAATAGCTGAAAAGTCCGAAAAATTTTGCCTTTGGAGATGCCACAGCCCCTGGGTATAGGTTTTAAGTTATAAAATATGCCCATTGTATACGCAAAGTATTTTTTATTGGGAAGTATGCAGACAATTTTCGAGAGGATGGGGATTTTGTTCCTGGGATAGCTTTTTATGGGGATACTTTTCCGTGTGGAGAGAAATTTCCAGGAGCGAACTTTTCAGGAGAGATTTGACAGAATTTCTATACAAAATTATTTTATTTGTCCTACTTCGTCTTGGTCTATTTCCGTTAATATGTGAAGATGTATCGGAGGAATTGTCCGAGGGAAATTTTCTGCGTGTTTGGATTTCCAGGAAATCCAAGGGGGAATTCTTGGAGTAAACGGAAAAACGATTAGAACTTGAAGTCTCTTTCAAATGAAAGTATACTAAGGAGAATTTTTCAGGCGAATCTTCTGCAAGAAATTTTTCGGAGGGGGGGGGGAGGGGATTTTTAGCGAGGATAGAATGTCCGAAAGAAATTTTACGGGGAGGGTGTGTTTTACGCCGGAGGAACTTTCCAAGGAGGAATTTCCCGTGAGGGAATTTTTCACGGAGGGTGAGCTAGATTTACCCGCATTATTTGATAAAAAATCAAAAATAAAATGAAAAAAACAAGTTTTTTCAACTGAAATTAAGAAGCAACACTAAAACACAAACCGAACAGAAATTATTCTGAATATGAACGGGTGGCCCCCTCCTCAATAACCTGCTTTTTGCACTAAACTTTGACTGTTTGTCCCGATTTTTTTAAGAACGATTCCTGAAAGACAAGGGCCGCTTAATTAGAATAGGAATCTTTCTTAAAAGTGCTAAAAACTTTACCGTGAAGAGCAAGGTATTAAGGAAGGGGCAACCCCTTCATATACGGAATAATTTGTATTCATTTTGGGTTTTAATGTTGCTCCTTAGTTTCAGTTTAAAACACCTCTTTTATTTTATTTTAATTAGTTAAAAAGAACCTGTCATGTCATTATTAAAAGAGTTACTATTTGGATTTCAATCTCATGTGTTGGATTAGCAGTTTGATGGGCTATTAAAAGGCATAGAGAACACAAAACAGGTAAAAGTTTACCTGAAAACAAAGGAAGGCTCAATTTTCAGGAAATTATAACTATGCAGGAGTCGCAGAACCAGAGGAAATCATTGAACCATCAGAAACCATACAAAAACTCAATAAAGATCTCAGTATATCTGTTAAGCGTCACTTTGAATGTCAGCATTCATTCAGCCAATTATTGGTGGAATAAAGCTGCCAAAAAACAGAAAACCGCCCAGGAAACCATACAAGAACTCAATAAAGAGCTCAGTACACCTGTTATGCGTCACTCTTCGACACTTTTTCAGGTTCAACGAAAAATTTTGATTCTGTCAGCAACGGTAGAGGAAAAGCAAAATTCATTAGAAAAACTGTTAACGGAAAAACGAGATAACAGAGGCAGAGGGAGATCATTTCTTAACCAAGGCAAAGAATATTCAGATTTTAACAGGACCACTCCCTATTTTAATAGAGGCAGAGGAAGTAGTTTCAGCCAGAATTCAGAAGGAAAAATTGAGGAAGAGAAGCTGAGTCTCCAAACAGACAACGAGTTAAAAGAAGGCACCAATAGTTTTGTGTATAGATCGACAAGAAGTGGAAATAATGAATATAAAAAAAGAAGAAACCTGTACAACATGAACAGAGGTAGAGCACACATTGTTAACAGAGGAAAAAGAGAGAATGGACATCATCAACATGAAATATTAGATGACTGGCCTATTTGAAAAAAGCCCAACTATCCTGAACCTACAACGCAGCATTTAAAGTGAGCAAGAGAAGCATAGCTGAAGCTTTGAAGAAAGGCATAGAAAATCTGAATAAGAATCTGGAGTAATTGCGATATTTTGTTTTTTATTATTTCTACTCTGGCTTAAATGCACGCCTTTATCTCTTAGCGTTATTGGTTTCCCCCAGCCTAGGCTGAAATAACCTAGAAAGTATCAAGGACGTTAATACAAAAACACTTTTCCCTCCAGACCCACCTTATGCTTATTCATATCCAAAAACCACGACTTTCAAACATTTTCTTTTGTTTTTTCAACATTGTGAAGTTTTTAGGGCAGTTTCAAATATTTATAACTTTTTCGACAGTGAAAATTAATAATCTAACTAATTCGTTAAATTTCACAATGCTTTTCGTCCGTAAATTTTCAAACATTAGCAATTATCCTCAAAGGAAACCTAAGCCTTCTTTAGCTGTTTGGTGCCGCATGCTTGTAACTCATTTCTGCTGATTTTTCACCCACACTTTTCTATTAATTTAAATTAAATAAAAAAAGAAACAAATTTTTCCACTGAAAGTAAGGAGATAGATTAAAAATTAAAAAGAAAAGAAAAAATTATGTGCATGAGGTCGGCTACCCCCTCCCCAACTCTCTCTTTACACTGAAGTCTTAAAAGTCTTTTAAAGATGCTTCTAGTTCAAATTTAACGGCTCTTGATTTGAGCAGTCTTTCTTATAGAATTTTGACACAAAGTCGAACTTTATAGTATAGAGTGAGGGTTGAGGAGGGGGCTAGCCTCCCTAAAAGACGGAATAATTTCTGTTCGTTTTAAGTTTTAATGTTGCTCCTTACTTTCGGTTGAAAAACCTTGCATTTTTAAATTTAATTTAAGATTCAAAGTCAAAATGTACCTTTTCGTCAACAACCAGATAAATGCCACTCCCTCCATTTGGATAAACATAATTCTGTAATGGCGTTGGCCTATAATCTGTATATACCACATGACATGGTTGCTTATGCAAATGGCAAATCCATTCAGCAAACTGCCTGGCATTTGGTATTGTTGCCGAGAGAAAAACGTATCGAACATTGTCTGGGAGCAGGATAATTGTTTCTTCCCATACCACTCCTCTTTCTTTGTCTCGCATGTAATGAATCTCATCAAAAACTACCCAGGCTACCTCTCTGACTACTTCTGATCCACGATATAGCATACTTCGTAGAATCTAAAAGAAAATAAATATAAACTATAATGTTTGCTTGACTGGTCATATTAACGGTCCCATACCTAAAAATAGTAAATCCAAAGGAAATAATTTACAGTACTCTTCAGATGTTTCAACAGCTAGTCCTTACATCTTACCATAAACATACAAATGAAATTCAGAACTAATCTTTATATCAGACTGCCAAATGAGTGCAGAATGACTGCCTAAGACACATTATCACTATGAGGGTGCTGTATCATCTTGCTTTTCCTTCTTGTGACATGTTTTGGAAAAAGCTATTACCAACTGAACCGAATTGAACTTGTAGAGACTGAACCGAATTGAACTGGAATACCGCTTAAGCAAACCAAGTAAAGCTCAATTCCTTAATACGAATATTGTAACATAGCCTACTAAAAGCTGCGATTTAAATGCATATTTCTGCATTTTTACTTTAGACAGGCTACATTACCCTCGATATTCTTCTTTGAGTAATTTTTTTTTTTCATTTTTTCAAGACAACGGGCAAAATTATTTTTATGAATATAGCTATTTAGCATACTAATAAAGTAAATTTGCCATAAAAAAATATACCATCAGTTGAATTCGAAACTACGATATTCTATATATTAGATAGGTATCCAGCTAGACTAAGCTGACAGGCCCAGGCCAACTAAGTGACCAACACTCCAGAGATATAGACTCCTCATAACAAAGTTACTTTTAAATGTAATCATCACAATGCTGCTCATCATAACTTGAAAGAATTCTTTAATTAACAGAAGTTCCTTCTGCAATTCCAGAGAAACTCTATATCCCATACGCCATGAACCCAATTATATATTCTATTCTCTGGGTTGAGTAATTCTCTCTGAATGGACAATACTAGGCCCAGGTATAGAAATCTCATTGTCAAAAGAAAAACAAAAAATCACTTCGGCTTAGATCTTATTCATTTATTCATAGTATTTTTTTTTTTTAAAGTTTGACTTGCGTATTAAATGACTTAGTTTATATCAATCCTTTTTTTTCTAAAAAACGTTTCAAAACATTTTTAAAATTAATTAGTCTTCGTTTTTTAATTGATATAGTCATATTATGGGTTAAGTCTTTTCAAATTTGAAAAGTCACAAATCAATAGAACTAAATGCGCTCCAGAATTCTTCATTAGGGTGCCCTTAGCCATGTCTACATGCCCAGTAAGTTTCAAGCCGATTAGCGAGAAAAAATTTCAAGTTTTCTATCATGAATTGATATAACCATACGTTTCTTTCCAATTTTTTTTTTGTCCTTACTAAGGTACTTATGGCCCAGGGCCAATACCTTGTAGGTTTTGAGCCGATCAGACTAAAAAAAAAAATTTGGCCCATTTCAGGGAGTTTCGGATCGATGCAACCAAATTTTTTTTCAAAACGTTGTGTCTATGCTGAGGTCCGCTTTGTTCAGTCTACATGCTCTATAAGTTGCAAGTCAATCTGAGACAAAAAAAAATAAAGGCCTGTTTTGTGCGTCAAGAATCGATGCAACCAACATTTTACGTCGAGGTCCCCTTGTCCTTATCCACATGCTATGTAAGTTTGAACCAATGGTTGGAAACAACGTTATTTGGCCCCTTTTTGGTCGGGCCAATATTTTGTTTTGAATTTTCTTGTGCATTGCGATAACATTGGGCATCAGGAATAAAAGTTTACAGGCGATCGAAAAAAAAGTCCGTTGGTTCATTTTCGGCAAGGGGGTGTGCCCCCGACATAGCCAAGGAGCTTACGGAAGCAAGCTTCAAGCCGTTCGAAAAATAACTTAATTTTTGGAGAAACCAGTATTTCCATTATTATTTTTTTTTGTGCATTGGCATTGACTTTGCCCAAAGACAGATATTGACAGATATAAGTTTCAAGCTAATTAAAAAAATAAAAAAAAATAAAAAATAAATAAAAAAGACCAATTCCCCAATTTTAGGGTGCTTGTGCACCCACCATATTTTTTTTTTGTACATTAGGGTTCCCTTGGTGAGGAATCTCAGACATAAGTTTCCAAAAGTTGAAAAGATGGAAGACTTTTTGGCCCATTTTCGAGCCTTATTTTTAGGTGAACCAATATCTGGTTTCAATGTTTTATTATTATTACTTTTTATTTTTTTTTTTTTGCATCGGAATCCCATTAACCTGGAGACTTACAAATGTAAGATTAAAACTAACAAGAGAAACAAACCACTTGGAGAGTATAGTAAACCACGAAAGCTCCAAACTACTCGGAGAGCCCTGATCAAACATGCACACTCTTTTCGTACTATAAACCCTAGTGAACAATGTGCAATTTGCACAATATAGAACTGTTGCCCCAGAGTCTGCGAGGATTATGTCATTTCTCAAAGCATATCAAATAGAAGTCTCGATGATTTTGATAGAAAATAGTTACCTGAAAATTTTGATCTCATGCAAAGGGAGGTCGCGCGATACTTGGGGGAGGGGGTCAAAAAGAGCCCATAAGGGCACGTTGCCTCCAATCAAGTTTGGCTCTTAAACAAGGCACTAAAATATCCAATATCTGATAGAATGAGCCCCTCCCATGTTTCTACAACCACATCTTCCGAACGAAGCTGACAAAGAAATATATGGGAGACATATTTACGAAAGACTGTTTCTACCGTCCAATTTTGTTAAATAATAATTTTCTGTTAGCTCGTTGAAACAAGAATGTTAGCTAGCAAAATTTTTAAATAAAAATTATCAGAAATCTATTAGTAGCATTGGAAGTTCTACAAAATACAAGCTAGAAGAAATAAAATCAGCACAGACTGTTATGCTAGCCTCTCTCTGAAGATTTCTGCAGGTAATCAGCAAAAGGATATGCTAAGAGTAATAAATATTAGCAGCCATGGATTGTCTATTAATATTTATAGTTTACAAACTAGCCATCCTACATCCCTGCTTTATCAGCTTTTGAATATTATGCTTCGCAATCTTCAGCAGCTGTATCCAAGAAATATTTGATTTGTTAGGTAAATTTGCCAACAATCTCAGCAAATAATTTTTTCTTAGGTCAGGGAAGCGAAATTACAAGTAGAATTGCTAGATAGAAATTTTTGGTATGACAGTAAGAAACGGCTTTTAGTTTTTCTTTTTTCTCCTAGTGTTTGAATAGCACCCGTCTTTCTACTCTTTTAAAAGACGCGGCATAATTGTAGAAATTAAGGCCAAGTATTTACTTGCTACTAAATTATTTGTGAATAAATCTTATCCCAAATGATGTATGTACCATTCAACTTCAAATATCAAAAGAATCAACAACTTTAGGCTTATTTTCCGAATAAACCAATAAATCGATATAGTTTAACAATAATAATTATGTATTAATAATAAATGTACAACAACATATTTAAAAATTGAAACAGGCAGCATCGAACCAAATGAAGAGCATAAAAATGACTGATTTGTCTGAACAACTCGTTTGATCTCACATGTATTTAGCAAACAAACCAGTCTGGAGTTTGTAATAGCCCTTTTTTACTCATAAAGTGCTAAGGTAGTTCATCGAAGATCTTCTGCTCAGGTAATCAATGAAAATGTCATCAAAGTCAGTTAAACCACTGATGTGAGTAGAATAAAGAAAGATGTTTGTAAGAAAAGGCCAAAGCAGTAAGATCAGAGTCCTTAGATTTTCGTTAAAGTCGCTTTCTGTCAAAATATCTAACATCTTAGCTCACTGATTGAAACATCTTATAAAATTTTGTCCAATATGTACTACCCAAAAGGCGCAACATGCTACAGCAAACACTTAAAACTCAAAATGAAAATACGAAATTTAAATTCTGAACTTGACATGAGGCATTCAGAAGCCAAACTGGACAAGTACATAAAACAAGCAATGAAGAAAGCTAAAAAGAAGACACGCTTATATTATGTTAACGCAACCTTCAGCCAATTGCCATGAAAATTACAGGGTTTTTAAGCATGTCTTTGTGGTTTTGAGCATTAAATAAATTTTCAAGTTCATTTTAGAAATAACTAGGTCACGTTAGTTCCAAAAATTCTTTGAGCATATGATAACTTTTCTGTTGTTGTCATTTTTGGTATTTATCTTTATTTTTATAGAAAATAACTACGGTTACAAAAATAAGAGTGAGCCAAGTGCTTTGATACAAAATTCTTGAAAGGAATAATGATCAAAATGGCCGTTGAGAGGTTCACATCAAGCACATTTTATTTGCAGTAAAATGCCTATACTATACAAACAAGAACGTTACTCATGAAAAAATGGATGAGGTTATTGTTAATTAACTTATGTAGAGCGACTAATATCTTTTACTATATGTGGCCGTAATAATTTCAACCCTAGGGAGGGGGATCAGAGTATTTCTCCTATATGGGGGGAGTGGGGTCAAAATAAGACAAAGGACATTTTTACCATCATTGTTCAATTTTGATACAGCAGAGGGGGGACTCTGAAACAATATTACAGGGAGGGACCCCCCGCCCTTCGTGTGAGAAAGCATGCCTTTCATAAAGTAGACCTGTCGAGAACTGAAATGAAATAACTTTTTACCTCTGTAGTCATGATAAGACAGCTTGCAGAAGGGTTTATAGTTACATCACCAGTCATAATACCAACGTCTTTAAACTCTTCACTGAACTCTCTATATTTCTGGTTGCTCAAGGCTTTGATTGGTGTTGTATAAATAACACGCTGATTTTCTTTGAACGACTGAGCAATAGCATACCTACAATCAAAAAAGAACATAAAAGGCATCTTTTAACCAATTAGTCATGAACAATTCAAGTATAAGAAGGTACAAGGCCAGTAGATGGACTGGAATTGAGAGAAGATAGGGCTCCATTCTAATACAATTTTTCTTTTCCCTTGTTGTATTTCCTGACCACAGAGAATTTCACGGGGGGGGGGGGAGAGGCTATAATATCTTTATATACCGTCTGTTTACTAATAAATTCAATTTAATTAAATTATTTTTCCATATGAACCCAGACTGTTTCCTATTTAAATATTTGTTATTGTTTTCAATGTCACAGATTCTTTTGTCACTACCAAAAGAATAATTGCAAAAAGGGACAAACGACACTTTCTCTATTACTGTACAGTGGCATTACAAGACATTTCATCGGTTTGCCTTCCACCACAAATATTTACAACCTATGATAATATGCGTAGGGTTGCAAGTAAAGCTGCAGCCACAGAAGACTACAGCCATACAAAACTGCATAAGACTAAATATTACAACCGCACAAAATTTATAGGCTTCTACAAACTTAGGCATATGCCCATAGTTCTGCCCGAAATTCAACCAGTAAATGATATAAATTGAATAGCTTGTTGGTAGTCGTTAACTGGCTTATGTTTCTTTTTTTTTTTTTTTTTTAAATCCCACCTCCTCTCCTCTCAGTGGTACTAACTTCTTTATTTCCGAAACTAATAACTACATTTATGTACCACCTACACTAAAAAAAATAAAAAAATAAAAAAAAACCCTACAAAATTTTTTAACTTTACATTATCATAACAATCAAACTATAAATTTGAGCAGTTAATACTTTACAGATTTCATTTGGGGGCATTCTACAACCAATTAAGCAACATTAATACAACATCTGCCTAGCCGCTTTGCAGGGTGCCCTTCCGGTATAGGGAACCCCTTCCACGGTGGCACCAACTGGCTTATGTTTCCAATGTGACAAAAAAAAACAGGAATATGTTTAGATAGAGTTCAATTTGTCTGTGCACTTCAACGCTTAGCTAAGCTAAATTTCTTTAACAAGATTATCTGCAGTTGATTTATTAACAAGCTAAATTTAATAAAAGACCGTATACCTTTCCTATACATCTATTTTGTAAAAGACTCTTATAATGTTATTAGCTAAATTTTTTACGTGGGTAAGTAACTAACTGGCCCGATAAGGAGTTCCTTCTCATGGAGAAAGTAATAAGCTTTTATATGACGAGAAAAGAGAGATTTTTTTTTTATTTTTAAAAGAAGAGAAAAAAACAACACTCAGAGACAAAGGAGAGAACAAAGAAAAGTAGCACTCGGAGCTGAAGCCACATGAACTCTGATTAGTAATTTCACTAATTTCTTTTCTTGGTTTAGTGCAATAATGTTAGTTCAGCAACAAAACTTTTCATTAACATTAAGAAAAAAGGTTTTACACAAGAGAGTGAGTAAAATAATGCCAAGCACTAAAAAGGTAACACTTACACATAGCTCTTAAGGCAAAACCTGTCAGAAATTTATTCATCTTTGTTTCTTACCTGCAGAATCAGTGCATTACAAAAGAAAAAACAAGAGAGAGAAAAAAAAGAGCCTTTTTCAATCTTCTGTTTGTTCACATAGGACCTACCTCTAACCACAAGAATAAGCACAGGTGTTAGGAAAAAACATCATAGAAGTGATGTTTTCAATTTTGAATCTATCATGAAATTTGCATAAAGACACATGTCTAAAAACTAAAACACTATTTTTCAGTTAAAAAAACTCCTGAGAAAACTTAAGTAGAAGTTATATTACGGAAACATGTTAATGCTATTAGGCCAATCCAAAATCTAATTATAAACTAATTATGATTAGCTTTATAACTCCAGTGTCTTTTTTAAATTTAACCTACCACAGAGGGGGAGTGAGGGGGATTGTCAGATGTGACTAGAGCCCTCTCAAAATTATTAACTTTTCTTTCCAGTGATATAACATTGTTGTTTATTAATAAGTAGAGTTATTCTATGCGGTTTCACAAATATAAATCCAGAAACACTTTTCATCTAGCATCTTAACTATTTTGGTCTTCTTCCGACTTCAATTCTGACTATGCTACTGACTTATCATTTTAAATATTTCTTAAGAATGAAATACTTACTCTGCAACAACTGTTTTCCCAGCTGAAGTATGAGCAGAAACGAGGACAGACTGACTGTTTTGTATACACTGTATAGCTTCTTGTTGAAAAGGATCAAGTTTGAATGGATATTCCTTTGCAGGAGTTCCGGTAAAATCTCTCAAAGGTGTATATGGATAATCTGGATTGCATGCTACTTCGTGGGTACATGACTCTGCAGTCTCAATAGAATGAGTGATGATTTGAGGGCCAAGCTTCAATAAGCTGAAAAGGATAAAGCATGAAATTCCTTAAAAATTCATCACTGGTGCTGCAATCTTAGCCACATTTTTCCTGCAGCCCTCTAGAAAAGGGCGCCAAATTATACAAATAGTCATTAAAACAAGTGTTTCGTAAATTTAACTTTAGTGACAACTGTGAGCATTTATAACCTGTTACAATCAGGATTGTGTATACATTTTAGTCTTGATAACTGAATTGACCTGGTCCTCAAGCCAAAAGACTATCCCAAATCAAAATATTGGAAATGCCTACATCTCTGACTCGAAGAAATGTAGGCCTTGTATTCTCTGATATGTATATTAGAGTGGGTAAAGCAGGGCTCTGGGACCAGAACGCAGACCCATTCCAATTTGGTAAGTTTAAACCTTCTTTACCTTTTCGTGAACTCATGATCATTTGGGACAATTTAGAGAACCTAATTAGGCGAAAAAAGCAGGACTTTTGGGTTCAAGCCCCATCACTACTCCCCCAGCTTAATAACATAGAAACGTTACACCCCTTTTGAATCATGAATGTTAAGGGGTCATTGAGGTGGTGGTAATAACTGATCAAACAAGTGACTTTAACAAGATAAGAATAAGCAGATATTTCCCACTTAGTTCCTGACTGCCACCTTGGTCGGTAACTTTCAAGGATTGCATTCAGATCTTTCTGAGTTTGCTCATTATTAAGGCAAATACTTCAACATAGAGGGCGAAATTCAAGATATATTGAGTGCAAATTTCAAAAATTTTGATTTTCAACAAAGTCGGTTGGTATTGTCAAAGTGTGGCCTCTTTCCCATGGGGGCGGGGGCGGGGCAAAGGCAGAATGGCTTGATCATTAGCGCCTATTTAAAACAGAGAATTCATATACACATTTCACTAGAAAAGTGGGGTCGTGGACTTTGTTGGAATCAGAATTATCCAAGGATCTTTCATCTGTAAGATCAGAGGGTCAACATTGGACCCATTCCTCTTCCATTGCTCCTCTTCATCCCAACTTTGCACGAATTGAACAGTTCTACTTTTTTTCGACAAATCATCATTCAGAAACGATCCAGGGAATGCTTATAACTGATAAAAGGTCAGTCATGAAGAATCATTTGATTTCAGTATGACTCTCCTGAATCAAAGTACACTAAGTACATATTTCATAAATCGCGCTTGGATTTCGCTGAAGTTAGCACTTAAGAAAATTTGAGCCTATATTTGAGTAAGATATATTTTCACAAATGGTTTTCGGTTTCCACCAAATCTGGAATTTAAGGATTCCTAAAGATAATGATAATAAATCTGAGACTAATATCTGTGGATTTAAGCAAAATTGATGTATACCCCCTGTTTCCTTCAAACTGGTAGAAGGAAACCTCAAATAGCAATCAACCTTGTTTGAAACTAAGAGTTGGCTTTATAGTTATATATTTTCATGGTCTTCAAATGATTCAACCTGTATGAAAGGAGGGGTATCTGTTTTTATCAGCTAATTACTAGATAGCTGGTGAAATTCATTCAATTAAACCGGGTCAACAAGGATTTATTATAGACATGATATCGAGCGTCTGAGAACAAGTCTTGTCTTCTGCATCAAGAATCACCAGTGGGATCTGAATTACATTTTGAAAGAATTAGGAGCGAGCATTTTTGCTGCGACTTTAGAGGGATCAAGTCCAATCCTATGGACAACTTCACTTGTGGTTGACCATTGGGCTACAGTTGCTCCAACCTTCAAAGTTGGAGCAACATTTCTCCTTTGGCTTGAGAAATATATTTTCTGTTTGTTTTAGGTTTCATGCCTCTGATTTATAGCAATTTTGTTTTTAATTTAGGTATCTTATATAAGTTAATTTATGTTTGTTTACAGTTAATATTTGATCTTTAACTTTTGTGGGAAAACCGTATTAAAAAAATATAATTCCCTTAATAGACTATTGATTTAAGACCCAATTTGAGAATTTCTCTCCCCCCAAAACTAAGATTTTTACAACTATTTATATTTAAAAAAAAAAAAAACATATGAAGACAGAATTGGAGATAGATGTATCTTGATACCGCTTTGACAACAGTGAGTTGTGAACAAGTAGTCGGCATCAGTTATAGACACATTTCTTTGTTTTATGAAATAATGAAAGATTACAAAGAGGATTTGGTAACTTCAAAAAGAAAAAGCTAGGTTAAAACAATTGACTTTCTAAATATCCGCATTTATTGTACAAAATTAGTTTCTGCTTAGTTATGTAAACAGCTTTGATAAATGGAATGCATTTTCCCGGCTTCATTTTTAAGCCTTTTCAAAGTATAGAAGAGTGTAGCTTCAAAAACAAGAGAACAGATAAACAATTTTTTTTTCTTTTCAATTGGATTTGTAAACAATTCTTTTTATTTATATTTATTATTGTGCGTTTTTTTTAGAGGGTCAAAAACACAACTTATCTATCTTCCAACTTCATCAATAATTGAAAATTGCAAGAAATTTTCGCTGGCAAAGCAGAATTCGCTAAGGATCAACCTCTACGGTTTTTACTGAAAGTGTGAACCTCAGTCCAATTTATGGGTAAGCCATTATATTCTAGGAATCTCCATATTATTCTTACCTTTGACCAAAGAGGATGAATTCAGCCTGTACTTGAAATAGAACTGGACAATGTCCTGCAACTTACATGCAAGTCAGAATCCTTGGTCCATGTTTTGAGAAAGGTTGGAAAAAACTTGCCTACTCTCCACTCACCTGGAAGATCCACAAAAAGGTTCCCAGCAACAGAAGTCAGGCCAAATTGTTGTCAGGAATCCAGCATGAGCTGTGGTGGAGTTTATGGTCTATATCCTTAATGATTATGATGAGAGATTGTTTGATAAAAAGACACGCAAGTTTGGAATATGAAAAGGAAGGAAGGCTTGAAACATTGTATAAGTTATGTTGCTGAAATTTTTAAGTTTACAGGTTTAATGGAGGTAAATAAATCCTTAGAACTCCTTAGAACTAGATAAAAAATGCCTAAGACAATGCTAGATAAAATTCTTAGGAACGTGCAGAGAAATTAATATCAAATACAGTTCAAAATGCGCCGACACCCATTAGAAACTTGGGAAAAAAACAGAAAATAATACTAAATTGGACAAAGGATGCAACAGTCAAAACAGAGCAAATGGGTGATTTGCTTAGTATCAAAGAGAGTCAATTTGAACTTCAGACTGACCAACAATGATGGATTTGCAAAGAATCTACCGAGAGAAGCTGACTTGACATTCTATTTGAAAGAGGTAACAAAAGAAGACCTGGTATAATCCTCAAATCATTGACAAATAGTGCTTCTGGGATTGATGTGATTTCATTAAAATGATTAGGAATATTTTCAGCACTACTGATCCTGAATTCATTTGCCTAGTCAACCAATATTTTTGTAAAGGTATATTCCCAAGTTTCTTGAAAAGGGATAAAGTCTTCCCTATTTTCAAAGGTGGTGATAATTCTGAACCAGGTAACTACAGACCAATTTCTATGTTGCCAATTTTTTAAAATAATTATTGAAAACTTGTTTCTAAATCATTCAATTGGGTTAACCATGACATTTTGCCGATAAAATTAATTGAAGCTGGTATAATGAAAAAGGAAATAAATTTTATTCAGTCTTTTTTATGGGGTAGGACACAATATGTCTCAGTGAATGTTAAGGTATCTCAGTTTAGAAAAAAATTCACAGGGGCAACACAGGGTTCAGTACTTAATTTGCTATTATTATTTTAAAATTCCTAGGGTTGAAGCTTTTAAGCATCTGAGGGTATATGTAGATGAGGTTTTGAGTTTTTAAAATCATGCACGAATAATAGCAGCCAAAATCGCCTGTATTGGTATTATGTGTAAGCTAAAGAACATTTTTCTATTGTCTATTTCTTGTACTATGTATTTGTCACTTGTGCGCCCTATTTATTCTATTGTTCTTCATTTTGTCTTTTATATTTGATGTTCATTTCTAATCATAATGGAATATGGATTTTGAATGTGGCAGTTCTTCAGTTAGGACAATTTACGAATGCATTGAAACTCTGCCAATATCTGGTTTATTTTTCCATAGTACTTTTCAGTTTATGCATCTAATTTTGAATAATAATATTGGAATGTCTTTTACTAATATATTTGTTTCTGATAATGTCATGCATTGTTATAATACAACACAAGCTGATGATACTAGGATGCCAATAACACCCTCAGCACATCTTGAATTCTATTTTCATGTGTGAGAGATATATATCATAGGCAGCGCAATAGCGTTGCCTAAGTAAAGAATGATGTTGGCACAATGTATTACTTATTTGTTTCTTTGTTTAGACCAGGGCACTTCGTATCGAAGGAGTTGTCACAGAAACTTCGAAAAGGGCTGATTCGATTGGAAATCGGAAGGGCTTGTGTCCTCTCTGATAGCCAAAAGTGATTGGAAGGCAACTAATACCCCTTCCACGCCAACCATTTCCCTGAACACACCCAATCAAAATTTTGAGATAGCCATTTTGTTCGACGTAGTTGAAAGATCTGTAAAATATGTATTTGAGGAAGACACTCCCCCCACAGCCCTCAGGGCAAGGGTTGTAAGTAATGTCCTGGGGGCATGTAAGGTCTTTTATAGAAAGCATTGTTGTAGAAACTTCAAAAGTGGACAACTCGATTGGAAATTCAAAGGGCTAGTGCCCTTTCTAATAGTCGAAAGTGATTGGAGGGCAACTAACCCCCCTCTCACGTCCACCATTTCCCCACACGCATCTAATCAAAACTTTTGAGATAGCCATTTCGTTCAAAGTAGTTAATAGTTCTGGAAATTAGGTCATTGAGGTTGACACCCCCCCACAACCCTTGGGGCAAGGGTTGTAAGTTATGCCCTGGGGGCATATAAGGTTTTTTTTTATAGAAAGTGTTGTCATAGTAACTTCAAAGAGCTCATTCGATTGGAAATTTAAAAGGCTAGTACCCTTTTTAATAGCTGAAAGTGATTAAAAGGCAACTAACCCCCTCTCTCGCCCACCGTTTCCCCAAACACAGTCATTCAGTATTTCGAGATAGCCATTTTGTTCAACATAGTTGAATGTCCTGGAAATTAGGTCTTTGAGGATGATAACTCCCTCAGAGCCCCAGGGCAAGGGTTGTAAGTTATGCCCTGGGGGCATAAAAAGTTTTTTTTTATAGAAAGTATTGCTGTAAAAATTTCAAAAAGAGCTCATTCAATTGGAGATTGAAAGGGCTAGTCCCCTTTTTAATAGTTGGAGGGCAACTAACCCCCCTCTTACACCCACCATTTCCCCAAACACATCCAATCAAAATTTGGAGATAACTATTTCTTTCAACATAGTTGAAAGTTCTGGAAATTATGTTTTTGAGGATGACACCCCCCTCACCACAGCCCTCAGGGCAAAGCTTGTATGTTATGTCCTGGGGGCATATAAGTTTTTTTTATAGAAAGCGTTGTTGTAGAAGCTTCAAAAAGGGCTCATTCGATAGGAAATTGAAAGGGCTAGTGCCCTTTTTAATTGTCAAAAGTGATTGGAGGGTAGCTAACCCCCCTCTCACGCCCACCATTTCCCCAAACACGCAACCCCCAGGATAAGGGTTGAAAGTTTTGCCCTAGAGGCATATAAGGTTTTATAAAAGTGCTGTCATAGACGCTTCAAAAAGGACTCATATGATTGGAAATTGAGAGAGCTATTGCCCTTTTTAATAGTCGAAATTAATTGGATGGAGAATCACCCCCCCCCCCCCCACACCCATCATTTCCCCAAACATTACAATCAACTTTTTGATATGACCAATTGGTTCAACAAACGTCTGGAAATTATATCTTTGATGATGACAACCCTCCCCCCATAGCCCTCAGGACAATGGTGGTAAGTTATGCCCTTGGGGCATATAAGGTTCTTATATAAGGTTTTGTCATAGAAGCTTCAAAAAGGGCTAATTGATTTGAAATTGAGAGAACCGGTGCCTTTTTTATTAGTCAAAAGTGATCAGAGGGCATATAAGGTTATAATAGAAAGCATGGTCATATAAACTTCGGAGGGGGCTCATTGGATTGGTAATCACATGCTCTAGTGCTCTTTTTCAGAGTCAAAATGATTCGAGGGCAGCTACCCCACCCTCCACAAACACACGTCGTATTGTTTCAAAAAGGAAATTTTAAGATAGGCCTTGCATTCAAAATAGTCTAAATATCATATAACAAGGCTTTTGGGGTTGAAACAAACCCCAGAGATCAGGGGAAAGGGTTGTAAGTTATACTAAGGGGAAGGTTTTTATGGAAGGGATGGTTGTCTAACTTTAGAAGAGGCTTTCTAAAAGCTAGGATATAATTTATACTTTACTAAAAAAAACTCTTTGAAATGTTTTCATTTTTATAACGTTAAGAAATCAAAAATTAATTAAGATTTGAGGAATAAATATCAGCATATATATATATATATATATATATATATATATATATATATATATATATATATATATATATATATCAAACTAACCATGCACATTTTTTTCAGTGAATTCATTTGAATTTTTTGGTAAAGTACAAATTATATTCTAGCTTTTAGAAAGCATAGGGGTTTAGAACCCTACCTATTTTAATATCTGCTTGTTTCGAGTTTGACTCTGTTAGTTATTTTAATTTCTGTTTGTTTTGAGTTTCATTTATTTATTGATACTGATTTGTGGTAGTTGTGTGCTTGGTAGATATATGATTCTATTTTTGTTCATTTTTGGTTTAATAAAGTTCTTTACTTTTTTTTGAAAAACTTATTTTGTGGAAGAAGTTTTTTTTTTTAATCAATCTCTAATATAGAAAGAAACATATGAAGTTGCTCCAGTGAGCTTTCATTTTATTGAACCATCTTTTTGCTTCTGAGTACTTCCTGCAACTGCTACTACCCATTTCTGCTCATTTTCTTTGCTTGGGACCAAAGCAGAGGAATGCCATTGTATGCCCCTCCTAAACTTTAATAATTATCTCATTGCCAAGGAAATTGGCAATCTTTTTCATGCACTATTCAAAGTGCATGACAACAATTTTTTATATAAGAAATTGTTCATGAGATTGGCCATTTAAATTTTTTTTTAAAGGGGTTAACAACTGTGGTAGCCTACATTGAAAAAAAAAGAAAAAAAAATGACTTGGTGCAAAAACAAGCCGAATCCAAACAGTGCAAAAAAAAGAACTCAAGTGCAGAATAAGTATGAAACTCGGAGATGTTGAAGCTGTGCCTTGTCCTCTCTTATATTCAGCTTCTTAGCAGAAAGGTTGACAGGTAGTGACTTGTTTAAATCAGAAATATATAGTAATCATCATGCAAAAATTTTATACAAATGAAGAACCAAGGTAGATGCAGCACCTTCCTACTGCCAATTTTCAGTGGAAAGTTAGGCACGTGGCATCTTGTTAGAACCAGAATCATATAAGAATAATAATTTTTAATCTATATGATTGCAGGCAGCAGCAGGTCCATGGTCACTCCAAAACTGACATGTTCAGCAGAAAGGTAGGTATATTTATGTCACCAATCAGCTTGAAACTTATTGGGCAAGCAAGATGAGCCACTAGAATCACCTATGAGAACAATGATTTCAGAGGCACGTGTTCTTCCCAGATCACTGCATAAAAGCAGCAGCATCAATTGATGAAAAGTAAAGAGAGAGGGGGGGGGGGGTTTCAAACCAGGCAAGGGGCTGTTTGTCATTTTTTTTTAAACTCCAAATAAAGGTATTTATAAACAAAAATCCCCCAAAAAAGGTATTTTTCAACAAAAATATCACAAAAAAGTTATTTTTCAAAATCCAGAGGGTAGACAAAAAAAACAACAAAAAAACATTCTCTATCCCAAATTATGCCATTGCTTGAAAGTGCTTGGATCCTTGGCCTAAGTGAACAGATTTTTGGTGTTGTACAAGACTTTCAAGCCTATCACCTCTACAAGAAAGTCTCTAGATTCACCTGAAATTTGATTGACATATTACAGCTAGGACTTTAACAATTGATGTTTGCAGTCCAGGTGGTAATAACTTTATAATTAAAAGATCTTTTATTCGTGATGGAGGGTAATTTGGAAGAAAGAACACAAAAACCACATTAATCTTCAGAGGAAGAGGTTAGACACTTGGGCTAAGTGGCTATTATTGGTTTCTGTGGAATGAGTGTGAGGTTACAAAACTTTCTGAAATCAATCACAGAGTTGCTTGAAGTAGAAAATTAGCAAGTTCAACTCCAAGGACAATGGGTTACAAAATTATAGTTAATTGGTCATATCTGACATGTTTGGGTGTTGGAAAATTAGTCTTCATTCAAATGATTATGCAACAATTATACATAATAATGCAATGCAACAACATACCTTGCAATTCTTAGTAAAGTGTTTTTTGAAAATCAAAACTATCATCAGCCTTGCCATCACACACATTAGAAACAAACAGTAAATTTCATGTTTTAGGCAAAGTAGCTTAACTTTAGCTTGTTGCTGCTGTATTTTTAGAAATGACAACATAAATTGGGTTGAGTTTCATGTTCTGGGACAGAGTAACACATCATTAGCATCTACAGAATGTCGCATCTAAAAAATAACCACATTGATACAATGTCATGAAATATAAATGGGCTTAGTGTTAGGCAAAATGGCATGTTTTGAAACAATCATTAAAGAATAGGTATATGCCATCAGGATGGATTAAAGGGCCAGGGGAGGCAACTGGAACAAGCTGTCCCAGACACCAGGCGACTGTGGGGGATGCTAAAACCATTTTTTTTTTTAAGTAATATTAATCATTTGCTAGTTTGCATTAATTTTTTGTTGGAGGGGATGAGGTTAATAGAATTACATTTTAATTCTGATAGATATTGTCTGTTTTTTATTATACTTGACAAGACAAATGAAATACTCAGTTTGATTTTACATGAAGAAAGATGTTATCTACAACTGATAGCTTTCAACTCATTTATGGGAAGATAACAACGATTTAGAAGCACTAGAATTCAAGAAAATTTTGTTATTTTTGGTCAGTCTTCTTGAAATCCTAATTAATGGCTAGGATCGAATGAAAATGAAAACGAAGTCAAATGTGTTTTCTCAAAAACAGACATTGGCAGTTGCCTTGTCTAGAAGTAGGATTCTGTTTCTGATTTATTTTTATTAAGTTTCCAATTCTGAAGAAGAATCACTTAATGTATGTTGCCAACTACTACATATATCAGAGAAAAAAGTCTAAATAAATAATCACTTTAATAAGGTTAAATACCTTTCATCATCAACTTCTGGTTTGGCAGATCCATTTTCAGGCTTAAATCTCTTCAAATTGTCTTTTGTGTCAACTTCTTCATCCAATTCTCTTTTCAGTTTTTCACATAGTTCTTCAGGGTTAGTCCTAAAAATAATACTAAACTGTACTTCTGATAAATACAACACTATGACTTTAGGAATTTCTATTGCCCTATTTCATATCAATCAAAATTTTACAAAAAAAAATCATGTGCCTAAATAATAGGATTAACCAAGGACCGCCCCCTAAAAATTATTTATATGCTTATAGTTGTAGATGCATCATAGATAATAGAAAAACTATATATCACGAGGTAAGAATAACATTGTTTGCTTTTAGTCTTGTTATATATTCTAGGGCTAAATCTGGGATCACAAGTAGGGACAGGGGCGCATTGCAACAATATAATAATTAGAAAGAACATAAAATAAGGAGCTTAATAGTACTAATCTTTTTGTCTTATAGTTATAAATCTGTAATGTTACCAAGGGAAATGGGTGAATTTGCAGCGGGTCATATAATGTACCTAAGAGAAAAGTGCAAACATGATTTGATGCCTTTTTGGTCAATATCTACCAAATCATATTATTGAGTTAGGAATAAAGTGAATACACCATTCGATGCCTTTTTTTATGCTGACTACGAATATAATAAGCATTTCTATCGGAAATGAATTTCAGCCCCCCCCCCCCTATATAGGCTATACCTAACCTAACCCAACCTAACCTAACCCTGAATTGGCATATATAGGGGGGGGGGGGGGGGGCTGAAATTCATTTCCGATAGAAATGCTTATTATATTCGTAATCAGCATTAAAAAAGGCATCGAATGGTATATTCACTTTAGTCCTAACTCAATAATATGATTTGGTAGATATTGACTGCCTTTTTTATGTTCTTTCATAATTCAATAATTGCTTCTGGGGGGGGGGGGGATATCCACTCTTTAACTGTTGGAAAAAAAATAGTTTATATGCTTATATAAAATGGTACTATCCAATCTCCTTATAATTATTAAATAAAAAAAAAAACAATTTTTTTAAACTGAAAGTAAGGTGCAACATTAAAACTTAAAATGAACAGAAATTATTCCGTATATGAAAGGGGCTGTCCCCTCCTCAACGCCTCGCTCTTTACGCTAAAGCTTCTTATTGTTTTAAAAAATAAAGTTGTAAGACAGAGTCAAACTTTAGCGTAAAGAGCGAGGCGTTGAGGAGGGGACAGCCCCTTTCATATACGGAATAATTTCTGTTCGTTTTAAGTTTTAATGCCGCTCCTTACTTTCAGTTTAAAAAACTTGTTTTTTTTTTATTTAATTTCTGATCGTTTTTTAGTTAATGCAGCTTTTATTTTGGCTCACCGTCATTGAATAAGTAAACAAAATTTGCATAAAAATTTTACTTTTCTTTTGCTAAATGGCTGTCTCTAAATTTGGTTCTGACGAAATTTACAAATTAACTTACATAACGAACTTCTATATTTGTATATTTTTCTTCTGGCAAAAAATACAAAGTTGCAGATTTTTGCAGATATGAGCTTGAAACCTATGTAATAGGGTTTTCTGATACGCTGAATCTGACAGTGTGATTTTCATTAAAATTCTTTCACTTGTAAGGGATGTTTCCCCCCTCTTTCAAAAATCAGGTAAATTTTCTCAGGCTCGTAGCCTTTGATGAGTAATACTAAACTTAATAACATTTATATATTTAGAATCAGCATTATAAGCCCATTCTTTTGATACATTTATTGACATCAAAATTCTGTTTTTAAAAGTTTTGATTACTATTGAGCCGTATCGCTTGTTTTTTTATTACGTATATGAGGGGATTCTCCCCTTAGTCAATACCACGCTCTTTACATTAAAAGTTAAAAAAAAATTAATTCACAAACCCCTGAATCACAAAGGCCGTTTAATTAGAATAGATAGCTCTTTTGAAAGCACTAAAAAAAAAAAAAAAATCTGTAGCGTAAAGATCGAGGTATTGACTTGGGGGAGAACCCCCTCATATACGTAATAACTTCTGTTCGTTTTAAGTTCTAATGTTGCTTCTTACTTTCAGTTGAAAAAACTTGTTTTTTTTTAAATTTAATTTCTGATCATTTTTTAAATAATGCTTGGAAATCCTGTGCCTTCTTCATAGAAATGTCCCTTACCCCAAAGAAACATCCTCCAGACAAAGATTCTCCCGAGTAAATATGATGGTGTGATTTTCATTAAGGTTCTATAACTTTTAGGGGTCTTTCCCCCTTTTTTCGAAAATCAGCCAAATTTTCTCAGGTGCGTAGCTTTTGATGGGTAAGATTAAACTTGATGAAACTTGTATTTTTGAAATCAGAATTAAAATCTGATTCTTTTTCAGAATTAAAATCTGAATCTGATTGGTATCAAAATTCCGTTTTTTAGAGTTTCGGTTACCATTGAGCTGGGTCACTCCTTACTTACAGTTTGTTACCACAAACTGTTTGAAAAGTATTTTTGCCATCTAGTTGGAAAATTTTGCCCATCCCTATAGGAGAAATCTATATTTGCCAACTAGTTGACAAGAAACGTTTCCCCAGCAAAACTTTTATTTTCTAACCAGTTGATTAATAACTTCTCCCCAGCAACACTTAATTTTGCCAACTAGCTGGAAACAAACATTGTCCCAGAAAACAATTTATTTTCTAACTAGTTGACTAATAACTTCTCCCCAGCAACACTTAAATTTGCCAACTAGCTGGAAACAAACATTGCCCCAGAAAACAATTCATTTTCCAATTAGTTTACTAGTAACTTCTCCCCAACAAAAATTTATTTTTCAATAGGCTTTCACCCTGGCCTATTTATTATAGGCTGGGCTACTTGAAACTGTGAGTGCACACATCTCTAAGAATAGAAGGGTAAATTAGTCAAATTTCCAAATATGGTAAAATTTTAGTTTAGCAGCACTTCTCAAAAAACATGGTAGGCAAATAAAATAACAATGTTCTTATTTCATGCTCTTTTTCAATATATTAGTTGTTATCCTGACAACAAAGCAACCCTCCCTCCCTGATGATCCCATCAATATATACAAAACTAAAAGAAAATTCCAATAAGTAGATGACAATTTGCTAGATGTTTTCTATAGAAATTGCCTACAAATTGTTCTGGGTACCCAGATGACTGACCATATTTCAAACAGTAGGCTGTACAAAAAATGTGGTTCAATCCTGCTTTCTAGGGTTATAATGAAAGAAAGATTGAGATGGCTAGGGCACATTCTGCAGATGAAGGATGACAAATTGCCAAAGGTTTCCTTTTTTGGCCAACTGTCTAGGGCTAAAAGGAAAGCAAAATGTCCTTTTCTGGGATGAGAAGATGTCATAAAGAAAGATTTAAAGGAACTGGGAACTTCCTGGGAGGGGAGAAGTTACTAGTTCAAAAATGAATTGTTTTCTGGAGTAATGTTTGTTTCCAGCTAGTTGGCAAAATTAAGTTTTGCTGGGGAGAAGTTATTAGTCAACTAGTTGGAAAAATTAAGTTTTGCTGGGGTGAAATTATTAGTCAACTAGTTGGAAAAATTAAGTTTGCCTAAGTAACAAACAATGATGGTACAATGAATTTTTTTTTCTTCTTGGTCTTAGACCAGGGCACTTTGTATCAAAGGAGTTGTCATAGAAACTTCAAAAAGCGCCCATTTGATTGGAAATTGGAGTGGCTAGTGCCCTTTTTAATAGTCAAAAGTGATTGGAGGGCAACAAGCCTCCCCCCACACCCATCTTTCCTCCAAACATATCCAATCACAATTTTGAGATAGCCATTTTGTTCAGCATAGTTGATTTCCAGAGAGAAAATGTGTTTTAGAGGAGGTCACTCCCCCACAACCCTCAGGGCAAGGGCTTTAAGTAATGCCCTGGGGGCATATAAGAACAATGTTGACACAATGTGATATTTATTATTTTTTTCCTTTAGACCAGGGCACTTCATGTCAAAGAAGTTGTCATAGAAACTTCGAAAAGGGCTCATTCAATTGGAAATTGGAGTTGCTTGTGCCCTTTTTAATAGTCAAAAGTGACTGGAAGGCAACTAACACTCCTTCCATGCTTACCATTTCCCAAAACACATCCAATCAAAATTTTGAGATAGCCATTTTGTTCAGCATAGTTGATTTCCAGATAGAAGATTTGTTTTTGAGGCCACTCCCCCACAACCCCCAGGGCAAGGGTTTTAAGTTATACCCTGGGGGCATATAAGAATGAATCTGGCACAATGTATTATCTATTTTTTTCCTTTAGACCAGGGCACTTCATGTCAAAGAAGTTGTCATAGAAACTTCGAAAAGGGCTCATTCGATTGGAAATTGGAGTGGCCTGTGCCCTCTTTAATAGTTGAAAGTGAATGGCAGGCAACTAACACCCCTTCCACACCCACCATTTCCAGAAACACATCCAATCAAAATTTTGAGATAGCAATTCTGTTCAGCATAAATGATTTCCAGATAGAAATTATGTTTTTGAGGAGAACACTCCCCCACATCCCTCAGGGCAAGGGTTGTAAGTTATGCCCCGAGGGCATATAAGGTTTTTTTTATAGAAAGTGTTGCTGTAGAAACTTCAAAAAAGGCTCATTTGATTGGAAATTCAAAGGGCTAGTGCCCTTTCTAATAGTCAAAAGTGATTGGAGGGCAACTAACCCCCCTCTCATGTCCACCTTTTCCCCAAACACATCCAATAAAAATTTTAAGATAGCCATTTTGTTCCACATAGTTGAAAGTTCTGGAAATTAGGGCTTTGAAGATGACAACCCCCACCCCCCACAGCCCTCAGGGCAAGGGTTGTAAGTTATGCCCTGGGGGCATATAAGGTTATTATAGAACGTGTTGTTGTAGAAACTTCAAAAAGGGCTCATTTGATTGGAAATTGAAATGGCTAGTGCCCTTTTTAATAGTAAAAAGTGATTGGAAGGCCACTAACACCCCTTCCACACCCATCATTTCTTCAAACTCATCAAATCAAAATTTTGAGATAGCCTTTTTGTTCTACTCAGTTTAAAGTCCAGGAAATTATACCTTTGAGCAGGGCACTCCCCCCCCCAGTCTTCAGGGCAAGGGTTATAAGTTATGCCCTGGGGGCATATAAGTTTTTTTTTATTGAAATCTTTGACATAGAAACTTGAAAAATGGCTCATTCAATTGGAAATTCAAAGATCTAGTGCCCTTTTTAATAGTCAAAAGTGATTTGAGGGCAACTAACCCCCCTCTCACACCCACCTTTTCCCCAAACATATCCAATCAAAATTTTGAGATAGGCATTTTGTTCAACGTAGTTGAAAGTTCGGGAAATTAGGTCTTTGAGGATAACAACCCCCCACAGCCCTCAGGGCAAGGGTTGCAAGTTATGCCCTTTGGGCATATAAGGTTTTTATAGAACACATTGTTGTAGAAACTTCAAAAATGGCTGATTCAATTGGAAAATGAAATGGCTAGTGCCCTTTTTAATAGTCAAAAGTAATTGGAAGGCAATTAACACCTCTTCCATGCCTACCATTTCCCCAAAAACATCCAATCAAAATTTTGAGATAGTCATTTTGTTCCAGGCAGTTCAGGAAATTATACCTTTGATTAGAACACTCCCTCCACAGTCTTCAGGGCAGGGCATAGAAACTTGAAAAAGGGCTAATCCGATTGGAAATTCAAAGGGCTAGTGCCCTTTTTAATAGTCAAAAGTGATTTGAGGGCAACTAACCCCCCTCTCACACCCATCTTTTCCCCAAACACATCCAATCAAAATTTTTAGATAGCCATTTTATTCAACATATTTGAAAGTTTTGGAAATTAGGTCTTTAAGGATGATAACCCATCCACCCCTACAGCCCTCAGGGCAAGGGTTATAAATTATGCCCTGGGGGCATATAAAGTTTTTTTTTTTTTTATAGAAAGCAATGTTATAGAAACTTCAAAAACAGCTCATTCAATTAGAAATTGAAAGGGCCAGTGCCCTTTCAATAGTCGAAAGTGATTGAAGGGCAACTAACCCCCCTCTCATGCCCACCATTTCCCCAAACACATCCAATCAAAATTTTGTAATATCCATTTTGTTCAACATACTCAAGAGTTCTGGAAATTGGGTCTTTTAGGATGATAACCCCATCAGAGCCCTCAGTGCAAGGGTTGTAAGTTATGCCCTGGGGGCATATAAGGTTTATATAGAAAGTTGTTGTAGAAATTTCAAAAGGGGCTCATTTGATTGGAAATTGAAATTGCCCTTTTTAATAGTTGAAAGTGAGTGGAGAGTAATTAACCCCCTCTCACAACCCCCAATTTCCCCAAACACATTCAATCAAAGTTTAGAGATAGCCATTTTGTTCAACATAGTTGAAAGTTCTGTAAATTATGTATTTAAGGATGACAAACCCCCCAGAGCCCCAGGGAAAAGTTTGTAAGTTATGCCCTGGGGGCATATAAGGTTTTTATAAATAGAGTTGTCATCAAAACTTCAAAATGGGCTCATTCAATTGGAAATTGAGAGGGCTAGTGCCCTTTTTAATAGTTGAAAGTGATTAAAGGGCAACTAACCCCCCTCTCATGCCCACCATTCCCCCAAACACATCCAATCAAAATTTTCAGAGAGCTATTATGTTCAACATTGCAGAATGTTCTGAAAATTAGGTCTTTGAGGATGACACATCCCCACCCAGCCCTCAGGACAAGGGTTGTAAGTTATGCCCTGGGGGCATATAAGGTTTTTATTGAAAGTGTTGTCATAGAAACTTCAAAAGGACTCATTTGATTGGAAATTGAAAGGGCTAGTGCCTTTTTTAATAGTTGAAAGTGATTGGAGAGCAACTAATGCCCCTCTCAAGCCCACCATTTTCCAAGACACATCCAACCAAACTTTTGAGATAGACATTTTTTTTAACATAGTTGAACATTCTGGAAATTAGGTCTTAGAGGATGACAACCACCCTCACAGCCCTTAGGGTAAGGACTGTAATTTATGCCCCAGGGGCATATAGGGTGTTTATAGAAAGTGTTGTCATAGAAACTCAAAAAGGGCTCATTCAATTGGAAATTGAAAGGCCTAGTACTTTTTTTAATAGTCAAAAGTGATTAGAAGGCTTGACATTTTTATAGTAAAGATCAATGTGGGTATAATGTATTATTTTTTTTGTTGTTGTTTAGACCAGGGCACTTTATTTCAAAGGAGTTGTCATAGGAACTTTGAAAAGGGCTCATTTGATTGAAAAGAGAAAGGGCTGATGCCCTTTTTAACGGTCAAAAGTGATTGGAGGGCAACTAATCCCCTTCCCATGCCTACCCTCCCATTTGCCTTTATGTTTAAAAACTAAATGTTGCCATAAGATTAAATCAAAATGCACTGCGTTAATGCTAATTCTCAATAAGGCATCTCAGCAGTATCCCAAGAACAACTGAGGGTATTATGTTCAAACTTTCGGGGCTACTTCTGCTCTTAAAATTTAACCAAATCAAAATAGCATAAGTGTATCCAAGCTATCAAAGAAAGTAAACAGATTTTTTTGCAAATGGTATCATGTTTTCCATTTCAGGTCAAATAGAGGAGGTATGAAACTAAATTAAACGCTACTATTTGTGTCCAGATTTTTAAAAGGGTCTATGTTGTTAAAAATTGCTGAAAATTTTTCTCCAGCATACAATTAGCAGGCCAAACTATAAATTCTTAAAAAAACGAAAAGATTCAAAGTATTATTTTCTTTTCCCTGAAAAGACTATGTCAACATAAACAAATAGAAATTAATTAAAGAACCTTTTTCCAAAAAATAAGTTTTCAAAGAAAACTAAAGAACTCCATTAAACAAAAAATGAGCAAAAATAAAATCAAACAATCTACCAAGTGTGAAACTACCACAAATAAGCCTCAATAAATAAATGAAACCCAAAACAAAAAGAAATTACAATAAATAACCAAGTCAAACGTAAAACAAGCAGAAATTAACATAAGTTGGGCTCAAAACCCCTACACCTTCCCAAGGCCAAAACATAATTTCCACTTTACTGAAAAAAATACAAATTAATGTGCATTGTCAGTTTAATATATATATAATAATATTTAGTAATCAAAATGTTAATATTATTTGATTTATTAAAGTTATAAAAGTAAAAGCATTTAGATTTTTTTCAGTAAAGTACAAATTATGTTCTGGCCTTGGGAAGGCATAGGGGTTTTGAGGCCAACTTATGTTAATTTCTGCTTGTTTTGAGTTTGACTTGGTTATTTATTGTAATTTCTCTTCATTTTTTGTTTAATGGAGTTCTTTATTTTTTTGAAAAACTTATTTTGTGGAAATTTTTTTTTAATTAATTGTAGAAAAAGCCAAGACAGCTAGTCCAAGTGATAGAGAGGGAAATCTGGCATAAGCCCTTTTTAGGATTGTATAAAAATGATGTTAGAAAGAGATTGGATAGTAACATTCTGTATAAGCACCTCCTGAGACCTGGTGTCCATGTCTGTGGACATCCCTGTAAAATATTTTTTGTGCAAAGGCCTTCCCATACAGCAAAGGTTTCGTTGTTTCAACATGCTTTTTGTACCTGAAATGTCATCTGTGATTTTTTTTCAGAAAGTTTCTGTGACTTTCAGTGGTGTTTTTACAAACCAGAAAAGGCTAAAATAAGGAGATGAAAACAGGCAAAGGTAACAAAAAAGGAAAAAAAGGAAAGTGGTGACAACAAGTTGTGAGAAAAATCAGGTTTATTCTCTTGATTGTAGGAAGTGCTTAGATAGTTTTAAAAACAGTTAGTTTGATAAGTGCCACCTTTTGGAACTTGGAAAACCTTCATGTCCACATCTGTGGACAGGCAGTCCTAATCAAGCAAAAAGCTAGGGTTGATTTTTTGTAGTTCAAATCTCAATTCTAATGGGGATAGCAGAGGCCAGTGATTGTTTTTTTTACTAAATTGGCAACAACCTATTAGTTTTAAGCTGACCAAGCCTGTTCCTTCATTGTAGTTTCCCCTGATGACGCCCTTGGAATGCTTGTTGAGAGCAACCTGGACCTTTCTGATTTAGATGACAATGAGGAATGGATCAAAAACCACTCTTTGTTGTCTTCAGACTCTGATGGTGAACCAGCTGTTGCAGCCATCCCATCATCAAGCAGTTATGCTGTTCTTCCAGATGTTGAAAGTGAAGAATCTGATGATGACATACCCTTAGCAACCTGTGCCAAATGCTTGAATGATGACAAAGTTGCATCAACCTTGTCCTGGAGGAAGTCTCAACAGTTCAATCATCATCATGGCCCAGATGTGGGCCCCACTCATTTCCAGGACCACAATGACTGGAGTATAGAACAATTCTTTTTGTGATATTACCCAGAGAGCTTCTTTGAACATACAGCTTTTTGCAAGAACTACAACTATCAGTTGGCACACCACAAAAGCTTGAATGTAACTTCAGACAAGCTGAAAATTATTGTTGGCATTGTTATCCTGATGGGGAACCTCAAGTTTCTTCAGATCTGCATGTACTAGCCTGGGAAGTTTAGGGTGGAAGCTATATTGCAAAAGATGAGTTGAGACAGATTCTTCACAATCCAGTCGAGCCTGAAGTTCATAGTTGATTCAGAAATCTCAGATGAAGAAAAAACCAAAAATAGACTTTGGAAGGTGCAGCCAATCCTTGACAACTTCAGGAATATCTGTCTCCAGTTGCCACGTGACAGGAACTGTTCAAATGATGAACAGATGATACCTTTCCAGGATATGTTGACTCTCAAGCAATATGTCCCTAACAAGCCCAATCTGGTTGGATTAAAGAATTTTGTCCTTGCCAGCTACTCAGGGCTGACACTAAACTTCAAAATCTACCAGGGAGCCACCCCCCTGGGAGAAGAGCTGGTAGCAATGGCTTGTCAGCTGGGATTGCACTGCGCTTGTCTGAGACCCTACCAGAAGGCACATACCTCTATTTTGACCAATTCTTCTTGTCTGTTAAGATCCTTGACATGCTGGCTGAAAGAAAAATAAATGCAACCTGAACTATCATGAAGAACCATTTGGGCACCAACAGCCCAATGCTTTTTACCAAAACTGAAATGAAAAGAAAGGGCAGAGGAACCTCTGTCATGTCTGTGTGCTCAGATAGAAAAGTGGCTGTGATCCAGTGGTATGATAGCAAAGTGATTCTCCTGTCTTCAAACTGCAAAGGCAAAGAAGTGGAGACAGAGATCAAATGGTATGACAAGCACCAGGGGTCTTATGTGCAGGTCAAATGTCCAAAAGTAGTCTCCAACTACAACACTTATATGGGTGGGGTTGATCTTGTGGACTGCATGGTTACCTATTACCAGTTTGAGACACATACTAAAAAATGGACTGTGCATCTGTTTCATCATTTTGTGGATGCTGCACTAGCCAATGCATTTCATGAGCTGAAGGGCCATGGCCCAGAGGTTTCTGGTGACCTCAAACAGCTCATTGACTTTCATTTCAAAATAGCTGAGTGTTTGCTCAATTCTGGAAGCTCAAATTCACAAGAGCAAGAAAATAGCAACAAGGAACTCTTGGGTGAAACTCAGCACTGTGTTTTGAGAGTGAAAAAGAGGCCAATTCCTCCACCACATGCCAGAGCTGCACTGCATCTACCAGAATTTTATGACTTGGCAAATGCAGCCCAGTGCAGAAGGTCTGGATGCTGTAAAAGGTCAAGATGAATGAGCTTGCAGTGTAAAATCATTCTCTGCTTGACACAAAACAACAAATGCATCAAGAAATTTCAAGAAGAGCAATGTTTTGTTTTTAGCATTTGACAAATTTCTTTTAATAGATGAAACAGATTTTTACTATACTTTTAGCTTGACAGGGACCCAATGTACACATGTGTGGACACCCTCCAGAGGGAGAGATGTGGGGTCAACTTTTTTTTTTAGTTGATCAATGGTCAAAATGATTTTTTTTTAAGCCAACTACAAAGAAATGAACATAATCAGAAAAGTATTTTTATGGTCAGGTCTCAGGAGGTTATAAAGTAATTCTTTCCAATAGTCAAAGGGTAGAATCCTTTTTTTCAATAGGCTTTCACCCTGGCCTATTTATTATAGGCTGGGCTACTTGAAACTGTGAGTGCACACATCTCTAAGAATAGAAGAGTAAATTAGTCAAATTTCCAAATAATGGTAAAATTTCAGTTTAGCAGTACTTCTCAAAAAATATGGTAGGCTAATAAAATAACAATGTTCTTATTTCATGCTCTTTTTCAATATATTAGTTGTTATCCTGACAACAAAGCAACCCTCCCTCCTTGATGATCCCATCAATATATACAAACCTAATAGAAAATTACAAAAAATGGATGACAATTTGCTACATGTTTTCCATAGAAATTGCCTACAGATTGTTCTGGGTATCTGACTGACTGACCATATTTCAAACAGTAGGCTGTACAAAAAATGTGGTCCAATCCTGCTTTCTAGGGCTATAATAAAAGAAAGGTTGAGATGGCTAGGGAAAATTCTGCAGATGAAGGATGACAAATTGCCAAAAATTTGCCTTTTTGGCCAACTGTCTAGTGCTGAAAGGAAAGCAGTTTGTCCTTGTCTGGGGTGAGAGGGTGTCATAAAGAAAGATTAGGAGGGGGGGGGGGCAAACTTTGTTTTTGATGTAGATGGGAGGTAAGTTAAAACTTTACCCCCCCCCCCCTAATGTAGAAATATATACCCTGAATTGGCATATATAGGGGGGGGGGGGGGCTAAAATTCATTTCTGATAGAAATGATTATTACATTGTAATCAGCATAAAAAGAGGCATCAAATGGTGAATTCACTTTATTCCTAACTCAATAATAAGATTTGGTATATATTTACCAATGAAAGTTTTGCTGAGGCAACATTTATTGTCAACTAGTTGACAAATTTAAGTGTTAACATTTATTGTCAACTAGGCTAGTTGGCAAATATAGATGTCTCCTATACAGATGGGCCAAATTTTCTAACTAGATGACTAAAATGTTTTTAATTATAAGGAGATTGGATAATACCATTCTATATAAGCTTATAAAGTAATTTTTTCTAATAGTCAAAGGGTGGAGTCCCCTTCTGGGGCCAATTGCATCTTGAACCCTTAAAGGGGCCCCAAAGTTATATCATTTCAGTAACCACCCAAAGAAGTTATCCTCTAAAAGCTCATTCATTTTGCTCACATTTTCATCTAGGATACTTATATCATCAGCATAATCTAGCTAATTATGCTCCAGGAGATGAAGGAGAGGATGAAGTCCATGAGACTTTTCCCTCCCCATTTGATTCCATGGTCTCCCTTTGCTTTTCCTGTAATCCTTAAGACAAAGTCTATCAGAATAATCCATAGGCCTATAATGGGAATAGAACACAACCCTGCTTAACTCCTGATTTAATAGCTACAAAACCAGTTTGCTAGCCTAATTTTATTTTTTAAATATTTCCTTCTTAAGATCCACTTAAAAATTGTGCTATCCTTGCTTTTCCTAGTCAGCAATCAATTCATAACTGTAGCCTATATGAATATTTAGAGGCAGCACAAGCCTACTTCTTCACCTTGAAATTATAGCTTACCCCAGGTCTGGCAGACTGGAATTCAATGTACTCCCTTCATCGTCAAAATGATTAAAAAGATCGTCAATATCTGCCATTTTATACAGATTTATAGACTAAGTAAGTATATATACAGATTTATATCCTAAAAACTTAAAGTTTGGGCTATGTTGCAAAGTTTTTAAATTTTTGCGATTAAATTGAAATACATAATTTATTTTGGTATCCGATTGAAAGCTTCTAAAATTAATTAGCCAGTGAAAAAATAAATTCTTGTAATTCGCTTAAAACCAAATATAGAGTGGTTAGCAATTATTAATTCTTTGGTCTGGTCATTTTCATAACTTTTTTTAGATACACTTTTTAAGGACATCCATCCACACGTAAAATTCAAAATAGAATCACGTTGAAAAAATGAGCGCCTTTGGGCTCCTGAAAGTCCTAGAAGCTACAGCATTTTCTTCAATTGTTGGGGCATTTAGAGCTCATGGCAGTCTTACAGATGAAAAGAAAGAAGTTTTATTAACCATAGTTGATATTTTCAAGTAAGCAGGCTATCATACTTAGATAATGAAAGTCTAGCCTGTAGGCCTAGGCTAGTTTAAAGTAGGCCTGGTTCTTTTTTAGTCTTTTGTATCTTAAAAGAAGAGAAAAATTAGGGTAAATTTTTGGCAGTTCATGTTATTGACTTACAAATAAAGTAAACATACCACTTGATGCCTTTCTTTATGCCCATTATAAACATAATATCCTAATCATATTGTTAGAAATGAATTTTACCCCCATCCCTGTATATACCAATTCAGGATATATATTTGGGTAAAGTTCTACCAAATCATATTATTGAGTTAGAAATAAAGTGAATACACCATTCGATGCCTTTTTTTATGCTGATTACAAATATAATAATCATTTCTATTGGAAACAAATTTCAGCCCCCCCCCCCTATTATACCTAACCTAACCCTGAATCAGCATAGGCTATATAGGGGGGGAGGCTGAAATTCATTTCTGATAGAAATGATTATTATAGCCTATTTGTCGTCAGCATAAAAAAGGCATCAAATGGTGTAGGCTATTCACTTTTGTCCTAACTCAATAATATGACTTGGTAGAACTTTACCTATATTTGCACATTAGGGGGTAGGGCAAAGTTTAAAATCACCTGTCATTTGCATCAGAAATAAACTTTACCCCCATCCCCCAAATGTGCAAATATATAGCCTAGCCTACCCTGAATTGATAGGGGTGGGGGTAAAATTCATTTCCAACAAAAATGATTATTATATTTGTAATGAGCATGTAAAAAGGCATCAAGTGATATTTTTAGGCCTATTTTATTCATAAGTCAATAATATGAACTGCTAAAAATTTACCAAAAGTAGCCTAGAGTTAAAAGCCTACCTTGAAAACACTTCTAAATTAAAATTTAGGATCTGAGTTCATTCTTGAAGGTTCTATTCATCCAACTCAAATTTTCCTCTTAGGCTGAGACAGCAAAAATATCATCAACATTCAAATGCAAGACAGCAAAAATATCAAACAATTCAAATTCTGATTTCTATAACCAGTTTTACTATGGTTTATAATTTTTTGTTTAATTGAATGCAGCTTTCTATCAAAGTATAATCCATACAAATAGCTTCTTATACACCAAGTAGGTTAAAATGGTCTTTTTGACTAAGTAGGCTAGGGTAAAGGTACTAATGATTTGACCATTTTTGTAAAAAAAAAAGTTTTTCTACCCCAAAAGCTCTAATTTAAAGACTTTTGGTTTGAAAAGGGTTTCAGTATGTAGGAAAAACATCTAGGAATCCAATTAGTTGATGATAAGTTTGAAGTTTTATCTGAAAAGGGTGCAAAACTCCAATTTTCTGAAATTAGAGATTTTTCACCTACAAGTTCAACACAACAAAAAGTTACCTGTTTTTGATGCAAGTCAGAACCCAATTGGCATGTGTCAAAATACTTGGGGAATACCTGTGGGCAGAACTTGGTGTATTTGACATGTGTCAAAATACTTGGGGAATACCTATGGGTGGAAACTGGTGTATTTGACATGCACATTCTTGTTTCTTTGTTTTTATTCAACTTCATTCAATGTATAAAAGTATAAAACACTATTCAAAAAGTAGAAGTAATAAAACTAACAAAATTGTTTCAAGTATGTAGTATTTAGCATAATGAAATTGTTTTTACAAATTTTAATATATAGTATTAAATACAAATAGTATTCAGTATAACAAATTTAGTCTAGCAAAATTGTTTCACTAGCATTTTGGAAGGAGTAGGGTCTAGGAAAACAGGAGTGGATTTCAAGAAATTTAAGAAGTTTATTGTCATTATATTTGATTTAGTGGATTTATTTTCATATGCAGATTCTTAGCTTCATCCAAACAATAGGTTAGGAGTTATTTTTTTTTTTTTGGGGGGGGGGGGGGGGGTGGGGGGGGGGGGTGGGAGGGGTTCACTTTTGATATTTCTATGAAATTGTTCTTGCTGCTTAACCCCCCCCCCCCCTGCCCTCCCAGAAAATAAGATTTTCTTAATTTGAATTTTTTTTTAGTTTCATTGATAAGGACTAAGGAAAGTGGAAAATGACCTCCATGTGAACCTTGGAAAATTTCAGCAGTACAGGGCACCCATAAATTTGATAGCTATATTTATGTCAGTGGGCCCTGGAATATCAACACCAATTATTTCTTGTTTATTTTACATGTTCAGTGAAGTTTTGACAGGGCCTGTTGCTGTCTGTCAAAAATTTTGACAAGGTTACTACAAGATATTTGCAAAAGAAATCAATCAATTTATAGAAGCCATTATCTATGTTTGAATTTGACCAAAGGAACATTTTTAGTGTGCCTGGTATTCCACAATATTAAACAAGAATTTTTGACACTTGGAACCTAGTTTCAACAGTGTAATATTTGTTGCCATTTTAATTTAATTTTATCTAGAAAAAGTTAATATGACTAGAATTGAGATAAAATCAGATGTATCTTGATGCATTGGTGCTAATCCCAACTTTTGTTGCAATAAATAACCAAGTAACAGCAGTTTGAACATTATATACCTGAAAAATTGTCAGGAGCTCCTTTCTTGTTGGAAACAGGAAACTGACTGAATTAAATGTTCTTTTCTTATCTGTGGGTACTGGATATTGTGTCAAAGTTTCTTATTGTTGAAATACAAAAATGCCATCAAGAAATGATACTCCCAAGTCACAACTAAGCAGAGTTATTCCATTTTGAATGAAAATTTCAACAGGGGCTCCAAAATTGCACTGTTGAATCATTGGTACCTTTACCCTATAAGTTTTGGATCCCAATCCAAGGTACTTCTTTAGTGGTTGAACATTGTGAAGAAAAATGTTAAACAGGTAGCCTAAAAGCAATAGTCATAGGCTAGCATTAAATAGGGCTACCTTATTCTAAAGGCTAGCCTACTCTTTCTAAATATCAGGGTCACCTTGCTCATAGTGCATACCCTCACCTCTGTTAGTCCCAGATATAGTCCTAAATATTATATTTGTTTAAAATTTATCATACTGTAATGGATCATGTCTTCTTTTTTAAAATGGGTTTTATGCTTTCTTGACCCTTGAAAACCAGGTAAATTTGGAGTAATTTATATTATTGATCTACATATAAGGTGAACATAGCATTTGGTGCCTTGGTATATACTGTACTCTTTCTGGATATACTAATTACTTAACTTAGACCTTCAGGTGAGACACTTCTGACACCAGAATTGTGAGATTTGGTTGGTTTAGGCTTGGCTCATCTAATGGTGCTCACAATATAATAACCATTGGCAAGCTAAGTACAAAAGAGTCTATTGTTGCATAAACATGGTTTGGTAAATTTCTAGTGGGCCATGTAATTTAGCTAAGATGAAAGTGAAAACATCATTTGATGCCTTTTTAATGCCTTTTCATAATTCAATAATTGCTTCTTTGGCTAATCGCATCTTGAGCCCTTAAAGGCGCCGGGAAGATATTTTATATGAAAAATGAAAGAGCATAAAAAAAAACAACATCAAATGAAGTTTTCACTTTTATCCTAGCTAAATTATATGGCCCACTGCAAAAATTTACCAAGAACCTTACCACTCACCCCCCTAGTGTACAAACATATACCCTGAATTGGAATATACCCTGAATTGTCAACAGCAAAGTTTTGAATCACAAAATTCAGTGCTATTTTTGTTGACAGCATTCAAAAAACATGAAACTGTTTATATTTGAATTGCCTAATAAATAAGGTTTGAGTTGTTATAAATAAGTATTTTTGGAATATATTACTCTTGAACAACTTATTTATAAACTAGTGTTATGTTTTAACCACTTTTTGATAACTTAACTAGTGTTGATAACTTCTTTGTGTGGTTAAAAAATTGAAATACCTTTGGGGTCCGTCAAGGGCTTAAGATGCAACTAGCCTCAGAAGCAATTATTGAATTATGAAAAAGCATAAAAAATGCATCAAATTTTTGGGTCAATTTGTATCAGACTAACATGGCTCACAACCCAACCTTTTTAGAACTGAATAAAAATTTGTACACTTTTTCTATGCTGTAAATTTAGTCAATTCACAAAGTTTCAGATTTTTCTAGTGTATTTTTTAGCTACAAAATGGTAAAGTTATTTTAAATGTGAATTTTTGGAACCATTAATTTAAACAAGAATATCTCAGCTCCTAATTAAGATATGGACCTAATTTTGTGCTATATTACAGCTTTTTAAATAAGCTTTTATATGGAATCCAACAAAAGTACTTTGAAAATACAAAATTTTTGCCCAAAAAAATTTTGTTTTTTTCAAAAAAGTTATTTTTTCAAGATTTAGAAAAAATATAACACTTCAATGTTATGTTTTTTAAAAATCTTAACTTCAGCTAGCAGATACAGGATTTATCCTATTGCTAGTAATTGTGATATAAGATAATTTAAGATGACTGAATTTTGTTTGGTAAATTTGCTATGGTTGACCACATCAAAAGGAAACATGCTTATAAAAGTAGTACCATTAGATTTCTTATTTTATGCTCCTTTCAAATATCATGGTCACTGTTCTGGCAATGCCACTGTCCTTGCAATGCAAGGTCTTGTATTCACAAGTGCCTTTATTTTAAGATAATACTAAGCAACAAATTTTATCTATGCTTTTGCATCTTGCTTTATAATATAAGGCTTTAATCAAGTCTTTTTGCTTATTCTAATAGTAGGATCACCTCTAGTTCTTCAGTAAAAATTTCTGCAAAATTTCTTTGATTTTAATATTTTTTTGGAATTAAATACATTTCAAATTATTTTTGATTTGTGCTGTATTTCTAATTTTGTTTTGTGCTGATTTTAAATACTTAATTAGAATTGTTTAGATCTTCTAATCAAAAGAACAGATTTTAATTTCTAATCTTGAATTTTTACAGAAATTTTTCTTGTGTTTAGATGCTTTGTCTTCTTCTTAAAAAGAAGGCTTTGAAAGGTTTTTAGCACTTCTTAAAAGGATTTTTCTTTTTCATGACCATTATTTTTCTATTGCTGAATTCAAAAGTAGAAACCTATTTTCTGTCATCATTCACAAATACTAATTTTGATTTCAAAACATAACATAAATAGAATATAAGCAAATGCAACACCATCTATGAGCTCATTCAGAATGTTTGGTGGGGTGGCAAATAATTTTTTATGCAGGAAGTTCACAGCAGAAAAAAAAATGAATTTAACCCTTAATTGTATAATAAAATTATATTGCAGTATAATTATCAAGGCAGAATTATATTTTTTGATCATACTCTACTTAATAAATTTCATAACACACCATATGGGAAAGCTCACCAAAAGGGATGAAACTTCAAAACCCTAAAAAATGTTTATCAGAAAAAATTACATAAAAACCTTGGATGTTGAAGCATTTATAAATACAAATTAGGGCCTCACCTCAGAAACCATAACAGAACTGATGTAGCACATCACATGCTGAGTAGAGTAAATAGAATGACCAAAAATTCATTTTAAGCTCTGTTCCCAATTTTTAGAATTTTAAATAGCTAAGAACCACCTCTAGAAGTAAAGCTGTGTTTCCTGGCCTCTGAAAGGTATAGTCATCTCAACATACAATATGTTACTTAGTATTGCTTTAGGAATTTTTGTTATTTTGTTTTTTATCTGTCTTTCTAAATTTGTGGTAACAACATATCATTGCTATTACCTTCCAATTTAAAATGAGATGAGATTACCAAAATTTCGGACATGTACCCAGAGAGTCACTGTGTTGTCCAGTAACCCTTGTCTTGGCTGTAATATTGTCTGTTTTTTTTTATAATACAAATGGGAATTGTTATCCTCCAAATGATGTTATCATTTTAAGATTGCTTTCTCTTCTTTTTCTGTTTCCTTTGGTTAATAATTGATCATCAGTGAGCAGCTCCTGTGGTATAAGTAGCTCTTAATTACAAAAAGAGGAACATTAACTTGCTAAATCCTATTTGAACATTGATTGCTAAAAACATTTTGATTCGGATGAATCTTCCTTTAATACAATACAAAGGCATAGTTTCTTTATGATTTTGGTTTTTGTCATAAATAAGCAAACAGCTTCCATGCTATGTGTTTTTTTCTTGTTAGTTACAACTGCTACTTTAAGTTCTTTTGTTTATAAAGAGCAGTAGGAATTTATGCTTACACTTGATAATCAAGATGTGGCCCCCTCCTGAAGGATCTTTTGTAAGTTTTTTTTTAATTATAAATTTATAAGTTTTCTATTCTTTTTTTCTTTTCTCCTTAAAAGTGCAATATGAATTTTATTAATTTTCTCCTGAACATCCTGAACATATAAGTTTTCTGAATTTTCCCTTTTTTCATGGATAGTCATGCATCAATTGCTATGCATGATTGTTGCAGAGTAGGCAAAGAAAAAAAAAAGTGATTTTCTGTTCTCATTGTTGGTTTTCTCTTCTTGTTCATTTCATTTTTCCTAGATTCAAGCCCTTAGGCCGTCAAGTCAGGATATGAACTTTCAACACAGTGAATTTGCCAAACTTCTTTATCCTAATTTCCACAATTATTTTGTGTTTCTTTATTTTATTCATGGTTTCATTCTTAGTGTGAATGGTATTTAGAGTATTATGTCTACTCTTGGTGTATTTGGTTCTCTGATTTTTGTGGTAATTTTAAATTTACTATATTGTGAAAATGTAGCAGCAATATGTGGGGATTCAAAAACCCCTGGCCACCAAAAGCTCTAAACACAACATTAGCTTTTATAGACTTACCTGTAAAACTACCCAAATCCAATTCTTATGATTTAATTGAAATAAATCAACTATTTTTAAAGGTTTGTTTCGATATATTTTATATGGAGAGATCACAAGCTTTAGATCAGAAAAAGGAGATCACAATGGCTGTCATGATTAGTGCTATTGGACTGTCCTCATAACATTTGGCCACAAATAACCTTCCATCAAAACACCAACACAGATTCCAATCAGATAGATCAGTTGAAACAAATGCAATATGAGCAGCTCCTGTGGTATAAGTAGCTTTTAATTCCAAAAAGAGAAACATTAACTTGCTAAATCCTATTTGAACATTAATTGCTAAAAACGTTTTAATTTGGCTGAATCTTCCTTTAATGCAATACAAAGGCATACTTTCTTTACGATTTTGGTTTTTGTCATACATAAGCAAACAGCTTCCATGCTGTTTTTTTTTGTAAGTTACAACTGGTACCAGTACTTAACTTCTTTTGTTTATAAAGAGTAGTAGGAGTTTATGCTTACACTTGATAATCAAGATGTGGCCCCCTCCTGAAGGATCTTATCATAAGTTTTTTTTAATTATACATTTATAAGTTTTCTATTCTTTCTTTCTTTTTTCCTTAAAAGTACAATATTATAACTGAGTATTTAAATAACTGAGCTCCTTGACCAAAGTATCCCAGTTGATATGGTTCTGCTAGACTTTGCTAAAGTCTAGCAAAAAGGCAATTGGAATTGAAGAGGGTATTGTGGACTGGATAATATCTTTCTTGAAGGGAAGAAAGCAGCGGGTTAGAGTTCTTGCTGAAAGTGGAACAGCTTTCTACTTTGAAATAGCAGAAGTCTTAAGTGGGGTGCCTCAAGGAACTCTTTTGGGACTAACACTTTTCAATGTCTACATTAATGATGTTCCAAGATATGTTACAAATAAACCTAGCCTATATGCTGATGACTCAAAACTTATTTGTCCTATCAAAACACAGCAGGGTGTAGCCTCAATACAGTCAGATCTAGACAGCTTTTACAAATGGGCCAATATATGGAGGCTCGAGTTTAATATTGAAAAGTGCAAGGTTCTCCATTTTCGAAGAAATAACCTGTGATGGAAATACTCAATGTTATCAAATGCCAGTGAGAGACAACCAATTTCTGAGAGTACCTCAGATAGAGATTTTGGGATGTTTGTAGATGAAAACTGTAGATTCAACTGCCACACCTGAGCTGCAGTAGCTGGGGCTAACCAAACTCTTGGTATCATCAAGTGCACAATCATCAGTAGATCCCCAGCAATAATTAAAAAACTCTACAAGAGCCAGGTGAGACCTAAATTGGAGTATGGAATGTGCATTGCCACGCCAATTGACAAAACAGACCAGATAGCTCTCAAATCTGTCCAAAGACAGGCAACTAAATGCATAAAGAGATTTCAACATCTTCCATATCCTACCCAGTTACATAAGCTCAAATTGCCATCTCTCACATATAGATGTAGGTGAGGAGATGTATTAATGACACACAAGTTAGTATGTGACCAGAGTGGGATCCGCAACCTGTACCAAACAGTAAGTTTGCAGGGTACTAGAGGCTATCCCTTCAAGCTTTACTGAAAACGTGCTAATACCAGGCTGGAAAATAAGTTTTTTTCTAATTGTGCAGTCAACCTGTGGAACTCCCTTACCCAGAATGCTGTTATGTCTTCGAGTGTTGAAGCCTTCGAGTTTACAGGTAATTTGCAAATAAAGTCTGGCAGTCGAGTTTGCAGGTAATAATTGTCTAAGTTTTTCCACTCAATTTATTCTGTAATATTGGTCTGTTTATAGAAGAGATTCTTCTATTTAAAGAAGAATCGCAAACTGACAAAAATACTAATCTCAGTAACTGTCATGAACATTGACATAATTATTAAATATTTCGGTTCTGTTCTATTGAATGTAATTCGAACTTTCTTTTCAACTTATTTCTTTTTTCCAAGCTTGGATTTGACTGTGGGGTTCAAACAATACACAACACTAACCCTTGAAGTTCCAAATCAGATGAATAACTCCAAATTCCAAAAGCTGGGCATATTTTTGACCTTCAGCCACCTCATCTCTGTAGCAATAGAAAAAATTATTTGGCTTATACTAAATCCGGTACTAAATACTGACCGCGTCAAAGGCGATATTATGCCCAAGGGTCATGAACTTACACCTTGTAATTTCTCCGACAGCGCCGCTTATAGCGCTAAAGATTGTGTCAACTAGGCTAGCGCCGCTCTCAATTAATGGGAGAAAATTGAATATGTAGACATATAAATGTGGCCTCTTTTTTTCTCGAGCTATCTGGAGATCCGATTCCCCGGGAGCATTCACATTGGAGACATACGAACTAATTACCTATTATCAGACTGGATGCAGACATATAAATTGAAATAAACACAGATAAAAAAGACAATAGATTTATTGACTTACATATTTAGGTGCACAGCAATGGGTCACTTCAAATGACAATAACGGTGACTGAGATGAAAGAGTTTAAGACTTCTATCAGAATGGTCCTGCTTCAACTTTACGAATAATCTCAAAAAGCACTTCTACCCTACTATCAAACGCAGTTCTTTCGTCCTGCGCTGTAAGGACTGACTCATAATTGGCCCGAGTGGTTCAAGGATGCGAATCTTTCGTCCAATAAATTCTTTTAAATATTTTTGATGATTCAAGCGTTCACATGGTTTTTGCCATTTAAACTTCCTTAGAAATATTGTACGTAGTATATTTTTTATTTCTCACTCTCTTAGCGAAATCTTAAGCCTGGATAGCGCCGTTCTCTGTCTGGGGTGACTGCACTTTTTCTCTTTGCTGATTAAGGACTTCATTTTTGAAACTAGGTTTAACTTAATTATAGGAAATCGGAATTATCTTTAGAAAGAAGGAACTTTATTTTGGTATTTTAAATACATCGCATTTTACTCATGGTACATATCACCCTTCCCATCAATTAATGACGTCCCGTCATTAGCAATTGCTCGCCTTTGGGGTTTTAAAATGTTTGCCATTTATTAACTATTTCTTCTACATAATTATTTTATATTTATGTTAGGGCTTAACCAGGGGTGCTAAAAATTTTCCCTATTACCTTTCTTATTTTATTCTACATCCCTATCTAAAATTCATCTACCGGACTAAGATTATTCATGGTTCTAGGCTAGCTTCTATACTAAAGATTTTTTTAATTCAATTTTTACAGGGCTTTTTTTTTGATTTTGCTGTCTATATGGCACACTACTTTCTATCTACGCTACATTAAATGAATATCTCGACAACGCTACACATAACTATCTGGACATCTAACACTACGTACAGAAACGATTTAAAACACACAATATTGGGTTTACCATATTCACTGGTAACATTAAAACACTTTCACTATTGGGATTTTTGAATTATCAAAGTTATTAGGAAGTAACACATGTAGATTCACATCTATTCATCACCTTCGAGTCCTTAGTGTACTACACCCTTCTGTTGTAAATTATTGTCCTTCCCTCTTTTTGTCTTGGCAAAAATTTTGAAGCATTTACGTTATGGTTTCTTCATGGAACAGTTCGAGCCTGACTGTCTTCACACGACAAGTTTTCTCTAATAGTCAACTGGGAAATGATGCTTCCCACTACAGGTGTTGGTGTTTTTCTTCTCAGCATATCATTTTTAGGATTTTTTGAGGCACATAGAGAATGTATTCTCGCGGGAAATTGTTCATTTGTGCCTTTTATAAAATTGTTAGCTCATGGCTTGCGTCGATTAGCCTTTGCGGTGATTCCTAGGTTAATCACGGGGTAATTGAAGTTTGGATTTGGAATGGGTTGTCATCAAACTATAGTGATTCTTTTAACATATTGTCTTTAACTTGAACTTCAAACATCTTCAAATATCGTTTAACTTCAAATATCGTTAAATATCGTTTATCTTGTATTGATCGATGGGGTTCTCAGAATTAAACTTCAAATTGTCTTTAACTTCAGCTTCAAATATCTTCAAATGTCTTTAAATATCATTTAACTTCAAATATCGTTAAATATCGTTTATCTTGTACTGATCGATGGGGTTCTCAGAATTAAACTTCAAATTGTCTCTAACTTCAGCTTCAAATGTCTTCAAATATCTTTAAATATCATTTAACTTCAAATATCGTTAAATATCGTTTATCTTGTATTGATCGATGGGGTTCTCAGAATTAAACTTTAAACATAGTGTTACCTGATACGTAATATGGTTCATGGTCGAAGAAACGACGATCGAAGGTAACTGTTGTTTTCGTAGACGAAGCTGGGATGAAAATTGCCTGGAGTCTATGGCGAGTACTCTTCGTTGGCTGAGATATGATGAAAATAGATGCTACTGGGTCGTATCTGTACTGGGCAGCTCATTGTAATGCTCAATAACCAATGTGTCCATTTACTTCCTGTAATAAAAATAACGAGGCAGAATCACTCGTTCTTTAAAGTAAACACTCATAGTACAAATAAGTCACGTATTGATTGGGTACATTAATTTCTAAGCTATGAGACAGAATTAAATAAATACACTAATATTAGTACTCACAACAAAAAATTTTTTTTTTTGGTTATAATAAAACGACATAATTCCCATTGGAAAATCTAAAACAGAGATGTCTTCAAATTTGTTTTGAGAATGGAAACATCGATAAAGGGCTTATATAATTCTTCAATACTTATTATATAAACATAATTTACCCTACGTTATTAAGTTTGAGGTCTAATTTTACAACATATTTCATGCCTGCATTTTTCACGCACGTCCGTGCTGTTTAAGAAACGCATGTTGCAGCGTCATAACCACACGGTTTTACGTAAACGATACTACAATGAGGGAAAAAGACAACGTTAATAGGGAATTCCTTGTGGGTTTTACTTAGTCGCCATTGGACATACACAGGGTTTCAATCCATGTATCTTAACTGATCAAATGGTTTTAAAATTTTCCATATTATTATGGAGATATAATTTCACATCCGCCGTGAAATTCTACATATAAACGTACCAATAGCCAACTGTTGGTACATATATTTCTCGAGTACGAAACATTATATTTCTCGAGTAAGAAACACATGAATACGTAAGCGTGCAGCGCATAATTACACTGGTATCCTATTTTATGTGTAGGCCTAAAACAATTATAATCTGCACTAGGACAAAGTATTTCATATAATTAGACGCTTCTGTACTGATAATTTCTTGTTTTGGATAATATCCATCTTAGTTAGGACATGGGTCGATTTTTCATGGAAAATCCGAGGGGACCTGAGTCAGTATAGGTAAGATATAACGTGACTGACTTGCGAAAATATGTCCCAAAAATTAGAGCACAAGATATGTCATAGATAAACCAATAAAATTAAAGAACATTTTTGTCACAGAACGATAGAACAGTGATCTCTCTGTTATTGTATACGTCATATATATAAACTAATGAAATTAAATTTTTCGCCAAGGAGCTATAAACATTAATGCCTTTGTTTCTCTTTGAAAGTAATGTTTAACACAGAGCTGTAGGACAGCATACGTCATAGATATTATATAATGAAATTAAAAAGTTTTTTTTTTTTTTTTTCGCCTCGGAGCTATAAGAAAGTAAACTCTCTGTTTCTCTTTCAAAGCATTCTGATCCAAAAAACGAAAACTTAACTCACTGAAGTTTCTATTCAACCTTTAAGTATTGCTTTGACTGGCCCTGATTGGCATAAAAATACTAATTTCTTACACTTGAAGGACTGAGAAATATCCCTTCCTACGATCGTTTACACACAAAAAAAACTAAAAAAAACAATCATGGGCCTTGAGTTCCTCCCCAGGCTTCCCACAAAACGTGGTCCAACACCACTTGTCGTTCTCAGTCGACCACGAGCTTCCTACCTTTGGTTATTTTCTGTTCCAACCTTTCTATTATCCTTTGAAAGGGCATAGAAATAACACTAACAAAAATAAGACATCTAAAACTTAATCAAATCCCTAGTAACATAGACTAATTTAGTCTAAGGTGCGCAAAGTATAGCAATCAGGATGCTTGTTGTAGCAAAACATTGAACGTAGATTTAATTAAACTGAAGTACTAAGGTATGTCTTATGTCTAGCTACAAAAATAAAACCTACATATGCTCATCCTCTCTCGCTCTTAAATAAATAGAACAACATAAAAAGAAAATTGACATTTTCAAATAAGCAGTTTTTAAGAACAATAGACAGACTTTTGACGACCTTTCTTAATTGTGTTGAATGGTATCTGTTTATAAAAAAAGCAATAAGTTAAGTCTGATATTTGCCATCATTACAAATGACCCATAAAATTAATAAGCGCAAATAACGCGGATATTTATCCACTAGGGGACCTAACGTGTGCGAGGGGAGTCGACCCCAGCAATACAAATGACGCTCGACCAAAAAAAATACATTCATGTATTTTTAATTATTCTTTGTAAACAAGCATGAACACTGGCTTGTTTTATATCTACATGACTCTAAAGCAGCCATGGTTTAAAATTCAAATTTGAATTTCTTGTGACTCATTTTGCGGAGCTAATTCAGAATTTGATTTTTTTTTTAACACCATTATTCAGATGAAGGTCATCTGTGTAGGTAAAGGAGACCCTTTTAAGACCTATCCCCATGCCTCCATTTTCTGTGATTAACGGTTTCTTTCGCCGAATTTCTCGCCTTATGCAGAGTTCCAGTCACAGCTGGGTAACAACTCTTTTTTTTTTTGCTTCCTTCGGCGACTTTTGCTAAGCTTCCTATTGGATGTGTGCTTATGCCGCTGCCGCCAATGTTCGTAGTGCTAGCTACCGCTGGCACCACTTATTGGGGTGCATGTGCGGGGTCACCACTTTTAAAGGCAAAAATGGCGCAAAAAGATTGCTATGCCACTTACTCGAATGACGCAAAAAGATTGCTATGCCACTTACTCGAATGACGCAAAAAGATTGCTATGCCACTTACTCGAATGACGCAAAAAGATTGCTATGCCACTTACTCGAAGGGGAGAACCCCTTGTCGGCCCTAATGTTAGTGAGATTCCCGCTCTTACCCCAACGGTTCTGCAAATATCGGGTTTGGTACTACCCTATTTACAGTATACCCTGTCCCAGGGTATGATAACGCGATCGAGTGGTCAAATGGCCACTCCCTAAAGCCGAATGTACCCGCCTTGGGTTACGGCTAGAAAATCTACTCTCTCCTTGGAGGTAACAACCCTCCCTGTCAATATAATAATGACGGTACCTTGTAGCTCCATTTCTACCCTGCCTGGGTTACGGAAAATAGTACACAGTTTGTAGAAAATACCTTACTTGTATTCTTCCAAAAGGGTCACAAATACCACAAAAAAATATATATCCCCGACTGTGGTCAGAACGCAGACTAAAACATAATAATAATTTGTACAGCACTGTTTGTATGGGTGACCGTCACTTGGCCTAGCCAATCAGCTACCTCCTCATTCAAACCCAATTTTACCTCTTAGATTTATCTTTCAATGACTCCCAACCAGGAAGTATAAAAATAACCTTGCTTCACAGCTTACTTATTGCAAAACCACTATCGCTTAGTAACGGGAATTTAACCTGTCTTTTGAAATTATACTATAAGCAAATGTAATTAAAGAAACGAAAATAGGTCATTTATCTGAAAGGAAAAGAAACAGGGGTGGAACCCCAACAGTAGCAGTGTTATCCTTGAACAATAAGTTTATAGCCTGTACCTGTAGTAAGGCTGAATTAGGACTCCAATTGCTACTATTATGCCTAAAATTCTTCTGTTTCTACCAACGTTTCATCGGTCCAGCTAGATTTTGTTTTTCTTTACGCATTATCTTTTATTTTATTCTTTCAATTCACGGTATAAATACTACTTTATTATTTAGTAATATACGGCACTACTACATTGCATTTATTACTAACACTAAAAAAACTACTAATTATACACTTGCTTCTACTTGTTAAAAACTGAATACTATTTTTTTTTTCATTTTACAATTCTTCATTGAGCCTTTTCTCCATTTTTTCTATTGTACCCAACTCTTTGAGGGGATACAAATTTATTTCTAATACCCAAAGTTCAAGCAAAGCTGCTCAAAGTTTGCTAATTCGAGCGCCGCTAAAAGCGAAGTCCATTTACCTTCCTCTTTTGACAAAGCCATTTCTGTTTCAATATACAATTTTTATTTAGTCAACTCGACCCAGTTTTCCCAACTTCCACCAGTTAAAACTTAAAGAAAATAAAAATATAGTATATATGTATACAAGCATTGAATTAACTCAAAATAAATTTATTTTTTCACTTAACCTATTTTGGGGGAGGCTATTATCTCCTATGAGATATTCTAAAGGGTTTCCCTGTAATAGCTTAGCGGCAATAGGTCTAATCACTTTACTTATATGTCTCTATCTCTCCAATAATTAAATTCAAATTACAAAGTTTATAGCGTAATTAGTTCGCAATTTTTCTTGTAGACATATAAATGTGGCCTCTTTTTTTCTCGAGCTATCTGGAGATCCGATTCCCCGGGAGCATTCACCTTGGAGACATACGAACTAATTACCTATTATCAGACTGGATGCAGACATATAAATTGAAATAAACACAGATAAAAAAGGCAATAGATTTATTGACTTACATATTTAGGTGCACAGCAATGGGTCACTTCAAATGACAATAACGGTGACCGAGATGAAAGAGTTTAAGACTTCTATCAGAATGGTCCTGCTTCAACTTTACGAATAATCTCAAAAAGCACTTCTACCCTACTATCAAACGCAGTTCTTTCGTCCTGCGCTGTAAGGACTGACTCATAATTGGCCCGAGTGGTTCAAGGATGCGAACCTTTCGTGCAATAAATTCTTTTAAATATTTTCGATGATTCAGGCGTTCACACGGTTTTTGCCATTTAAACTTCCTTAGAAATATTGTACGTAGCATATTTTTTATTTCTCACTCTCTTAGCGAAATCTTAAGCCTGGATAGCGCCGTTCTCTGTCTGGGGTGACTGCACTTTTTCTCTTTGCTGATTAAGGACTTCATTTTTGAAACTAGGTTTAACTTAATTATAGGAAATCGGAATTATCTTTAGAAAGAAGGAACTTTATTTTGGTATTTTAAATACATCGCATTTTACTCATGGTACATCTCTACTTTTGGGCAATCCAAATAAGTCAAAGCTATTTTTGTAAGAAAAGCAATTGTCTCTCTTCTAAGCCAAGTAGCTAGGAGACAGGCAAACATTGAATTTATAAACCTCAGGAGCAAAGTAGCCAATCCTTCTGCATCTCAATAAGGAGAACAAATGACTTAACAGAAAAGAGAATCAAGCCTTTATCAAGTCAACATTTATTGGTTCCTAAAGAAGAAGTATCTAAGCATTTAAAAGGGCAAACAGATTTCAGAGGAAAATCCCCTTTAATAACAACTGATAGCAATCCGGAATTTATGTCTTCAGAGGGAAAAATGGAAGATATAATAGTTGGCCATGAGTTGTTTTAATGTTTTTCAATTATAAAATCAAATAAACTGATTGAACATGTACTTGGTCAAAGTTTTCATATGGCTTACCTCCAGGGAGCAAATTTACACTGTCTCCGGCAACATCTATACCTGGCTTCCTTAGTTACAGAAAATGTAGGTCAACACAGAAGAGGAGGAGGGAGAGTAGAAACCCTCATGAAAAAGGACATACCACACTCAATCAAAGCTGTGCTTGAAGGACAAAAAAAGATAAAAGCACTATCCTTTTTGGTAAATTCAGTGCTCATTATGAAAAGACTATATACACTCCAACCAAGCCAGAAGAAATATAGAAGAATTTGCTCTTGAATAGAAGAAACCAATGGGCAAGGCTTCAAAAGAGCACAGTCAAAAACCATCAAACTTGTCCCAAATCAATACTTCTGGTTCAAGATCAGTTCCTGAAGGATTGAATTATTTGAAAGCATGTTTCTGGCTATATTCCAATCATACCTCATATGCATTTGACCGTTTAAACACAAACTAAGCTTTTGGCAACATAATTACTACTACTACTACTACTAGCAGCTCACCACAGCACCCAGCTGCCTGAGGCCAACACAGCTACGCACGCTCCTCCTCCATCCCAATCTATTCAAAGCCTCACTCTTTACACCCTCCCAGGAAGTTCCCATTTCCTTTAAATCTTTCTTTATGACATCCTCCCACCCTAAACAAGGACAACCTGCTGACCTTGACGGTTGGCCGAAAAGGACAGTCTTTGGCAATATGTCATCCTTCATCTGCAGAACGTGTCCTAGCCATCTCATCCTTTCTCTCATTATAGCCCTAGAAAGTGGGATTGAACCAGATTCTTCGTAAACATCTTGGAACATCTTGTAAATCTTCTTCCGCTTTTCAAAGCAGCCATGCTTCAGAGCCATATTTAAGCACTTTCATCACTGTGCTTCCAATATTCTAATGTTGGTTTTCACACTTTTCTTCCTATTCTTCCAAATATTTTATTAGATGTGAAAAAAACACACTGAGCCTTGGCTATTCTACTTTTAACATGTTCACCTCACCCGCCGTCTTTACTAATAATACTACCAAGGTAAGAGAAGCTGCCCACCTGATCAATCTTTTCGTTACTCAATGTCACCTTTTCATCTTCACTTATTCCTATTCTTAGTGACTTAGTCTTCTTAACATTAATTTTCAAATCTATTCTAGTATCCTGAACTCGCAAAACCTCTAAAAGTTCATTCATTTTGCTCACACTTTCATCTAGGATGCTTAAATCATCAGCATAATCTAAGTCCAGGAGAGTTTTTCCTCCCCATTTGATTCTATGGTCTCCCATTGCTTTTCCTGTGCTCCTTAAGACAAAGTACATCAAAATGATCCAAATAAAGGGGGGTTGAACACAACACTGTTTAACTCCTGGTCTAATACAAAACCAGCTGCTAATCTCATTTCTTACCTGAACCGCTGCAGTGTTATTCTCATACATACCACTAATCACTTTAATGTATTTGTCTGGTATACCATACAAGGATAAGACCTTTGCTAAAGCCCTTCTATCAACGGAATCGAACGCTTGCTCATGGTCTATAAAACTGAGGACCAAAGGTGTTTGACAGCTCAGACATTTCTCAATTATTAACCTAAGAGTGAAAATTTCGTCGACAAATCCTCTACCTTTTCTAAAACCGCACTGTTCTTCTCTTAAAACTTTATCTACAGCATCTCTCAGTCTAAAAAGTATCATACTAGTAAGTAATTTGCTACCTACAGAGACCAGACTAATGCCTCGATAATTTCCACACTCACTCTTATCACCTTCCTTATACAGTGTTTTAATTAAGGTTTTCCTAAAATCGTTAAGTACTTCCCCCTTTTCAAAAATCATATTTATAATCTTCAGTAACTTATTTCTAACCTCAGAGCCAACATATTTAAGAAACTCATTTACCACAGTATCAGCACCTGGAGCCTTATTATTTTTAATCATTTTAGTACTGTTGCTAATTCTTCCTTCACATACTTTTCATTTTCCTCTATACCTTTTCCTGCAATTCTATCTCACTTTAGCACATTCTCAAAATGTTCTGCTCATCTATATTTAACTCTTTCCTTATCACTAATCGTGGCCCCGTTCCTATCTATAACTTAAGACATATTCGGATTGACTACTCCCTCTCAATTTATTAACATGCCAGTACAATATTTTACTATTATGCCGTCTAGCTGCATCTTCCAGATCCTCTGCAGTTTTATCTATGGCCTCCACTTCACACCTTCTTAGTTCATATTTTAATGCTTTCTCCACTTTCTTACATTCCTTTTATTTTCATATGAGCTCAGATAATTCTTGTACAAGCCCCTTCTCCTCTCCTCTCTAGCAACATAATTAAAAAGAAATAGTCGAACAATTTTCACAGAAAAATGCTTTAAACCTTCACTCACATTGTTCAATCATAAAAATTACTCCCGAAAGTTGAGCATTGCCCAGGTCATCAAAATGCACACAATATACATTATTTCTGCTGTGATCGTCGATAATCATATTCTGGAGAAAGTTCTTTATGAAGAGCAATCCTGGAAATATATGAAAACTATAACTGTAAAGTTAACTTTGAAATTTCAGATACCCTTCCCCCTTCCTCCCTTTTTTTTAAAGAACACTTTTCGGGTATGATAATTATGATATAATCATTCTCAAATAATTTTTTATACAGTATCTAGACTTACGTGCAAACGTCAGGGATCGAGAGAGGCGTCTTACCCTCTATAGCTTATTTAAAACACAGGGGGGGGGGGTGGTGGGGGTTTTTGTTCAATGAGTAGATGCAGTGGAAATAAATAAATTACTTTAAGTTTGTTAATAGATAGTAATACCTTCAATAAAATAGAAATGGCGCTTTCAAATACATCTGACACCAAAGGGGGGTAAATACAAAGAAATTTATATTGCAAAGGGAAGTTTTTTATTATCTTTCGTTTTGCAGAAGGGGAGGAGGGTCTTTGTCCCCCTGGTTCATGCCTAGAGACATCCTTGCTGTGTAGATATTTGAAAACTGTGTCTGATTTGCACTAAAGTTTACATTTAAGGTTAGATCTACTTGGGTGTTAACGAGAAAAAGGATTCTAGTGGAAATTAAAAAGGCTCCATGTGGCTAAAAACTTCAACAACGTGCAAGAAAACAACCATAACTATTTTTAGTTTTCCATTCTGAAGATATCCATCATTCTGCTGCGGATCCATCTTTTAGAGACGGTTTTCTTTAATATCATAGATGTACATCATCAAAAGTTTTGGAAAGTTGTCGAAAATTTTCCAATGGGATTTTAGTCAATAAGGTCTCGAATTAGAATATTTTTCTGCACTCAAGAAAAACAAAGGTGGCTTGAATCACTAGCATATACCATTACTACTAACATTTGTTCTTACTCCTTATTACAATTTTGTCAACATTTTTAATTTAGTAAAAATTTCGGGGTAACCAATGCTGCCATAAGATACATTTTTTATACATTTGTTATTTCAAGTGATGAAAAATATAGATTTATTGAAAAAAAATGTGTGGCTACAAACGGATATAATCAAATTTCCAGTTTATGTTGAAAAAGGACATAGCCGATCATATAAAAAAATTTGGCTGGAAGAGTGTGATTGGCTCGAAAATAGCTGTATGAAAGACTATTGTTATTTCAAACACTGTGTTTTGTATGGACCAAAAGAAAGTAGAGCAAAGAACAAGGGAATACTAGGAGCTCCATTACCTCTTGTACAAGCTGTAAAAGTGAAAACATTAGAAAAAAATTTCAGTAGGGCCTAAAGTGCAAATTATGTTCTGGCCTTGGGAAAGCATATGGAATTTGAGCCCTACTCATGTTAATTTCTGCTGGTTTTGAGTTTGACCTGGTTATTTATTTTTATTTCTATTCATTCTGGTTTTCATTTATTTATCGATGCTGATTTGTGGTACTCTTACGCTTTGTAAATTATTTAATTTTATTTTTGCTCATTTTTGATTTAATGGAGTTCTTTTCTTGAAAAACTTATTTTGTGGAAAAAGTTTTTTTTAAATTAATTTCTGTTTATTTTATATTGACATGGTCTTTTCAGGGGAAAAGAAAATAATAGTTTGAATCTTTTTGGTTTATCTTTAAGAATCTATTGTTTGACCTGCTATTTGTATGCTGGAGAAAATTTTTCAGGAATTTTTAACAACATACACCCTTTTAAAAATCTGGACACAAATATTTGTGTTTAATTTAGTTTTATACCTCCTCTAGATGACTTGAAAAATAAAACTTGATAGCATTCGCAAAGCAATCTATCTATGCTCTTTGACAGCTTGGATACACTTACAATCCTTTTAATTTGGTTGAGTTTTAAGAGCAGAAGTAGTAATAGAAGTAGCCCCCAAAGTTTGAACATAATACCCTCAGTCATTCTTGGGATACTGCTGAGATGTCTTATTGGCAATCAGCATGCACTCAGTGCTTTTTTATTTAATCTAAAGGCAACATTTAGTTTTTAATCATAATGGGGAAATTGCATAACTGTGGGGGGTTGACCGACGCAATAACCCTAGAGATACAGTTACAAGGCCGTTCAGCTTTGCTGAACGAAATGTTTGTCTTAAATTTTAACTGGAAGTGTTTGGAAAATTATGAGCTAAAAAGGAGGGCTGATTGCCCTCCAATCACTCTTGACTCTTAAAATAGGTACTAGAACTTCGAATTTCGAATCAAATTAGCTCCTTTAAAATATCAATGATATTACTTGCTATGATAGAGCAGTGCTGCCTATGATATTGTTTATATGCCCTTTTAATACTTGTATGCGTATAGTTTTTTGTTTGATTGAAACTCCCCCTAAACGTTTCAACTTAGTGCCCTTAGTGTCATTAGTTACAGTAACCGTAGAAGTAGTATCAAAGTTTACACATAGTGTCTTCTGGCTAGTTAAAAATCTTTTCACAACTTACCCTGAAAGGTCTAACTTAATAATGCAAGCTGTTATTGTAATATGATATGATATTGCTTATATGTCCTTTTAATACTTGTATGCGTATAGTTTTTTGTTTAATTGAAACTCCCCCTAAACGTTTTCAACTTAATGCCCTTAGTGTCATTAGTTACAGTAACCGTAGAAGTAGTATCAAAGTTTACACATAGTGTCTTCTGGCTAGTTAAAAATCTTTTCACAAGTTACCCTGAAAGATCTAACTTAATGATGTAAGCCGTTATTGTAATATGATATTGCTTATATGTCCTTTCAATACTTGCACGCATATACTTTTCGTTTAATTGAAACTCCCCCTAAACGTTTCAAGTTAATGCCCTTAGTGTCGTTTGTTACTGCAACCGTAGAAGTAGTATCAAAATTATACACATAGTGTCTTCTGGCTAGTTCAAAAATCTGTCACAACTTATCCCGAAAGGTCTATTTTAATAATGTAAGCCGTTAATGTGATATTGCTTTGTCACTCTATTGACAATCGACATGATCATAGTTTGTTTTGATTTAGTTCAGCATCTGCCTAAATATTCCTTGAAATCTTCACCTTAATACCCTTAGCTGGTGTAGTAGCAGTATTAGCATTATTAGCAGTATGCACAGAGCGCCTTTTTTCATCACCCCCTTCAACACACAATGAAATTTTTAACTTGATACCATCAACTGGTCCTGAATATTGCTGATACGTCCTCTTGACAACCTATATAGGCATAAAGTGTTTAGGCATAGCACTATACACTTTGGTTAGTTCAACATCCCCCACAACAAGCGTTGTAAGTTTTAATTTCACAACCGAAACTGTTCCTACGATATTGCTGATATTCCCTTTTGACAAACAGCATATGGATGGCAGGTTGTCATCCCTACAACGTAAATTTTCAGAAATATTCACTGAAACTTTCACGTTCATACCCTTAGGTATAATTGTAATAGTAGCTACAGCAGTAGTATAACTAATCAACTTAAAACAATTGCCCATTGCTATGATATTGTCAATTTTCTTTTTTGATAACATGTATATTCGTATACTTCGTGAAATTTTCATCTTAATGCTCTTAACCTTACAAGTAGTAGTTGGAACAATAGTAATAATAGTAGTAGATCACTTTGACTCTTAAAAAGGGCACTAGAACTTCTGATTACCAATCCATTGAGTCTCCTCCAAAGCATATAGGACCACCCTTTCTATAAGAACCTTATATGTCCTAGGGCATAACCTTCAACCCTTCTGAGAGCTTAAGAGGGGGGGATTATTGTCTTCCTCACAGACATAATTTCCGGACCCTTCAACTACGATGAACAATTGTTATCTCCAAATTTTGATTGGAGGTGTTAAGGGAACTGATGAGCATGGAGTGAGGGGGGGGGGGATTGCTTTCAAATCACTTTAACTCTTAAAAAGGGCACTATAACTTCCAATTTCAAATCAAATGAGCCCCATCTGAAGTTTATACGACCGCCCATTCCATAAAAACTTTATATTCCCTCATGGTATACCTTATAATCCTATCTCCAGGGCGCTGGGGGCTGTGTCAACCCTAGAGGGATTATTATAAGTTCTGTGGACTAATTTGAACAACACCACTATCTTATAGTTTCAATCAGATGCCTTTGGTGAAAAAAGGGGGTTTTCGGGATGGGAGGGGGGGGGGGGGCTAAATGCCCTCATTACTTTTGATGCTTAAAAGGAACTAAGACTTCCAATTTTCAACCAAATGAGCCTCTTCTATAGTTAAACAAGCATCCCTTTCATTAAAACCTTAAATTCCCTGCAGCATAACTTACAACCCTTGACCCCAGGCTTTGGGGGTTTGTATCAACCCCAAAAGCCTTGTTATATGATCTTTGGACCATTTTGAATAAAATGATTATTTTTTATTCGATGTGTTACGGGAAAACATGGCGTGTTGGGGGAGGACGTAGCTGCCCTCTGATCACTTTGACTCTTAAAAGGGGCACTAGAAATTCAGATTACCAATCCAATGAGTCCCCTCCGAAGTTTATAGATAGATAGATAGGTAAACTTTTATTTTCACCAAAATATTAAAAAAAAGCGAATATTAAAAAAAAACAAAAATACTAATTAATCCTCCTGATTTTCGTTTTACATATTTACAAAAGTAGGTATAAAACTTTTCGCTAACTGCTGACGGGCACAGCGTACCGGCTGAAGTTTCTCAACAGGCACTGCAACCCTGCGCGGGAGTCGTTTTGTTATGGATTGACGGGGGAAAAGGGTTTTGTGGATTGGGTGGATCAGAGTTTTTCTACTGAAATCCATGCAGAGTTTCTCTATTCTTTTTTTCAGAGTTTGCATATTAAACTTTGTCAGAAGCCCTTCATACAACATTTCTGCCTGCTTTGATACTATCATTAGAGCTCTTTCGAGCCTGGCGCATTGCTCAGCCGTCAGTCCAAAATGCCATAGAGGAGCTACGTATTCCAGAATTGCGGGAATAAAAGATGTAAATATTCGGAGGAGGAGATCTGTAGGAGCGCCATGTTTCGACATAAGCTTGAGCATCTGCAGCCCACAATTACCTCTTTTTACTTGACTAGATGTATTTGCTTCCCATTTTAAATCACTGGTAATAATAAATCCCAAGAGTTTAATCTCCCTGACTTTAAGAGAAGCAGAGATAGTGGGTAGAAAATTTGGCTCAGAAGAATTTAAAAATGAAATAGTTAAAATTGAAGATTTACTGTCATATTTGAACTGGAAGCTTCAGTCTTCACGTTATCAGTTAAAATTGAGCTTTGCTACATTCATTTGCTTCAAAAATTTCTCCAAGAGTAAGGTCGTCAACATATTTCCAGCAGGTTTCACAATCATTAGCAATATCATTGATCATATCTAGAAAAAGAACAGGACCCAGAATAGTACCTTGAGGTACGCCACAAAAACCTGGCTCAGGTTGAGAGTGCTGATGGGCACAGCGTACCGGCTGAAGTTTCTCAACAGGCACTGCAACCCTGCGCGGGAGTCGTTTTGTTATGGATTAACGGGAGAAAAGGATTTTGTGGATTGGATGGATCCGAGTTTTTCTACTGAAATCCATGCAGAGTTTCTCTATTCTTTTTTTCAGAGTTTGTATTTTAAATTTTGTCAGAAGCCCTTCATACAACGTTTCTGCATGCTTTGATACTATCATTAGAGCTCTTTCGAGCCTGGCGCATTGCTCAGCCGTCAGTCCAAAATGCCATAGAGGAGCTGCGTATTTCAGAATTGCCGGAATAAAAGATGTAAATATTCGGAGGAGGAGATCTGTAGGGGCGCCATGTTTCGACATAAGCTTGAGCATCTGCAGCCCAGCATTACCTCTTTTTACTTGACTAGATGTATTTGCTTCCCATTTTAAATCTCTGGTAATAATAAATCCCAAGAGTTTAATCTTCCTGACTTTAAGAGAAGCAGAGATAGTGGGTATAAAATTTGGTTCAGAAGAATTTAAAAATGAAATAGTTAAAATTGAAGATTTACTGTCATATTTGAACTGGAAGCTTCAGTCTTCACGTTATCAGTTAAAATTGAGCTTTGCTACATTCATTTGCTTCAAAAATTTCTCCAAGTGTAAGGGCGTCAACATATTTCCAGTGGGTTTCACAATCATTAGCAATATCATTGATCATAACTAGAAAAAGAATAGGACCCAGAATAGTACCTTGAGGTACGCCACAAAAACCTGGCTCAGGTTGAAAGAAAGACTTCTTATATTTTAGTATTTGGAACCTCTTTATTAAAAAACTCTGAATCATTTTCAGAACACCAGTATTCACTCTAAAATCAATTAAAAGCTTATAAATTGAAATTTTACGACCAATCAAATCGAAACCCTTTTTAAAATCAATTGTTATTAAGTTTAGCCATTTACCAGGCTCATCAACATGCTTAAAAATAAAATGTAAAAGACTGACTAGGTAATGGGATGTTTTTGTATTCTTTCTGTTACCGTACTGATAGGATCAAGGAGGGGTTCAACCTCAGCTTTTAGCCAATTTGCTACAAAACTTTCGTACATTTTGCTGAACAAGGGGGTCAAAATGATTGGCCTCAGACCATCGAAATTAAGTTCCGTATTTCTTTTAGGGATTGAAGTAACATACCCCGTTTTCCATATCTGTGGGTAAACTGAAGAAGTTGAAATGCAATTAAAAATGTGTCTAGTGGCTTAATCACTTTATCAGAAAATGCTTTTATAAGTTCAATCGGAATATCTATGGAAGTTATACTAGTTCATTTAAGTTTATTTATTTTACTAAAAACTTGATCCTCAGAAATAATAGGTCAAGATACGCCAACATTTGTAATTTTCTGGTACTCTTGGTTCGTTTTATTTACATCAAGAGGCGGCAAAGACTGGATCATTCTGGCCAAATGACCATTTGACTGGTTAACAACTGTTTCATCATTCGAATCTGACCAGAAATAAACACCACTAGGGGATTTTCCACAAATTCGTTTTATTTCCTTATACCACATGCTAGGCTTTGATTCAAAAAGTTTATCATTTTTTTGTGGTAAGACTCAGCTGCAGCTTTTCTTGTCATTTGACGTACTTTGTTGCAGAGCATATCAGTATTTCCTATTTCCCTTCTTTTCTTAGTTGAATTTTATACTGAATCAAATCCTTAATTTCTTGGGTTATGTAAGGACGATCTGTCTTGCACCGCTTGAACGTTTTCTCAGGAAAGCATTCTTCATATTTGTTTCTTAATTTATCTTGCAAAAATTTAGCTTTTTCATCGAAGGACTCTAAAATTTCTACCTCATCCCAGCACCCGGATGTAATCCAATTTCCAAATTCTAAGAGACCCCTGTCCGAAAGGGGTCGGTAGGAAACTTTCTCAATGAAATATTTTACTTTATACGAAGGTAGTGGGGCCCACTTTATCATGTAGTGCTAGCTACCACCAAGATGAGGTAGGTCTTGAGGTTTATTATAATATTCTGACAAATTTGTGCAAATTACGCCGAGTTTAGTATTACCTTTAGTAGTCGGAAACTTTACTATTTACTTGAGTCCTTGACTTCTGAGGAAACTTTCAATTCTTAGATAGTTCTTATCACAGTAACGCAAAATCCAACATTCGGGTACTTAGAAGTAATAAAATCAATACACAAATCTAACTTTTCAGCCAAGACCTTTTTTTGGAAAGATGCCATACCAGGTGAGCAATAAAACACTCCAATAACAATACCAGTTACAGATCTAGGAAGCTTTTTTGGTCGAGTCCTAATCAAACTCATTTCATCATCGTCATCAATACAGGGAATCTGCAGAAGCCGCGGCGCCAACTGCTCACGTACGAAACACGCTACGTCGCCACCTTTCTTACCTAACGAATGATTTAAGATGTTCAGGACTTTGTTTATGTTCTTCTGTAACTGTAATAACATCAGCTCCAGTTACATGAACATAACCCTCAAGTTCCCCCCATTTTATCAACTTTGAGACTCTCCGCGTTTAAAGTTAAAAAGGAAGGAAAATGAAAATGTGATTGAGGGACTTCTTTTTCAACAACTTTAACTTCGCTTACTTTTGTCTGTTTTGGGAAAATCTGTTTAGGCGGGAGAGAGAATTCAGACTCATCTAATTCAATAACTAGGCTATGTGACTCATCATGAAGGGCTGCAAAACGGTTACGAGATGGAAACGGTGACCAAGGAGGAAAAAATATATTAGCGTTTGTCTCACTATTGGACGTTTTAGAAACTCTGCATGGAGCTATTACGCGTGGATCGTTCTGCCTGCTATCTGAAAATTTCGAAATGGTTATGCCAGGGCATGGTGAGAAGAGGTGGGAGAGAATTGCGTATGGGAGGGGGAGGAAAACTGAAAGGGGATACTAAAGTAGGGGTATTCAGGGAGGGGGGCTTTGGGGATTGAATTTTGGTGATTGAAAGCTTGGCAGAGATTCGAAACTGTTTTTTGTCTGATATTCGCAAGGTTGTTGCTACCACCGGTAAGTACGACCATCAGGGAGCGATAATGGCGTGTTCGTTGGCACACACCCTCTTATTTTCCGAAAGTCAGGAGTGACACGAGCAAAAACGCATTCTCTGTCAGTACAAGTTAAAACACTACACAAATCTACGTGGTCAAAACTACAATCGTTTTTGTTGCAACATTTTGATCTAAAATTTAAGCATATATGTAAAAAACCGACACTTTTTCTTCAGTCTGCAAAATCCTTGTTCAAAGAACCGGCAAAACGTGTTGTATTTATGAGCGGCAATGTCCGTTTTACCATCGTGCGTTCTTACGTCACTCTTCTCTGCGAGAGTCGGAATGGGTGCACTTGCACCAGCTGATGACGTATCACCAGGATTCATTTCGTCTGATAAGATCACACAGCCGTGGGCTACGCTTGGGCTAGATGTTATGTTTTGCACTTCATTATCAAGGGGTGAATTTTGGTTAGCAACAGCGATATCATTGTCCGTTTGCGTTGACATGGTAACTTGGTCCCGAAAAGTTTGCGAAGGGTCACAAGGGCGGGTTTCGATAGGCAACGAGAGTTCTTGTTTCGCTGGGCTATAAGAAAGTCTTTAACATACAAATTTCCTGTCAACACTTTAATTTGATTGTTCTTTTCGTCCATTTCTGACAAAAACGTTGAGTGCCTTGTCCGGATTTCTTGATTTTCTGCTTGAGATGCCGATAAACTGGCTTCCAGGGTCTTAATTTTCTCACTTAGACGAATTGCTTCGGATTCATAATTAAGAATGTCTACACTTACCGCAGACGGCTTAGTCCCTTTCGGTAGCTCAGTGTTGGTTTTAGGTCCCGTAGTAATTTGTGGTGAAGAGGTGAGGATTCTCCTTCCTCTTACAGGAAGGGTTACTTTGCACTAGGCTTTTGTGAGAGTTAAGATGCTTGCGACTTTGCAGCCACGGAAATTTGTTTTGCATGACAGGCCATGCATAACCATTCACCGGTATGGTCCT